>CM033473.1:146595669-147037595 GCA_019447015.1 Hymenochirus boettgeri | reverse complement strand
GTAAAGAGATAGATTGCAATATGTTTTTCAGTACTGTATGAGAGTTACCATCCCATATCTCTAAAGAAATACTTACTGATATCACAATATTGTAGGGTAATAAAAAAATAACTCAGAAATGGAAACTATGGAGAAACAATTGGAGGAGATGACACTAACATTTAAACAAAGTTTATCCAACACATGTTTTAAAGTCGGCTCTATTAAAAGTAAAAAAACAGCTACCAGTAGAGACATGAAAGTAAACAAAAGGACAAACCATTTATATGTTCTGCTATACAATCTACTTTGGACCTAGCCAAAGTTATAAAAAGGAACAGACTTGGTTAGAAAGGAGACAAAATGTTTCGGATCCAACAATCCTTTATCAAGTGTGATACTTGATAAATGATCGTTGGATCCGAAACATGTAGTGTAGAGAACTAAATAAAGCACGTTTGACATACTTTATGGTGTTGTTGAACTTCCAGGATCTCCCATCTTTTCCTATTTCTATTTTGGCAATTGGTTGCATGAGTGGAGCGAACCAGGGATTCCTGGGGTGAGCACATGTGCAGGCTGTATCCTTAGCTGATTTATTGAAAGTTTTTTTAAATGTCTGCAGTTTTTTTTTTAATACTGATGTGCTATATTGATACTTTGTCTTTTGAAAAACCTGCCTATGACACTATTTTGAGTCTGTATTCCCTTGCTGCAATATGTTTGTCCAAGATAATCAAAACAAAACAATTGCAATAACACATTTCCTGCTCACTTTTCTGGTTTAAATTTTGAAGATATTCTATTTCTATATATAAATCTATTCTTGTACCAGTGTTCAGATAAAAAAAGAAAGGGGTTTAAATGATTAATAATATTCCATAGCATTATATATATATACATAAAGAATATTTGGAATTATTCTGCCTCTATATATATATATTTCTGATAGCAACTTTATACTCCAGGGATATAACAAACATTGCTAGAGATAAAGGATGGTGAGCATGAGTTTTTCCATGGAAACGAAACCATGCTGTGATAGCTTGCTCAGTAGTGCTTTTTGAGTCAACATAAAACTCACTATTGCTTCCACCTGTAGAGATCAAGAGTTGTAATTGCTTTTAATGTAGCAGTAGACTTACAACAAAGTATTGATCTTAGCAGAAAAAAGGCATTGTCCAGTTGATACAGCTTGGTTTTTGCTTGCCATCAAATACTTTTAAATCTTGCTTTGCGCTTTCATTCTTTTTCGCTTGTAAAAGCCAGTTGTTGAATTAATTATATATGATTTTTAGAAGTCAGTAGAAGTTTTATACTCACACACATATCAAAGGCACACATTCCAAAACACCATTTGAAAACTTTATGATCCAGCTTGTCTGCTTTATGAATTTCTTACTTTCTAGCAAAGTTTTTGCAAGTAACATCAGAGTATGAAATTGGTTGGCATTCAACTGTTTTGGCTGTTCCAAGTCATTGATCCTCTGAGAGCAACGAGATTGTGAATAGATCCATATCTACAGTACATGTGTATCTGTTGTATTCAATTAGATCAACTGGACTTGAAGTTTAGTTCTTGAAAAGAACTAAACTTCAAGTCCAGTTTATCTAATTGAATACAACAGATATACCATGACCTGGATGAATGAGAACCTTCAGCAAGGTATTTCGACCCACATGTACTGTAATAGGTTTTCTTATAGTTGTTACATGTTGTACATTATTTCCAAGCACAAATTCATTGGGAGCTTAAATTGAAAGTCTACTTTTTTATCCAACTCCACCTGCCAACTGACTTTCAGCCATTTCCCCTAAAAGTAACATATTCTATCCCCTATGAGTACTAAAACACACACAGTATGGATTTATTTGATATGACCTCTTTAAGGAAGCCAAATGAGCTTATAGAATCCTAAACATTCCATTAAGCTGGATTGCCCTTAAAGGGCATGTACTGTACATTGTAGAAACAACTTTATATTACTGGATAGCTGTGGCTTTAAATATATTGTTTATTGTGACATTTCGGTACTCACATATTTAATAATATTTAATAGTCTGGCCTGTCTATCTCTTTTAAACTCTTTCAAGGTTATTCAATAAAAGTTTGTTTAAAATGGTGCTAATTTTGCCCCAACCAATCAGATCTTATTTAACATTTGAAAGCTAAGATCTGATTGGTTGGGGCAAAATTAGCACCATTTTAAACGATAAGAACTTTTATTGTTTGATTATCGGGCAAAGGGCATGTTGGAGATTTGGAGAATCTCTTGGGGTCAATCCTAAATCGGGATTAGAGTGGAGGAGGAAGCCAGCAACATTCAAGAAGTAAAGATAGGGTATTGGAGCGTAATAGAACAACAAGGGAGGGAAAATTATATTTAAAGGGGAAGTTCAGTGCAAACACATATGCTTTTCAGAAAAAAGAGCAGTATTTTTTCATCCCAGTGACCTTAATCTGCCAATTCTGCATTTTGTCTGTTTATAAATAACTGCAACAGAAATACTGACTTCCTGTTTTCAGGACCCCTAGTAGAGACTGTTATGGTCTTGCCCTTGACCCAGCGCCTGGGTTGATTCAGTTGCTCAGTAGAGATCTGAGTATCTTTGACACATCCAACAGCCAATCAGTAGAAATTACTGTTAGGAATATTCCAAGAAAGTGGTGCATCCTGGGAAGAAGAAGGACCATTATAACCTGAAATGTCAGCTCACTTATGTCAACAGCAGGGAATAGCAAAGGGTATGAAATCAACTGATTTTTCAAAATGGGAGAGAATATGTAGAATAACTAAAAGGGCATTACACAAACTAACAATTTAACAAATATTGATAATTTCCACTGAACTGTTCCCTTTAAAGCTACAGCTATCCAGTAATATAAAGTTTTTTTTACAGTTTACGTGCCCTTTAAAGAGGTGGAGAATCAGATATACTTAGGGATCAAACATATAATAGAGCTTCTGACATTTATTAAATACTAAAGAATAGGCAAATCTAACTTTTATTTAAAAGTCTTTCAGTACACAGTACTGCCTCTAAAAATGAATGTTTTTATTATAAAGATACTTTTAAGTACATATCAATGTGCGAAAATCATATCACAGCTGTTGATAAGGTAAAAGATAAAGAAAAAAGAAAACAAATTGCTTTTGTCTGGTGTACAGCACAAGCTATAAAATCCCACCTATACAGTCAATTCCAAATGTTCTTGTGCCTGCCACAACAGAATAACATGATTTAATCACTTTTAATCAAGGGTTGTGCAAATGTTCTGTATTTACTGTAGATAAAATGCTGGATCAGCCACCAACATGAAACATATTGTGGCATAATGTTTATTTGTGTTTCCTAAATTTTCTAAATAAATGGTTGTATGGAAATCTCCATTTAACTTACTGTGGAAAAATTCATTTAGAACAAAGGCTCTAAAGAATATAATAGCTAAAAGAAATGTAAAGACTATAACGAAAACTATGCTCAGTTTTAGGATACCGATAAACATATCTCCTAGCCCATTTGGTTGTATTCTAATTGGAATGGACATAAATCCTTTAGTTGAATTATTTCTTGCCAAATCCATTAAGCAAGCTATCTCTTCTCCCTGCACATCCAGAAGATAACAATTAAACCCGCGCCAGTGCAGGAATGCGCAAACATTAACAAATTATATTTTACAACACTGAACCAAATTAATTTTATGCAGAATCACACATTGTGAAATCCAATATCTTATTCTATGAGCAAATTACTGCATGTGCTAGAAAAACACCTGATGCAATAATTACCTGCAGTTTGTTTCAGATGTTTCAAATGTGATGGGGCGCCTTCTAAATTAGAAGTTAAAGAAAGCCCGTAATTACAGGAGATTTAATGCTTTTCATATTATATATTAGGAGACAAAGGCATCACTAACTATGGTGTCATGGCTATGGTAATGTGTGTAATAATTTTAGAAACATTGCATGCCCATAGTGGTGCAAGTTAAAAGCAAAGCATCACAAGGAATTTAAAGTATTTTGCAGGTTCCTATCAAAGTATCATCATAAAGCTTTATTATACATCAAAAATCCCTAAGGTCACTATCCTATTCTATTCTTGTGTTAATGGGAATTATACAGTTCTATTTGCAAATATACACACGCACATATATACACTTTTTACTTTACTATTTATGTAAGGAACTGAAATATATTGTCCTTGAGTGTAACTATACATGTGAGGGGTAGAGAATGAGAATTAAAACAAAGGAAGTTATTGTAGGTAAAAAATTATGATCTTTGGTGATCAAACTGCGATTATGATCTATGTTTTTTTTATAACCAGGTCAGTAGAAATATACTATATATAATAGTTATGTGTATGGAATTTACAGGGGCAAAAATCAGTATCTTGAAGTAAAAAAAATTAAAAAAAACACACAAAAGCTGGAATTTGTTTTGTTTAAAATCATTAATTCTGCTCCCAGACAGATATTTTATATTTACAAGCTCCTCGATCCACCACCGCTTCCGGTCTCTTCACTCCCTCTCCACTGCGGCTGCTGTGTTCTTTTTCTGTTCCCGAGCAGCCGCAGTGGAGGCTGCTCCGGGAATAGTAGTCAGTTATTGGCCAAGACGTCACTGTCACGGCCGTCACGGACTGCCTTACCTGGAAGTGCAGAGCCACAGTGGTGGATTGAGGAGGAGCTTGTAAATATAAGGTGTGGCTGGGAGCAGAATTACTGATTTTAAACGACACGAAGTCCAGCTTTTGGGTTTTTTTGGACAAGGTAATCATGTTTGCCCAGAGGGGTGGACATTCCCTTTAAGCAAAACATAACCTAGCATTTGGGGGTTCCAGAATAACATGTTGTGTTTTAATAGGGACATACCACTTTTTTCATTTCTTTTTAACTTCTTGCCTTTGTTTCCCTTTTTATTGTACACAACATTGAAATTCTATAGGTTGTGTAGACATTTAATATTCACTGAATCCACACATAGCCAAACAGCATACATACACATAATTATCACTGTGCGCCAATAGGCACACTTTTGCTAATATGTATATATGCCATTTTATACAAATTATACAAATCTATAGTCAATTAATAATAGCTTGGAAAGTGCCCTTTGATTGATTGTTTCTCAGTTGTATCTCTCTCACTCTCTCTTTTGCAGAATTAACAACTGAGCAATTAAATAGACAATAACTCCACCCATTGAAGTGACATCATAAAACATTAAAACATTCAAAAATTCCCACTACTCCTTAAAGGGGTTATCTCATCAAAGTGATACTTTACACAAATACTATATAAAGATGATATTACAAACATGTTAAAACAAATACCTCCATCTCAACTTATTTTAAGTGCAAATAGTGAATATATTCTGTGAATAAATAATACTTGAATGTGAATAAGATAAAATTTCTGTTTAATATCCCCTCTGCTCCTTCTCAGCTGTCAGGTGCACTGTCCCGACCGAGTGCCTATCTTTGGTACATGCGCGTAAATACAAAAGATAGGCGTGCTATTGGTTCAGCGCGCCTCTCAGCTGAGAAGGAGTGACGAGTGAAGCGCCGGTAAGATAAGTCTTGCACTGTTCCCCTGGCATTCCATTATTTACAGGGTGGTGGGAATAAGCATTTTAACCTCCCTATGAATAATAGAATAACAAAATAATATTTTCTGTTTAGTGGTTTGGGTGCAGGTGTGATGTTATAGTATTTTAAAGTAATTAATTAATGAATTCAAGTTTAGTCCTGACAAGCAATATAGTATATCTAGCAGGTTATTCCAGTCCACTTCTCCAAAGTTGGAGATTGATTTTGAAATAAAGCTATTGGCCTGTAAAAAGTGAAAGAAACTATGGCTAAGGAATGAGAATATGGTTTTTGCTTGTGTGAAGCTCTGCCATGAGTGAAAGATCAGAAGTTTTGGAAATATTATAATTTTTATAAGATTAGCTCATCCTGTAAAAGATACTGGGAATTGCTTTCATGCTAATCGTGTGTTGGCTATCTTAGTTATGAGGGGTGGAATGTTTTTGGAATATAGGGAGTCTATGTGTTTTGGCAGTGTATGTGTATGTGATTGATGTAGTGGCTCATTTGAAGAGGAAAGCATTTGACCAGTTCAGAGGGGGGGGGGGTGTTGTTGGTGTTGATGTGGGGAAATCTTATTAATGGATAGAAATTGGGTCCAATTTGTCTAAGGGAAAATATTTTATGCAGCAATTCCCAGGAGACTCAGTAGAAGGCTTTATCAGCGTCCAAACTAAGGAGGATCTTCTGGTTATTGGGTCTTGCTGCAAAGGAAATATAAAATAAATTTTTTTTTGCTCCTGCTGTGACTAAATATTTTGTGGAGAAGGATTCTACCTGTTTCTAGAAACCCTGGACTGAAGGAAATGACAACATTCAATGGAACAAATCTGATTTGGGGTTTCTGCATTTTGAACATTTTTGTTTGTGAGAGTTTTTTTTTAACCTATATAGTGAGATATAGCCTCTATGGAGCAATTTATGTTACATTTCATTGTAGAAAAGTCCTCTACTGGTCAAGTCCTCCACTATTGCAGGTATTGATTGCAGTGGATCTGACAGGAATAGGAGGATGTCTACTGCGTATGCTGAAGACATTCCCTATCTTGATGCCTTTGAAGTGTTTGTTATGTGCTAGGGTTAGTAGTAAGGGGTCAATACTCAAGTTAATATTAGTTTAAAATGGTTTACGTTTATGCCATTTATGAGTAATATGTGGATGTCTTATTAATCAGGTGAAATTGGAGTCCAAATTGTCTTAGGAAAAAGATTTTATGCCGAAATTCCCAGGAGACTCAGTAGAAGGCTTTATCAGCATCCAAACTTAGTAGGGTTTTCTTGGGAATTGGGTCTGGGCTAGTGAGCAGCAATGGCAACGATTACTGTTCTGACTGCTTTAGTGGTATTTCTGCCCTTAGTGAAAACTAGTTGCATCTCAGTTTTTAGTGATGGCATAATACTACCCAATCTATTATTTTCTTTGGAAAAATAGCTGGCGTTAAATACTTACATGCTAAGACCTGCACAGTCTCTGGTAAATCACTTTGCGCCAGCTGCATTAGTGCCTCTTCCGTGATTCGCACAGCCCCTGCAAAGCGAGACTTAACGTTGCGCTATCAATCGTAAATCGGTTAGCGTGACGTTAAGGAGAGAAAGGAGCGCTGCACGGCTGCATTGCTCCTTGGTGAATCCCCCTTCAAATGTCTTTAGTGACTATAGTAATATAGAGATTTCATGTTGGGGAACTAGTAACTTCATGTTGGGTTATTGGATGTTAAAGGAGAATTATGACTTTTCCAAAAAAAACACCTATTTTTTAAATAAATGATTGCTAGCTAAATGATTATTAAGACACCCGTGTAAAGTCAGTACAATATTTTACTACAAAGTATCTGATTGGACAGTTTCTTATAGAATATGAATAAAGGTTGGATATTCTGGTCCAATTCTGGGGACCATTTTTGCTTCCAGGCACCACAGTAAAATTGATTTTTAGCTGATAATATCACTAAGTGTATGACCACCATAAGCAGCAGACAAAATATTTATTAATGATGCCAGAGTAAGCTTATGGCCTAAAGTATTGTGGCAGTTTTTATTGGAAATAACCCTCAGAAATAGCCTTGTATATTCAGTAACCCTCAAAATTAGCCTTGCATATTCAGTAACCCTCCAAAGTTGCTCAGTATTTTGATAACCCTGAAATTTAAGAAAGACATACAACTCTTCAGATAAGTAACCACACCTGACATTCTGATAGTACTAAATATGTTTGGTAAATTTGATCTCAGTGAATGTAAAAATAATCATTGCATAAAAAAAAACATTTTGCTTACTAACACATTCTAACTCCAGTGAATACACATTTTGTATAACAACTCTTTAGCTGAGAACAAAATATTGAATAGGAAAATATAAATTCAGTGTGCTTAGGCAAATGCTTCATAAAACTATTGATAGTACAAGCACAAGCTCTCATTTATCAATTTCATGATATTGATGTTGACATTAATACACAGATCACAACCATATGCATCTCTGCTTTCTGACTTAAAGGTCTTAGTAAGAATTTTTAACCCTGTAAAAACCTGTTGCAGAGAGAAAAGGCACTTATCATTTATATGTGCCTTGCAGCTGATATAGAATGTGCCAAGAAAATAATGCACATTTGCCAGATGCAATGAGTTTGCTCTCACTAGTTTGCTCTTAAAGGGCATCTATAGTGAAAAACACATTGCCCCATTGCAAAGTTAAATTCATGTACTCTGTGTTGCCTTTCTCCTACCTCTATCAGTGACTCTGTTTTTCCATGGTGTCAGATCTCTCTCCAGCAATCTGTTACCTTATCCATGTCTTAACTCCAGCTGCCCGACAAGCTTATAATGTGCAGCAGGAGTTCAAAGTTCAACATCCTGAAAAACACACCCTTGCTCAGTGGCCAATAGAAAGCAAGCTGTCTTAGAGAAACAGAAGAGAAGGTAAAACAGTATTTTACTGCTGCAATACGATCTCTCTCTCTTTGTGACCCATCATCAATCAGTGAACGCTTTCAAGAAGGGGGGTCAAGTACAGCCTTATCTATGCAGTCAAAGCTACCTCTCTCCCTTCTTCCCTACTAATGTTCTGTTTGTAACAGAGCAGGGAGGGAGGAGGAACTTGAGCAGAGAAGAGGGTGAGGTTACAGGGATTTGATTGACAGTACAAGTAGAGGAATGCAATCATGTCTTCTTCTAATTTGTGTTTCTTAGGACACAGAGGGAAACTGAAGAAAGTGAAGACACTCTGGGGGTTGGGGAGAATTATAGAATACATGGAAGTAAAGAAAAAAAGTTCATTTTCCCACTATAGATGCCCTTTAAGAGCAATCCAATCACAACTGCTTTAAAAAGCTCACACTGCTCCAAAATCATATTCCTCCACTATAGGTCTCTTCAAAATGCCTACTGAGAAAATGAGCTCTAGTCTCTCCCACCTTATCCTGTTAATACTTGTCACATGTTACTCAAATGGAGCTTATTACAAAAACAGAGAAATCTATATTCAATAAAGCTAAAACGGATGTATATGCTTGTTAGTGTGATGCTGTAAAAGCCAAAATAAAGGTGTGGCATTCATTAAAGGGCTGTTACAGAAACTATCCAGAAGTGACCTTCCCATGTGGCTTATTTGCATTCAGAAAAAGGGAGCTTTAGCAAAGTCTTTTATAAACTTTCATTTTTCAGGGATGACACCCAACTGTCACTTCACTATGCATACCAGAGAAGCATATATAGTACTGATAGGGGCCACATTGTTTCTACACTAATATTAGCTGTTTCTAATACAGTTCCTAGTGCAAGAGGGAGCACAGGTTAGAGGAAGTGTTGGGGGCCCAGTTTAAAATTTTTACAGGAGGACACAGGCCCTTGAAGGTACAGGTAAGTATAGAAAAAGTCTTGGTGCACTTCTACAAAGTCATCCGACAACAGCTCCGTTTGTATTAAAATCCAATCTTTATTCCAGAAAAAAACACAAACGTGCCACTGGCGGCTAAACCAAACTTAATCATAGGCTGGGGCGTTTAGCAACATGGAGGTATCTTAAGAAGGGAGGAAAGGGGAGGGGGGGAAAATGACGCAACTGAGAACCACCTCTGAATTCAAACTACTCCCCGATCGCAAGATGCCTCCAGAAAAAAGGCACACAACATGATATACAATATAACAAATTAATCACAACTAAGATATAACTTGTACATGAATCCAAAAATGAATTTATAAAATAGAAATTAAAAGTTTAAAAACAGCAATATGTAGCCTAATCATTTAATGTATATATGCCACGAATTTAAACTTACAACTTGTGTCATAGATTTCCAGTACAGGCTATTATTAATCAATGTAACAGGTGATAACATATACATAATTCATACCTGAAGGGATCCTAGTACCTAGATTAAAAATCCACCTAAATTCTGCCTTTCTAAGGAGTTTATTTTTATATATCTTTATTACGCTTATCTGGTTTAACTAATTGTACTCATTGTACTTTTATATATTGGCTATAACTATAACTATTATTACATATATTAAAATGACGTGCAACAGGACTTTTTGAGTTATTATTTTTTATTACCAGATATGTTCCCGTATACTGGATTTTAATGTTCTTGAGGTGCAACCCACATATTGTTTGTTACAATGAGTGCATTTCAATACGTATATGACATATGTTGAATTACAATGAATGTAATCTATTGGTATTATTATTGGTAATGGTATTACTAACACTAATTGGGTTTTGGTCAATATAACTGTATGTGACAAATCTAGTTGCTCCACATGGATATGTACTCCTGTATCTCAGCCATGAGTCATTAACAGGACTCACAGATTCTGTTACTAGTGGCTAGAATGTCTCTTATTGATTTTGCTCTTCTAGAGACGAATTTGCAGCCTTTTCTCATTATAGACTTAAAACTTGGGTCCCGATCTAAGATGGGAAGATATTTTTGTATGATTCTTGCTTTTTGGGATAATTGGGGACTATAAAGTGTAGTGAAGGTTACTCCTTCAAAGATTGTTAAATTGTCAGACCTTCTGAGTTTTTTACTTTCCTTAATAAGAAACTGCCTTTCTTGAAATTTAGCCTTATTTAGGTATTGGGTAAGATTGGATCTCTAATAACCTCTACTTAAAAACTTATTTGTCATATCTTTCGCTGCCATATTTTATTTATCTTCAGTCGAACAGTTTCTTCTGAGTCTCAGATATTGACTGTACGGTATAGCTTTTATACAGTGTTGGGGGTGGCATGAATCTGCTGGACCACTATTAAGGAGCGGTGAGTCCATATTTTTTTGTGTGAACGCTAAAGTACCTATAGAAGCTGGTTGATTTCCGTACCACAGGCTCAGGGCTTAAGCACCTGAGCCCCAACAATATAAAGTGAGAGTTCCACATTAAGGAATTTTTTTCTTTTTTTAGGTTTATAGGCTATACCCTATTTGTATTTGGGGATACATAAACCGATATATCAGGTATTTGATTTTGTTACATATTGTTTGTTCCTTGCTAACTGTGTTAACGATAATCAGCTCCTTCCACTTTAACTATTAGCTCATTTTTTTAATTGTTTCAAGTTCCCTGGGTGTATTCTAATTGAAACACTGATCATGTCAGTTAACAGAGATAAAAGGAGAAATGAAAATTGTTTCAAATATGAATATAGAAACAAACTAAGGATTCAAAGAGCCACTGACATGTTTGATACCTCCACTAGGGATGGCCGGTTCGCGGATCTGAACCCGGATCCGCCGCGGATTTATCCCGTTCGCGAACGACGGATTTTTCCAGATTTTCCGCCTACTGAACTTTTCGAAAATACGAGAAAATCTCTTAATTTTTAAAGTTTTCGAAAATACGAGGATTTCTCTTATTTTCGTAAATACATATTTTTGAAAATTTTCAAATTTTTGGAATTCCGAGGATATTTTTCACTTTGATGGGTTCGCTCGTGGATTTTAGATTTTTAAATTTTTTTCGAAAATTTGCGGATCCTCGAGCGGTCAGGATTTTGCGAAGTTCGGACATCTCTTACCTCCACAGATAAATTATTTTCTAATGGAGATGTAAAGTTGTATTTTAATACTTTATAGAAACATTTAATAAAGGAAACACGTACCTGGTGGGATATTAGTACACTAGAAAAATACATAGAACACAATATGGTTCCTAGAGGATTAAAAATGTACAAGTTCCCTACATTTTTTGTGAAGGAAAACAGTGACTTTAATATACAATGGAACAGAGTTTTGTCTGACTGTTCATTAAAACTTATGGACATGATACTTACCTATAAAAAACCAAGAACTTATAGAAATTCAAAAAACTCTGAAGAGTCATGAAAGTCTATCAGACAATTTTAAAGATAATGAGGACTATATAGACTTAAATAACAGAGTGTATGATCATTTGGACCAAATAGAAAAACAAATTATGGAAACAAAAGGAAGAAAGTTTAATAGAGACACCAAAGACTACAAAAATATATATGTATATGTCAGAAATACCAATACTGGTCAAGGAGTGCCAAATAAATTAGAAAGAAAGAAAGAAAGTGAAACAGTATGGTGGTTTACCAAAGCCTATTTTAAAGAAACAGTATGAGAAAGTAAATTTTTCAACTAGTGGTAGTGATTGGGAGGGTAACAGTTACTATGATGATGATTGTACTGTGGCAGGTTCCTCCTTCTCCTCTTTCTCACCTGTCTCTTTCAGGGTGTCTATACATGCTCGTAACACAGGGAAACCAAGGTGCACTTCATCTCGTTCACGTATGGAGGGTTCATGGAGAAATAATAGGACTGGACATAACAGACCATCTCATAAGATACTCCATTGAAGAACTTACAAAAGTTATGCGCAGAATCCCTTTAGACGAAGAAATAACAACTGGAGGAACAGAAACGCAGGAGGGATCCTCACAAATGTAATTCAGTAATGTACTGAATTTATCTCAGAGAAAGCTAACAGAGGAGGAACTTTCGATTCTCGAAAAAGGGTTATTTTATCCCTCAGAATCCTTTGATGTATTAGACACTATTAAAGATGTAAATAAATTCATTAGAAAAATAATATTGAAAAAGTGGTTTCAGCAAGATGAAAGGGATGTTAATGGTATAGATGTAAATGAAGAGTCTAAAAGAGATGTGGAGGCTTTAAATAATTTACAATATCTATGGGAGGAGTCAAACTCAGGAAGCAATACCAAATTACTAGGAGTTAACCCTCTAATGTATGCAGATAGGTTTAAATCTAATTTGACACTTTATCCAAGACATCTATGCACCCCAGAAGTAGATAAATTCCAACAGGTAGTGAAGGAAGACTAGGTATAAAAATAAAAATTTAGAACTACCTATAAAAATTAAAAACAACAGTAACAGACATAACACAGCATGGAAAAATTTATCTCATAAAGAAAATGTGGCACTGAATAATTTGTGGAAGGATACTTCTATTGTTATCAGAGGAGCAGATAAAGGGCGGACGGTGGTGGTACTTGACAAACAGGACTACATTAAGGAAGCATCCCATCAATTAAATGATAGAAGCACCTATGACATACTTAAAGGGAATCCCACTTGTATGTGTAAGAAGAAGATAAAGAAATTAGTTGAATGTGCTCTACATTTGGCGATAGATAATCGGAGGATGTATGATAAATTAGTTCCGCTCTGTCCTGTTATATCCATTTTCCATCATGTCCCCAAAATCCACAAAGGTGAACTTCCTTTAAAGGGTAGGCCTATTGTAGCAGGCATTCAATACCTAAATGAGGGACTATCCGAACTAATAGACCTCCTTTTACAACCCTTAGTCAAAAGACTTTTGTCCTACATAAAAGACACTACACACATCTTAGGAATACTAGATGATCAAATAGTATTTCCATATAGTTCGATTGCCACTACAGATGTAGTTTGTCTTTATTCTTCCATCCCCCATAATTGGGGTATGACAGCTGTTTTCATATCATCTCAGTACATACAGTTCTTATTCCATAGAATGGCAAACTTTTATTATAGATGCCATAGATTATTTGTTACACAATAATTTTTTTGTGTTTGATGGTATCTTTTATAAACAGAGGAGGGGGGGCGCTATGGGGGTGAAATTCGCCCCCACTTATGCTAATTTATTCATGGGGTGGTAGGAGACTGTCCTTTACCACCACCCCATATTTCGTAGTGCAGACAAAAGCAAACACACATTTTTTTTTATATCGGAGGTATATTGACAACCTCATATGGGTCTGGAATGACACTGAGGCTTCCTTTGAAAATTTTGTTTCTTCACATTTTAACCTCCGGTTTACTTTCCAATTTGTAGGTATATCAATCAAATATTTGGACCTTAGTGTATGTCTACAGAATAATAGAATATATACTGACAATTAAGGGAAGCCTGAAGTGGCTAATACAATATTAAGGGCAGATTTGTGCCACCCCCAACACTGTATAAAAGCTATAAAAGACTCAGAATAAACTGTTCGACTGAAGATAAATTTAATATGGCAGCGAAAGATACGACAAGTAGTTTTTAAGTAGAGGTTATTAGAGATCCAACCTTACCCAATCCCTAAATAAATACAATACAAGAATTGTGGAAGCACTCCAATTAGTCTAATTTACATCTACATTTAGCGGAAGTGCTACTGATCTGGTCAATCATTTATACAAACATAGAAAAGATAATCAATGCACATTCCTAGGCCTATACAATATCATATTATCTGCACACTGGCATACTTTATAAACAAAGTTGTTTTAGTATACATTACTGTGATCACATGAATGAAAAGCCTTCCAACCACGTCAAGGTAACCCCAGTCTGGAAGGTCCTAACGTCTAACCTTTTCAATTTCTTTTACTTCAATTACGATTAGCAAACTTTTGCATTTCTCATTCTTACACACTGGATCCATATAACAGGCTCTCTCCCTTCCCCCCACAGCCTTTTGGCTTTTTAAAAATGAGGGAAGAGGCCATCCAGTGCTTTATATTGAATCCCTTATTTTAAAAATTCATTTTTGGATTCATGTACAAGTAATATCTTAGCTTGGATACATTTTGCATATAATTTGTGATTAATTTGTTATATTGTATATCATGTTGTGTGCATCTTTTTCTGGAGGCATCTTGTGATCTGGGAGTAGTTTGGATTCGGAGGTGGCTCTAGGTTGCGTCATTTTCTCCCCTCCCCTCATTCTCTCCCTTCTTAAGATCTCTCCTTGTTGCTAAACGTCCCAGCCTATGATTAAGGACCATCTGGGTCCCAAGCGCGTAAGGCATATGGTTTAGCCGCCATGTTTGTGGCACGTTCGTGTTATTTTCTGGAATAAAGATTGGATTTTAATACAAACAGAGCTGTTGTCGGACGACTTTGTATAAGTGCACCAAGACCTTTTCTATACTTACCTGTACCTGGAGCCGGAGCGAGGGGTTCGGGGCTGGTGGCACCCGGACCACTATTAAGGAGCGGTGAGTCCATATTTTTTTGTGTGAAGGCTAAAGTACCCATAGAATCTGGTTGATTTCCATACGACAGGTTCAGGGCTTAAGCACCTGAGCCCCAACGATATAAAGTGAGAGTTCCACTACACTTTTTGTATACAAATACATTGAAACAAACAATATGTAGGTTGTATGTATTTGGGGATACATAAACTGTTATATCAGTTATTTGCCCTTGTAGGTACACTGCTGCATTGGCTGTGAATTCAGCATTTCAGTAATGCCATTTTCTAGAAGCTGCAGAGGAGAGTGCAGCTGTGAGGGATCAGGCTCTTTAAGAAACTTTAGAAGCATGTTTTAACATTTACATTAATTTTTTTGTGGAGAGGGTGGAGATGGCCTTTAAATGCACACTTTGGCATTCACTAAAGAGCTGCCAGGGAAAAATGTCTCATTACCTCATTTGTGTACCTCAAATGCCACAGGAAGATATAGGAAAATTTTGGCTCAGGTGCCAAACAGTAATTAAACAAGCTTTAGAAATAAACCTCTTATGCTGTTACTATAGTCTTTATTAGACTTCTTCAATTAAGGGACTTTGGATCCCCTTGGATTTAAATTCTAGTACACTCTACAGTGCAATGTTAAAATATTAAGTGCATTATTATAAAAGGATGCAAACTTCCTTCACTCTATAACCTTATATATACTTATTATTTTAAATTGATTTATGACCTTGCAAAAATCAAACTTAAGGTGAAAATACAGTTAATAGAGAAGGATTTTTTTATTAGCCATCAAACAAAATGATTCATTGTCCAGAGACATTCTATGACGATGTCTATTTGCTTGCCCTTTTTGGTCTTTATACTTTTGGCTAACCACCCTATACATATTTTCAAGCAAGAAGGAAATATAACTTGTTTGACAAGCAATTGTACAGCTAACTCACAGACTGGTAATAGAGTCTCCTGATATCTCTGACACCTTAATCAGAATGTATCAAGGCAATAAATGGCTTTAACACATTGTAAATGTATTATTTATAGCTTAGATTAAAGAGGACGGGGCAATGAAAATGTAACACTCACTTCATAGCTCTATAGTTACCAGACTGTGTAGATTCACATTTTAAAAAGCATACAGGACAAACATTACTATAGTCAAATCTGTGTCACACATGCCCATGAAACAGAAACCGCCCTTATTCATTTAGTTAAATGCTAGACATTAATCCATTTCTAGTTATTATTGTCATTTGTCTTGCAAAATTCTAAGCTTAAAGAGTATTTGTAAACAAGAAAGGAAGAAGGTCGATAGTTATTTTCCTGTTGCATCTTTATGATGTTAGGGGACTATCCGCCCAAAAAAAATCAATTTTGCTAGTAAAATACTATTTTATGTTTAAATCTATATTTCGTTTTTCAAGATAAAGTAACTTAATTCCTCAGCTTCTAGTGTTCAATTGTACTTTAGTACAATCTGGATATATAATATCACATTGCAAATAAGATCCTTTTCCAGTAAAGTAAATGTGCATTTTCTTTATTTATTCTGATCAAAAGACATTATTAGCAACAGAAAATTCTGCAGTTTTGAGACACTTTATTTTCCTAAAGGACTTCTTTACAATCATAGGCAATGTTTTTCTCTTTCATTTTCCAGAAGCAATTTATCAGATGTAACGGTCAAGTATAGCAAGAAGGGGAAGCTAAGAAGTCAGTTGTGCTGTGTGTATTTTCCTAACGTGGACAGGCAAAAGTTATAATTTTACTTTTAAAGTTAGAACTGTTAATTCTTTAAGTGAAATATGGAACCCAAATACATAAATCATACATGATAACTGCCCCAGTTGATTGAAACTGGGTACAAGAAAATTTAAAGAACAAATCCATAATTGCTGAAGTAAACAATGAGATGTGCAACATATACACAACAACAATTTTCCCAAAATGCTCACGGCTAGGTTGCAGTCTTTCCAGACATGCACTATGTCGTTTTTATAAAGCAAGTGTCCACAATTAAAGGTTAAACATGGTTTTCAAACTACTGAAAAACAACAGAGCAGCCATTGCATGACTAGGAGGAAAGGACCCAGATATGTTTACATATGCAAAAGGTTGTGTTCACCTTCAGACAAAGATGAAGTATTTAGCAGACATCAGTAAATAATGAATATTTACAGTTGTTAAACTTAAGAAGACAAAATTAAAATTCATGAAGTCTGGATAATGTAGAACAAGAAGGTGCAAAACTACTGTAATGGGGGGACAGCTAAAATGGCAATAAAAACATAGTAGTGTTGTCATATAGATATGCTACTTTATGAACAGAAATGAACTCTGTACTTAGCTGTTATCGCTCTCTAATGCCCCCTTTATGCAATGCAATAAGCTGATAGTGGCTCTCTGTGCACTGTGAATGGGGTTCACCCATTCAGAATCTTTAACGCCAGCTATCTGCTGGCATTAAATATTCTGTCTTAAAGATCCATTATCGGCTCAGTACATTGTTTACACTGCTTGCGCAATTCAAATAGCCAATAACACCTCTACATACATAGGCTGTCAAAAGTCTGTCAATATATTTATAGTGGTTTGTTTAATCAATAGAAACGTACTGTTAGTGGTTGTGATACGGAGCCTTTTTTAATCCAGGTAGAAGTAACAGCAGGGCTGTAAAAATGAAAAATTCTTCTGATATTGTCCACTGGAGGTTGCCATCTTTCTTTTATTTATTACTAATGCCTCTTATCTTACTAAGATAAAAAGTACGGATTTTCATTCATATGCCTATTGGTGTCCACTCTAAACCACATAAGCCAAAAAGTTAAATATAGACAAGTAGGCAAGGACACTGGATTACTGCCCTATATTTGGCACAGACAGCACAACATGCTTAGAGCACGGACTGTTCCAGGCTGGCCAGCCAAGTAACAAGGTCAGTCAAGAGTGGAGGCAGACTAAACAGGTCTAGACCAGAGGTCACACTTAATAGTATGGTACAGAGGGGTAAGACAAGGACATAGTTAATACTAGCCTGGTCAAGCAGCACAGGCAAGATACAGAAGGGTCGGGCAATCTCAGAGTCAAAAACTAAGCGAAAGGTCAGTCCAGACAGCAGAGAGAATGATTAAATAGAATAATCGGGTCAAAACAGAGTAAATAGACAGAAGAACACCACGAGCAGTGTAGCAAGCTAAACACTATAATGGACAATTGGCACAACGACAGGAAGGTAAAAAAATGAGGAGAAAGAGAAGAGGAAAGAAGAAAGCCCATAGGCTGGTTTAAACTAAAGGGAATAAATTGGCTGTAGCCACTGGAAAACTAATTAAGAGGACCTGGCAATATAGGCACAGTGGTCTGGGAATATTTGAAGATTGTCGAAAAGGAGACCAAAAGTTGGAAATCACTGATCAAGACCAAACACGCAGCAAAGAGAAGAGACAATCGCCGGAAAGACCCGAGACTCACTACCCAGCAGAGGAGCATTGCGGGAGTGTGAGGAAGGTATCAGCTCTTAAAAAAAAGATTCAATTATTATTTAAAAAAGGTGGTGCTATCAATGATAAAAAGGATATACCAGGAGAATGCATTAAAGGGGAACTAAAGTCTCCAGACAACATTGTCCCAATAGACAGAGCACATTCACAAACATATAACAAGCTGTGTCTCACCTCTCCTTCACGCCTCTTTGCTGTGGACATTGGGTGATTTATGAAAATAACCTGTGAGTACTAGGGGTCAGCTCCCACAATCCACCTTAGCTGGGTAAACCCCCCAGCTAAGTGTCTGCGTAAGGCACATGCTCTGTAGAGCTCAACAGATCTAAACAAGGAAGTTGCAGCCTTGCTTCCTAGAAGCTGACAGCCAATCACATTATAGCACATAGATTCTCCCTCTGGGGAATAGAACCTGCAACTTGTACATTTACTCTGTCTTGCTAAAAGCAAAGCTCTTACCACTAGGCTAAGAGATACACTATATAATCCATTGGTACATGTAGGATATTGTACAAGGAACATAATGGAAACAAAAAATTAGAATGGTAAGTTTGGGGATTCAAACTCATGACCTTCTGAACTCTATGTGTCTAAATCTGGCGTCTTACAAGGTGAGCCACCACTGAATAAACTGAAAGCTTAGGTACAATTAGAGGTATATCTGGGGTATTGAACTTGTGACCTTCTGAACCATGTATTTTTTAAACCCGGTGCCTTACCCAGTGTGCCACCACTGAATAAGCACAGAACCCAGGTACATTTGGAAGCTTTATCTTAAGCTAGGAAAAGAATAATAGAATAAATGGAGTATGGAAGTCCCTGATAAGACTTTGAAAGCTGCTTGTTACCCTTCAGTTTATTTTTTTTTATTACTCACACTGACTGGTAAATAAACTGCACAGTAACCAACAGCTTTCAAAGTCTGTGCATAGAGAGTGAATACTGGGGTCAGGGGGCATGGCTCTTTGATGACTTCATGGGCTGTGGGTTGTACTGGCAACAACATGGAAGCCTTCTTACTTAAAGAATCTATTTCTCACATATACTAAATACAACTCACCAGAGAGGAATCTTACAATGTATAGGTTTTCTGGGGAGAAAAACTTTTACATTAAGTTTAGATCTCCTTTAAATACACCAGGATACCATTTTATTATAATTATTGTGGATTTATATAGTGCCAACATCTTCCGTGGCGCTTTACAGTTGCATTAAAATACATAAGGAAAACATACATGTTACATACAAGGGTAGTGCAAGTAATACAAAGTGCAAAAAATGTAAGTGCTGGTCCAGCAGCATTCAGTGTGGTAAGTTACATTACTGTGGTACAATAGGATGGAGGGCCCTGCCCGAGAGCTTACTGTCTAGAGGAATGATAACATATCACCATGAGATATGTTATCATGACCCCACTAACCACATGGAAAAACTACTAGATACATAAGTCAATGAAGCTTATTTGATCAAGGTCAAAGATTCTAATGTAAATAATTTCCTTTTAGTCAAGGACCATTTAACTGCTGCCTAAGATAAATTAATGTGATCCTGGTGATTTGGTCAAGAAGTAGGGAGGAAATATTTTACAATAATGGCTGAAGCCAATACAGCACATCACAGCATAACATTTATAAATGAAATGCTATCATCATCCTTAAACTTCCTTGACGTTACCATCAGTATAAACCAAGGATTATTAAGCACAAATTTCTATTACAAGTAGATAGATATCTCTTCCAGAGATCCACATATTATCAATGCAATCTCAAAATGTCAATTCCTTAGAGCCAAATGGATCACTGTTAATTATATGGATTATGAAAAGGTGCTAATTGAAAGGTTTGTAAGCAGAGGATACAAAGCCAATGGGCTAAAAATGAAAAAAGAAACAGAGAGGTTAAAATCCAACTGTATACCCATGGTTGCCAAATATAACAGCTTCAGCAAATAAATGTTAAATATTATACTGAAATATTGGCCAACCCTTCAATCCGAGAAAACATATAATAAAATATGTGCTGAAAAACCTATCATGGCAACAGGATTAAAGACTTCATCTCTACTTCTGGCCTCCAAAAGCCCAAAACCAAATTTAAAGGCAAGGTAAAAAAATCTGCTGTAGCAGTATTATGAAAAGTGATGCCTCCAGTCATCCATCTGATGGATACAAAATTATACCTAAACCGTTTGCCACATGTGAAAATACATATGTTGTGTTTATACGAAAATACCCATGGGGCCTTGTTTAAATAGGACAAACCACAAGAGCAGTTAAACTACATATACAGAAGCACAAAAGCAATATAAGAAATGTTGAAAAGAAAAGAAATTAGCTACATTTATCAACAGCCCAGTAGCATGGCATTTCATATCAGATGGTTGTAACAGCTCGCATTTAGACAGAGACAACTTGAAGAGGTTCATAAAGTCAGAAAGGGAGGGGGAATCATCTAAACATTTGAATTTAAAAAAACTCTTGAAAGCTCTTGAATTTAAAAATATCTCTGATATTTAATAGAAGATGGTAAGGTTGCTAGAAGTAATTGATAAAGGTATTGGTAATGCTGGTAGGCACACTGTGAGTATTTAAGGTGTTCCTTAATATATCCCTATTACCAGTATACCAGCTAAAGTGAGGTAGGCAGCATGTGCAATTCCTCTGAAACCAATAAAAATTGTTTATGTGAATTGGTGGTGTGCACTGGACGAGGTTAAATATATCTATCACTGGTATAATGGTTAGTACTTGACAAAGAGCAGTCCGTGCACAAAAGGTGCTGTATGTGCCAAATAAAAACTCAGAGTTTGAATCAGTAGTCCAGTGGCCTTGCCTACGTGTCTATTTTTTCCTTGTAAGAAGAAAATTAAAAGCTTCTCTAAAACAAGACTGACTTAATTGATCGCCCAGCCTGATCTTTTTGTCACATGAACTGTAGAATAAAATAGCTCATGCCATATCCATTAATTCACTTTTTGCACCATATATAATTGCACCTATATACAATTTTGATTTGAGAGCTGGACTGCTGAAAAGCTACTGCTAGGCACGTGCTCTTTGTAGTAATGGTAAATCTGTCTCTGTACTAGGCTATTGTGGTCAATATCCTAAAAAGTACTTAATTCTAATAGACTTGATTCTACATAAAAATATAGTATATGCTAATAAGCTAAATACTGGTGTACATTTTGAAAACAATGATGCTGAAAAAGACAGATCTAACACCAAATATTTATAAAAGTTGAAACTCAAAGGGTCGGTAGCTAACGTGTACTGCAGAGCTGAGTGGAAACCAGTCTGTTGTCTGCTTTAATTCCTATGTCACTAACTACAGAGGGAGCTAAGATTTCCTACACATGTGTATGATGAGATGTTAAGGAAATAAAGGGACCTCCTCCTCTGCCAGTCAAACAAACTTGAAATGCCCTGTTGCTAGGATACAGCCTACATAATCAAGCTGATCAAGGGTGGGAGGAGGAGTGTTTTCTTGCATGCTAGCTCTGAGTGACAGTTAGTGGCAGACAAAATTGTTACACCCCCTTCACAGCATGGTTAATTGAAGGCAGAGAGAAGCTTGAAATCAGGAAAAAAATGTATGGGGAGGGCTGCATACCTTTACTCTTTCTAAAGCAATTATAAAAAAAAATGCATTGAGGCAATACAATTATCCTATAATGGTGATTTAATTGATAAACAGTACATGCGAATGTCCAGCTAATTCCACTCACTGTGTATGTCCATATATGTAGAGGATATAAATGTATAAATTCCATTATCATAAAGTTCACGTCTGGAACAAGGTCCACAAAAAAATCAAAGCTAGGAATCCTGCCTCGCGTTTGGAGTGATGGAAATTAATAATAGATAAAAATGTGTCACAAGGAATGTGTGAAGATGTTTGATAATGACACATTTTATATTGGAAAATGTTAATGCATTGTAAAATAGCATATGTAAATAAGTGAAGGAAAGAGTCATGGACTATTCATATGAAGGTTAGGAGTAAATTACATTTTCATTGTGAAATAGAATGGAAGACAATATATTAAGACATTTAAAGTACTGGCTATAGCTACTGGATATTCAGTACAGTCGAGAGATGTGGCCTTCCATCCAGTTACATTTTCTTGGGCTCCCACTTGGTGTGGAGACCTTGGTTTATGTCAACTTATTGCTTCTTCTCACTTCAGTGGTTCCTAATGCTTGTGTTTTTAATTACCACCAAGACTATTTAGGGTTCATTTATTCATTTGACAAAAGCACAGCTTTAACCGTCAAGTGTGATTTACATTGCTTTAGCTGTTTTTCTACTGTGCCAGCATCTGACAGCACTGGCTTGTTCTTTGCCTTTATTTGGCCAAGCTTTTGAACTATTATTTTTGTTGTGACACTTTTCATTGAGCAATGTGATGCTGTCCTTGTTTCATGCAACTTGATGTTTATTGCTGTCCTATCTAAATGCTTTATTCCATTTAGGTCTGTAATGAGGATGTCTGCTCCACTGAATTTCATTTATCTTGAAGTATTGTTTTACTAGATATTTAAGTGTATACACTAACCAATGTTCAGCTGGTTTCGAAAATTTTCTTAATATACTGTTTTGTTTATGTAAGAAATTACTATATTAAAGGTAAAATGTATAACGTTGCACAAAATCTAATTTTTCTGTCAGATATCTTTATCATTAACCTATGAAATGTCAGTCTTTTGGAGACATTCTGCAGGCCTGTGTAATAAAAGTTATCATTATTATTATGGATTTATATAGCACCAACATCTTCCCTGGCGCTTTATAATTACATAGTCATACATTACATACAGGGTTATACATATTCTACAAAGTCTTACATATTACATACACAGGTAATATATAATCAGGGAGATTTAATAAAAAAGATGCTAATTTTGCCCCAACCAATCAGATCTTATTTAACCTTTGAAAGCTAACATCTGATAATCAGCACCATTTTTAACAATAAGAACTTTTATTGAATAACCCTGAATATCATTAAAAATGGTGCTAATTTTGCCCCAACCAATCAGATGTTAGCTTTCAAAGGTTAAATAAGATCTGATTGGTTGGGGCAAAATTAGCACCATTTTTAACAATAAGAACTTTTATTGAATAACCCTCAATATCATTAAAAATGGTGCTAATTTTGCCCCAACCAAACAGATGTTATTTACCATTTAAACACTAACATCTGATTAGTTAGGGCAAAATTAACACCATTTTTAATGATAAGAACTTTTATTGCATAGGCCTGATATGCGTTTAGCTCTGCAGGTTTCCAGCTTTTAACATTAAAAAAATTGCCGTTTGCAATAGTCTAGGTATGCAACCACCACAACCGATGAACTGCCCTAATTTTGGCTCTTTTGCAAGAGTTAACTAATGCCAGCTTTTTAGCTGTTTAGCGTTTAGACACAATCTTGTTGTTTGGGGAGCAATTGTCTCACTACATGTGAGTGATAGTCACTCCCTGAATATTACTCTGTATGTCTTTATTTAGGAAATATCTGTCTGCTGAAAAATATTTGAAGTAGAAAGGAAACTTGTAAACAGAATATTTATATTCACAAGAATATTTTACAAGAATATTGTGCACAAAATCTATTATGTGGATACACAAGGGCAGCATATTGTTAAATTTGTAGAATAGACTGTTTGCTAGATACAAAGTCACAGATTCTAGTGCTGTTCAACAGGCAAAAAAAAAGCTCATCATCCACTCTAGAGCGATCTCTAAAGGTCAATAATCCATCATCACCTACATGTTTAATGGTGTACTCCCCCTGTTCATTATCATCTAATCACTGCTGTACATAACTTCACCTCCATTTTTTCTCTTTCTGTATAAACATATAAGTACAGCATTATTTTCAGTAAGGAATAATGGAATAATAAAGCACAAAGTGGTTTTTTTTTTTTGCAACCCTTGAACAAGTGAGCCAGAGTAAAATAATCTGACATCATTTCATTCATTTATCTTCCTTAGCAGAGCTATTTCCTCAGAGCATATCAGTCAGTATTCGGTCGTTTAGCAGGGAACAGTATGACATTTTCTCCCTATATTTATTATACAAATGAAATACTGTTTGCTGATCAGCTGATGGCTAATTTACAACCAAAGCTGCAGTAAATAAAATGCCTTTTGCATGATCTAAAGATGGAACTGTGTATCATTTCATAGTGGTATTGGGTAAATTCGCTATTGTTCCCCACCTTAGTTTTATCAATTAAAAATGTAAAAAAAATATGTGACAACTAGATGCACTAAAATTATATTTTAACAATCTATTATTACAGAGAATGTCAGATGCATCACAGAAGGGAAAGAAACACAAATATGTATTATCTTTCATCTTTAGTCCCCCTTTTAATTATTAAAGGGACACTAAACTGAAAAAAAATCACTTGACTTTATCCATTTCTATATTTTAATGCTGCCAGGAACTTCATCCCTTTTTGCTCTCAGTGCTCCCTGTCACTAGATCTCCTCCTGTCCTGTTCAGCTCACTCCTAGTTAGTATGCATGTCTCCTCTTTATGTATCCAGACAAATGTAATTGTTTTTTATGAAGAAGCAAGTAAGAAGTTAGATTCAGGCACAGCAGTGGATGTGGTGCCTTTGAGATTTAATAATCCCTGTGCCACCTACACCATAAATAACTCTGTGTTAAGTGCATCTGTAATGGAAAAATATTTGGGGGTTCTGGTAGATAACAGACTTAGCTATAGCAAACAATGCCAGGTAGCAATGGCTAGAGCTAGCAAGATATTGTCTTGGATAAAGAGGGGAATAGATTCAAGAGAGAATTCTCCCTCTTTACAAGGCACTGGTAAGGCCTCATTTGGAATATGCGGTGCAGTTTTGGAATTCCATATACAAAAGGGACATCTTGGAAATTGAGGCAGTTCAGAGAAGGGCAACTAAATTAATAAGGGGAATGGAGGGGTTTGAATATGCAGGCAGATTAGACAAGTTAGGGCTGTTTACATTGGAGAATCGACGTTTGCGTGGGGACATGATAACCTTATACAAATATATTAATATATTAATATTATTAATATATTAATATTATTAATATATTAATATAATTAATATAATTAATATATTAATGCGCCATGCTTGTGAAGGTACTCATTCATCCAGGTCATGGTATATCTATTGTATTTAATTAGATCAACTGGACTTGAAGTTTAGTTCTTGAAGACGTTTCGCTAGTCATCCGACTGGCTTTCTCAATTCAGAATGACTTGTACAAGAATCTGTGGCAATTATGTACCCTGGAAAATCCCAATTAGCATATCACAGCCAAGTGTTAAGGGCGAGATTGGATAGTGACTAAGAGGTGTTATAGGAACGCCCAGAGTAAGGTGTCAAAACAGCATTGTACATGACAGTTGGTGTTGAACTCCCCCACCTTGGTTTCTTTATTTTCACATAAATGGCCTCCTTAACACCTCTCTTGAACCAGTCACGTTCCTTTGCAAATATGTTAACATTACAATCTTCAAAGGCATGTCCTTTATCCTTAAGATGCAGGTACACAGCTGAGTCCTGACCCGAGGAATTGGCTCTTCCGTGCTGGGCCATATGTTGATGCAGTTGCTGTTTGGTCTCCCCCACATACAAATCAGAGCATTCTTCACTGCACTGTGTATATGATGTCGCTTTTCTTGTGTTTGGGTACTGGGTCTTTCGGATGTACCAATTGCTGCCTCAGTGTGTTGTTTGATTTAAAGCAGACAGGGATATGGTGTTTTTTGAAAATTCTTCTTAATTTCTCGGAGACCCCTGCTACATATGGGATGACCATGTTCTTTCTCCTGTCTTGCTTTTCCCCTTCACTGTTGGTATTTGTGTTCTTTTCTTTCCTTCTACTTCTTTTGACAAAGGTCCAGTCTGGATATCCACAAGTTTTAAGGGCTCCTCTGAGATGTTTCATTTCTTTCGCCTTTGCCTCTGTGCTAGTGGGGATGTTCTCAGCTCTGTGTTGCAGGGTTCTGATGACACCCAACTTGTGATCTAAAGAGTGGTGGGAGTCAAACATCAAATACTGATCTGTGTGTGTTGTTTTTCTGTAAACCTCTACTTCCAGTTTACCATATTCCTTAACTTCTACCAAGCAGTCCAAGAAAGCCAGTGTGTTGTTTTGTACCTCTTCCCTTGTAAATTTGATGTTCTGGTCTACCACATTAGTGTGTTCTGTAAATTAATGGGCCATACAATGAACTCTCTGGTGCATTGTTTACTAATAGGTCATATCAGAGGACTCGTAGACATCCTTTAAGTTTGGAAGAAAAGAAGTTTCATCTTCAGGTTAGGAAAGGTTTCTTTACAGTGAGAACGGTGAAAATGTGGAACTGTCTTCCAGCAGAAGTGGTAATGGCAAGTTCATTGAATAGCTTTAAAAAAGGTCTGGATAAGTTTCTAAAACTAAAAAATATTAAGAATTACAGGTATTAATGCATATAGAGTCAGGAAGGAATAGGTTGGACTTGATGGACGTATGTCTTTATTCAACCTTAATTACTATGTTAATTACTATGCGCCTCCCTACAGCCAATAGCATTCACCCAGAGATTTTGTGTTATAGTAAAAGTGAAAGTAAAATTGCTTTGCTATGGGAAGGTAAGCAGCACTGGGAGCTGTAATCACTGCTTGAATCAAGTAAGATTTTCTTTTAGCTGTATGAGTTTGAAGGTGTGTATGTGTGTGTTTATGTTTGTGCATGTGTGTGTGGGCTTTGTTATTGATTTCTTTAGGTACTGTACTTTATTGGGACTTCAGAAACATAGACAGCAGCTAACTTCATGATTGGGTGTTATCTGCACAGAAAGAGCACAGAGCAACAGATAATGCTTATTCCTTTTCCTAATCTTAATGCTGAATCAATTAGCCATGTAGTGATAGAGAAATAATCTTTACTTTGATAGGATAGTTTGTACATGTGGTGTGCCAGGGGGTGGGGCTGGGAGATAGATAGTGCTATACTGACTAGCTGTGCCCCGCCCCCTTTAAAAAGTAAAACTCCCAGAGCTAAAATTATGATTTGGCACAGTTTACATGTCCTTTAAGTCCACACTCATCTAGAAATGCTACATGGAGATTATATAGTGGATAATGTACCTCCTACTGTAAATTATAAGGATATTAAAAGTCACAAAGGAGTTCTGTGACCATATTAAAGTATGAGGCCACAGGCTGAGTGCTTTTATAAAGGTCATGGTGGGTGTGAGTATTATACCACAAGTTAGCATTGAGGATGTTAAAATAGCCCCCAATTTTTCTAAGTCACAGGTCCAACAGGTAAAGGAGTTTCTCCAGAGAAACAAAGGAATATTTTCTGATTTGCCTGGGCTCACTGGTATGATTGAACACAACATTATTACTGAGCCCAAGGCTAAAGTGTTTGTCAAATCCTATCGAATTCCAGAGGCCCGCAGAATGGCCGTTTCAGAGGAGGTAAAACGAATGTTGGAATTGGGCGTTATTGAAGAGTCGCAGAGTGAATGGTCGAGCCCGATTGTGTTGGTACCCAAGCCCAATGGAACTCTGCGATTCTGTAATGACTTCCGAAAGTTAAATGAAATTTCTAAATTTGATGGATATCCCATGCCACGAGTGGATGAGCTGATTGAAAGATTAGGTCCTGCCCGCTACATCACCACCTTAGATCTGACCAAAGGGTATTGGCAAATACCCTTGGCCAAAGATGCTCGAGAGAAAACGTCATTCTCTACGCCCGAAGGTCACTTTCAGTATAAGAGAATGCCGTTTGGACTACAGACTGCCCCTGCCACATTTCAAAGGGTTATGGACAGGTTGTTGTGTCCACACCAGAGATATGCGTCCATCTATATGGACGACATTGTGATTTTTAGTGCAGACTGGGAATCCCATCTTCCAAAGGTCCAAGTAGTCCTGGATGCACTGAGGAGAGGGGGTTTTACAGTTAACCCTGAGAAATGTGCCCTGGGTATGGAGGAAGCGAAATACTTGGGGTACATTGTCGGAAGAGGGTTGGTGAAGCCCCAAATCAATAAAATTGAGGCAATCCAGAAATGGCCCCGTCCCCTCAGTAAGAAGCAGGTTCGGGCTTTCCTGGGAATAGTGGGGTACTACAGACGATTTATTCCCAATTTCTCTACTTTGGCAGCTCCCTTAACTGACTTGACGAAAGGTCACAAGTCAGTGATGATACACTGGACTGCAGAGGCAGAGAAAGCTTTTGTGGAGCTAAAGTCCGCATTGTGCCGGCACCCTGTCCTGGTAGCCCCAGATTTCATGCAAGAATTCGTGGTTCAGACGGATGCCTAGAATGTTGGGTTGGGGGCAGTACTGTCCCAAATAATTGACGGAGAAGAACATCCTATAGTTTTTCTCAGTCAGAAGCTGTCTCCATTATTTGGTCTCTGGTCCCTTTAAGAGCTTCTTGTGTACCTGGGAAGGGATCCGGGTAGTGTTTGGCAGCAAGCTAGTTGCTGCCTTTGTTGTTTGGTTTTAGGGCCGGACTCCTGGAATGGGAGGGAAGGAAGGGTGGGCCTTCCCATTCCACCCAGGTACACACCGGGGTTTTTGGGAAGCAGAGAGGAGCTCTGGTAAAGATTTGTATATCAGAAGCAGCTGGGGCAGTATGTTGAGAGATGTGGTGTAGGAAGGGTGTGTGCTGCTGATTTCCTGCCCCAAAGGTGTTTGAATGCACTGTGAGAGAAAAAGAAAAACTATGAACGGCTGATTTGTTAGTTTTGCCTATGAAGTGGGACCGTGCTGATTAAGCTGGACTTTATTTATGTTAAAGGAATCCAAAGCTAATGTAAGCCTTTTCATTTACTTATTCCTTTATGCTGGAACAAAGCCGTTTAAGTTACCTCTGCAAATAAAAAGGACTGTTGTTTTATAAAACTGTGTACTGCGTGCTGGCTGTGACCCCTCTAAACTTCACAGTCTGAATTAAGGACCTCAGTAACAGTGAGTGGTTATTTGGAATTATGAATTATTGATATACAATTAATGCAATTTAGGAAACAATAGGTCATATACCTCCCAACATTTGAAAGTGTGAATGAGTAATAGGTAGGGGTGTGTCGCATGAAAAAAATTCTTCATATTTAAGCTTATCCAGTCCCCTTATTAATTTAGTTGCTCTTCTCTGAACCCTTTCCATTTCCAAGATGTCGTTTTTGTACACAGTATTCCAATACTGCACCGCATATTCCAAAGGAGGCCTTACCAGTGCTTTGTAAAGAGGGGCCTGGCACTGCTTGGTACATTTAAGTTTGTTATCCATCAAAACGCCAAGATCCTTTCCCAACAGAGATTTACTTAGCACAGAGCTATTTATAGTATAAGCGGCACAAGGATTTATTAAGCCAAAATGCATTAACTTACATTCATCAACATAGAATCTTACTTGCTATTTAGCAGCCCAATGTGCCTGCAACAGTTACACATCATCTGTAGCCTTTAATGGTCAACGTTTTTTTGTTGTTGCAAACACAGAGATCATACTGACAATATCTACTTCCAAGTTAATAAACAGATTAAATAGAAGTTGCCCCAACAAAGAACCCTGTGGCACCCCACTTAGAATTTTAGCCCTTATTGATGAAGCCCCTTTAACAACTACTCTCCAATCCATCAAAACATTTTCTATGCATGTACAAATGGGCCACATAAGCCCAACAGACCTTAGTGTATACATAAGTTGCCTATGGGGGACTGTTTTAAAAGTCCAAGTAAACTACATCTACTGCTATGCCAAAGTTTAAATTCTACTCACTTCCTCACAGAAGCCAAGCAAGTTAGACAAGATCTATTCCTCATAAATCCATGCTGGTTACTACTTATAATGTCAGTCCTTGAAACATACTCTAGAACATGTTCCTCTATCAAACTTTCCAGTATCTTCTCCACCACTTCATCACATATTCTAACTGGGTGATAAATCAAAAACTACACTACATTAAAAGGTCCCTTAACCACCAAATTACCCTTTTTAAAAGCAATCTATAATTTACTGGGACATAAGAGCACTTGCACCTTTCTCTCATTTTACCTTAGAAGCTGCAATCTCAGCATATCAGCATTAGAAGTTCTTAACTCTACAGACTGCACTGTCTTATACTCGGCCGCACCTCTGACAATCTCCCAGACTCACAATACAGTGTGTCCACACTTGAAAACAAAGAGGGGAGATAGAGGGAGTCTGGGGAATGGAGATACAGCTGGCATAAAAGTTGCGAATTGGGTAGAACCAGAATTTAAAAGTGAAAAAAGAGTAGGTTCTAGTAGAAAACAGACTTAATCATGTACCCAATAAGTAGTGTACAATCCCATGGACATGGAACCCTCAAGGCATTGCAACTGGCTTACATTTTCATTATATTCTCACACCATGTGAGCTAATTGTAATGAATTAAAGGGTTGCTTGATGTCCAAGGAGTTCTCCACTTCTGATTAGATACATGTTTGCTTCAATGTTTTAAACAGAAATTGAATGAACCTGAGGCAGCAGAGAGTTGTTTGGGTGCTGGTAAATTAAAGATAACAGACTTAGCAGTAGCAAACAGTAATGGCTAGAGCTAGCAAGATATTAACCTGTATTCACCTCCGGCCATTATGCATTGATCCGTGGGTTGACCAATGTTTAGCGCGACTTTAACTCTTAGCTGGCATTTAATAGCTGTGTAAGTATTTAATGCCAGCTCTTAGCTGGTGTTAAATACTTACGTGGAGTGAGATTTACCCAGAGCCACACAGCCTCTGGAGGTTTGTCCAATGCATCCGGAGCTCTGGGTGAATCTCTCAGGTTGTCTTGTATAAAAAGGATTTTAAGGGAGAATTCTCACTCTTTACATATTCATATGGAATATTATTACATGGCAGCAGTTCTGGACTAAGCCAGAAGTTGGTGGCACTAGCTTTTTGATAAATGATTGCTACCTTTGGAAAAAAAATAAATAAAAAAATAAATAAAATCCACTAACTGCTAAATCTTTGAAACTCTGGAATTATAGTATAGGAAAGGTGCATTTAGAACTACTGGGTTAATTCTTAATAGGATCCCTGGAACTGTTTATAATACAACCATGTTTATGATAGTTTACGTAGTTTCTTAAACTGATCTTTTCAAATACAACACTTACTAAGACCTTGTAATATAATTCATGCTATCCAATTTACAGTAATAATCTTCAAATACAAATTTTATTAAGGAAACTGGAAATGAAACTTAAAAAAAAACACTACTGCCTTAGCCAGACAATGTTGCTTCTCAAATAAATCCCTTAGAAGCATGTCTTCCTTTATATATCTTCCTAAAGGAGAACTTTTTTTTTTTTTAAATCCAAATGTGAAAGCTTTTCTCCCCAGAACACCTATGCATTGTAAGATCATTCTCTAGGAAGTTGTCTAGTACATGGACAAGTAATAGATTCTGTAAAGGTTCCATGTTGTTGCGAGTACAGCCCACAGTAAATGAAGTCATCGAAGAGCCACGCCCCCTGACTCCAGTATTTACTGTCTCTGTACACAGTTTTTTTATAGAGATGCCTCCACACATATATGGAAGTCCCTGATATGACATTGAAAGCTGCTTGTCCCCTGCAATATATTAATTAGCCAGCATGAATTACATACAGCTTTCCTGCGTCAATATAAAAGTCAGCTCATTTTACCGGAAAAAAAAAATTCAATTATTCTATTCCTAGCAAAAAATTAAGCTTCTAAATGTACCTGTATTTCATGCACCTGCAGTAGTGGCTCACCTGGTACAGTGCATGTTTTAGAAACAACAATTCTAGAAGGTCACGGATTATGTTCCTTGCAAAAGATAAACTTTCTACATGTACTAGGGATCCACATGAAGTCTTGGAATGGAGCTCTGCTTTTAGCAAGATAATGGGAAATGGATCTATAGATGGGATTCACTAAAGAGCACTGGTCTTCTGTCATTCAGAAACATATCTCCTGGTGTTTCCGCAATGTTGCTGGGGCTTTTGGACAACTATCTTGACCAATCATTTTTGAATTAACATTCAATTGCAAAATGAAATGCACCAGGACAGGAAACACCAAAGGAACATCGAGGGGTAAAATCTATATTCTTTTTAGGTATTAAAAAGATAACATTTTCAAATGTAAAATAGATCTAATAAGTGTAGGCCAGAATTACTATATAATAGCCAAAGAACTAAAGCAGCCTGTGTCAGTCAAATTCTGTTCCAATGTTTCCCAGGAAGTTCTAATATAAGAGTAGTTAAGATCATGGTTCCTTAGCTTATTAAGTAACCTTCTTAAAATTAGATTGGTTTGGCAGGATCTATTACCCATAACACCATGCTGGGATCTACTAACGTATTCCTAAATACCATCCCATAATATTCCTATAAAGGCTTTCTCAACACTGATGTCAAACTGACAGGCCTATTATAACATGGCAGGGGAGTCACTTTTTAAATATAGGCACCAATCACTTGGAACAAGGCCAGATATTAAGAAATCAAAAAACAAAAAGTAAATATGGTGGTCTGGCAACTACTGAGCAAAGAATAACATAAGGCCCTCAGGCCCTTGTTTACATTAAGGTCTAACCTCTTGCACTTCTACGTGAGTCAGACAATCTTTACTAGGGCCTTATTGCAAACAGAAGCAAAAAAAGGGGTTTAAAGTATAATTAAACTCACCTCCCCTTTGCTCCTCTTCCTCCATGGCAGCATAGTACCCAGCATATTGGGTACTTTCCCTAGCTCCTGCAATACTTACTGAAAATCTGCTTCGGTGATCGTTCCATTCCTCTGCCCCTACTGCTTCAGCCAATAGGAGGCTTCCAATTGGCTGCACCGCAACTGTCACTGACAGTGGAAGAGAGAAGGGACCCCAAGCGGGTCGCTGATGCAGATTTTCAGTAAGTAGTGCAGGAGTTAGGGAAAGTACCCAGGATGAGGACTCAGCGATTTTAGGTCCCTACCCTGGGTACTATGCTGCCATGGATCGGGGGAAAGATGAGTATAATTGTCCTTTAAGGTTCCAGCCTTGTCTTTGTTACTATCCACCAGCTTGCCTGTCATTAAAAGCAAGAGACCCATCCTATCTTGTGTTGCTTTTTTTTCCTGTAAATTTAAAAAATAATTTGGGATTTTTGATAATTTGTTTAAGAATGCACTTTCCTTTAACACAATTTTATTACACCACAAAGGTTTTGTCTTGTTCTATTTACTTTTTCCTATAAACAAAATTAATTGTGGTGTATATATTTTCTTAGTAGTCTCTATTAACTTTCTGTCTTAAGCCCCATGAATGTAAACTCCCAATTATTTGACTGCATACTTTCTCTCAGCTTGCTAATTTCAATTTTAATACATGTGTTGCTCCTTTATTATTATTATTGTCTATGCAACATGGTCTCAAAGGTAACCATATTATAATCACTACTGCCAAATGCACCATGACCAATATTAGCAATTAACTCAAGATTACTGTATTATTGGTTGCAGGATCTAATAGTGCATCATTTTTGTTGGTTCATGCACCAATTAAGATAAAAGATCTTTTTCAACAAACCTACTATATGTGTTTGCTCTGATTTGCCCCACTGCTCCAAAGTCCAAATAGTTAAAATTTCAAAATATATCCTGAAGCAGTTTCCATTTGTAAGAGTAATTGTGTATTATCAATAGCCTTGATAATTTCTTTGATCCAAAGCTTTAGATGTAGTTTTACATATAGATAAACTATTTTTTTAACCATCCTTAAAAGGCCAAAACAATCTATTAGCACATAAGAAATAGCAAAATGACATTATAGGCAGAAAATGTGGATATATTTTTTAATTGTGTATTAGTTTTATCCTTTACTAATCTGTATTTTCAAGGAGAAGACATAATAGGTTTAATGTTTTGTTTTTTTTGGATAGTTATTGATCGAGAAAAACATGCATTAGCCAGATTTAAAGGAAAGGTTGAGTGTAAACACATGCTTTCAAGAAATAATGAGTATTTTACCATGTCAATAACCATAAATACACTGTATGCTTCTGAAGGAATGATATTCTTAAGGCAAGAGTACCTAATGTTGTACATGTCCTGCCCTTTGATGTTTGGATCACCCCAACAGCCAATGAGGTAGAAATTACTGTTAAGAACAGTTAAGTAGGATGTGAGCATCTTGGAAAGAAGAAATACAGCTCAAATAGCAGCACTCTGACTACAGCAGAGCATATCACAGGAAATGAAATTAATTGTTTTTTCAAAAATAAATAAAAATAAAATACGGAGGTATGGAAATTCCCCCCCCCCCCCCACTGAACAGAAGCTACCATCTGTAGACTGCCTTGTTTTGTTTTTGCTGCATTCAGCTGAACCTACTTTAATATGCAACACACCATTTAGAATTCATAGACAGCATCTTGCAATTTAGAAATTATGTCCCCTTTTGTATGAAAGAAGTACCAAAAGTTAAAACAGATGAATGTCAAACCAATACACTCTTAAGGACAATGTCTCTCATAATGTTTTACCGTTATCGAGGAGAGTGAGAAAGCATGCTATATTGATCCAGTGCGCAAGTATGAGCAATGCAACAGTTTGCTAATCATACAGTAATTAAGTAAAAAAGGTTAGAAGTTAGGACCTTCCATACTGTAATATATACTAAAAACCCCTTGCAGATAATATGATATTGTATGGGGCCTAGAAAATATGCATTGATTCTCCTTTCTATGTTTGTATAAATGTTTGACCAGATGAGTCCAAATTCCGCAAAATGTAGTTCCGCAAAATGTAGCCTAAGGAGTGCTCCCACAATCTTTCTATTGTATGTATTTATTAGGAAGCATGGTCAAGCTTCCATGTGGTAATAGCACCCCCAACACGCCCCTTTTATGGGAGGTCCTATGCCTTTAATATAAAGCACTGGATGTGTGGCCTCTTCCCTCATTTTTTAAAAAGCCAAAGGGCTGGGGGGAGAGAAAGCCTACTATATTCAGTTTCAGTGCTCAAGTATTAGGAATGCAACAATTTGTTAGGTTAGAAGTTAGGACCTTCTAGACTGGGGTTACCTTGACGTGGTTAAAAGGCTTTTCATTCATGTGATCACAGTAATGTATACTAAAAACCTTTTTATATATAATGTATGCTGGTGTGAAGATATGATATTGCATGAGGCCTAGGAATGTGCATTAATTATCTTTTCTTGTTTGTATAAATGTTTGACCAGATCAGTTTCACTTCTGCAAAATATAGTTGTAATTTAGCCTAAGGGGTGCTTCCACGGTCCTTCTATCAGATGTTATCAAGGAGAAAACCCATAAGGGACAAGCACATATAAACATTGCTGGACCAAACTGGATACCATGTACTCTAAACCATGTAACTATGAAATTACCTTTATATCATCCAAGAGGTACAGTGAATGGACTTTAATCTTAGCTATTTGTTTAATGTTTAATAAAAACGAACACAAAGCCAACATGTTCTAGCATGTATGTTCTAGAACCACATAAAAACAAGATCCAAAAACCTTTGGTGGTAAGGCCTGATATATACACAAATTTGTATTCGGACACATACATTTCTATACCTTTAAATCTGTATATTGTGTAATATTGTAAGATGATTAAAAACACAGTAGGCTGTTAATAAATTGTGACATTATAATGATTTTAATTAGGATTTGTTGTCACATATGGAACCATATTCTTCAGCTAATATGATATGATTACAGTTAATGCAGTTGGGCTTTAAACATCTGCTGTTAGCTGAAATGAGTAAGACTGGTTGCACAAACCAGGAATCCAAAGGGAGACATTTCACTGACTCGACTTACAATTGCTTATCTGAAAGCTAAGCCTGTGTTTGGTATTTTGCTAGACACCTGCCAACGCAAAACCATTTCTTCTCTGTAATAAGACAAAGTACATTCATGTACAAATTAACAATCATCCTGTAAAAAATGTTAATTTGCATGCAAATAATGTCTCTGTGGAAAAATGATTAACTTTCTTTGTGATTTCATCAACCTTAGGGCAATTTAGTGCAGGAATGTACAGTACCATATTTGGCACCAAAAGAATATAGATAAGAATAGGAAATTAACTAGACACATTTCAAACTAGTAAGTTAAAGCAAAATCTTCATGAAAAAGGAAACTTTTCACCGTTCTCACTGAAAAGAAACCTTTCCTAACCTGAAGATGAAACTTCTTTTTATTAGTGAACAATGCACCAGAGAGTTTACTGTATGGCCCATGACTATATTTGTATAAAGTTATATCCCCACACAGCCTCTATAGTTAACATAAACAAATGTTGTGAATGTATATGTTCTAATGAAAAAATTAAAAACAAAACATATCCTATCGAATGTAGATCTGAAATGATTTACTAGTGATACATGTTATTTTAACAGAAGCCGGCACAGTTAAGGAGCCATGAATAACCACGTAACCCAGTTGATCAGTCATATGCAGTGTAAACCCCTATCTTTCCATGTGATATTTAACTTAATATCATCATATATGCAAATTATATTAAAAAGATTTTATTGGTTGTATTTGTAGTATACATCAATGCAGTTCTCTTAGGTTATCTTTCTGCTTTCTGTCTCCATAATCTAGGCCTTCAATGCAAGCTTATACGAGTCTATGGGCAGTTTTGATGACATCACTTGAAAAACCCTTACTGATTGGCTAATTTTCATAGCTCCCTACTGTTAGAGACAGGGTGCTGTCTAATGAACACAGTGTATATTGCTGGAATGGCAAAAATAATGTATTTATATAAAGGAGAAATATACAGACCTCAAAATTTATATTTTTGTAAATGAGAGGCTAGAAATTGATGCTTTCGATATTGCTTGTGAAGGTTCTCATACAGGATAAGTATACAAAAAAGGGGATAAGTGCAAGCAATAAAGCAGATAAATAAAAACTACATTTGTAAAGTTTCATACATGCATGCAAATTATGGATGGATAGATGATAGATGTGTGGTGTGCCATGACAAATTGGGAATAAATCCCTTGCCCCTAAAATCTTACAATTAAGGGACAACATCCCTATACAAGTGGGGGGGATTACATCACTCATCCCCTGTCCTAAAGTCCAAAGTCATGCTCATGTGCCAGATTTTTGAGCTTTTAAACTAGGTATGGGGGCAGAGACTGTGAACATCACTGGGGTAGATATAGGATTAAAGGTGGGTAGATACAGTACCAGTATTCTGTCTGTCATATTTGAAAGATGTGGCTACATACAGTCTTTATATAGGGAGAGCGCTAATGATTTCCATACATCTAACAATCGCAGCCAACTCCCTATACTTACTTTACTCCCTATAGGGGGCCAACCATTCAGAATAAATCATTTTCTTACAGAAAAGGGGCTGATCCCATCAGTACTTTTTGATGTACATAAAAATATTTAAATAAATTAAATTATAATAATCTAAAATTATTTTTTTACAATGCAAGGAGCCCAGGTGGAAAAACTGCAAAATTAAAACCAATAGATTTAAAAGAAAATTATGCCATTGGTATAGCAGAAACATGGCTAAACAATTCACATGACAAGGTTACTCCTTGTTTAAACATGACTAAGTAAATAAGAAAGAAGAGGGTGTGTATTTACTGTATATTAAACAAGAGTTGAAGCCAAATGTGAAAGCTGAAATATCTGGGAGTATAAATGACAAGGCTAAAACAATATGGAGCTGGATACATAAAGCAAGTAAGTGGGTAATTTAATTGTGGGTGTCAGTTACAAGCCACCAAATACTAGTGAGGAAGAGGAAATTCACCTCCATATGCAGTTGGCAAAGGCCGCAGTATTGGGGCACATTTTAGGCATATGCAATTTCAATTACCCTGACTTTGATTGGAGTAGGGGAACTGCCATAAACTTAAAAGGTTTAAACTAGAACGGATGCTTTATTGGCTCTGGTAATATCTAATAACCCTGAACTAAATATGGAGATAAAGGTAATGGGAAGCTTAGGGAATAGTGATAATTATATATTGACATTTAATATATGTTGCAAAAAAGTGCACTGGGTTAACAAAGACATTTCAATTTTGAAAAACAAATTTTATGCTATTAAAAGAATCCCTTCAGCTCATAGAATAGGGTGATATGATCTTGGGTAATGATTCTGAACAGAAGTGAATTTTTAAAGGGGTATTAAACTAAAATACTTCTATATTTATACCTTCAGGGAACTAATGTAAAATAAAATTAGGTCTGCACCTATGTGGCTTAATGTTCAGGTAAAAAGACAAATTGAAATAAAGGAAAGGACATTTCAAATTTCAGAAGGAACTTACTGTATTCATGAATTATAAAAGCTGCAAAAAGCTGCAATAAAGCAAACAAACGAGTTAAAATAGAAAATGAAGTACGAATAGGTAATCAAAGCAAGACCAACCCCAAAAAGTATATCAATAGTAAGATGAGGACAGAGAATGTGGGATGCCGAAAAGGCAAATGTGCTAAACCATTTTTCCCTCTGTATACACTATAGAGGAACTTAAGGGGTTATTCAATAAAAGTTCTTATCGTTAAAAATGGTTCTAATTTTGCCCCACCCAATCAGATTTTTGTATTCAAATGTTAAATAATATCTGATTGGTTGGGGCAAAATTAGCACAATTTTTAACGATAAGAACTTTTATTGAATCTCCCTGTTAGTCCTTATAGCAGTGACTGTAACAATCTAACAACCAATAGAGAATAGAGAAGAGTAGTTGTCAATGGAGCATCATCTATGTGGGCTTAAAGGGGAACTAATTGTCCCAATAGACAGAGCACATTCACAAACATACAATAAGCTATGTGTAACCTCTCCCTTTGCTGTGGCCATTGGGTGATTTATGAAAATAATCTGTGAGTACCAGGGATCAGCTCCCACAATCCACCTTAGCTGGGTAAACTCCCAGCTAAGTGTTTGCGTACAGGCACATGCTCTGTAGAGCTCAACAGATCAAAACAAGGAAGTTACAGCCTTGCTTCCTAGAAGCTGACAGTCAATCACATTATAGCACAGAGATCTTCCCTCTCCCTGACACAGAACAGGGATTTCAGTTTTTTGTTTTGAAACACATTCAAGGCTTCTGTCTTAACAATGATATAATCCTTTACTTTTCATACAAAAGGAAAAGTATTCTTTGCAGTGTATTTCATAGCATGGAAGTAAGAAATAGAATACTTACATTTCAGCAAAAATAAAAGTAAGTCTTGGGGAACAGAACCTGCAACTTGTACATTTACTCTGTCTTGCTAAAAGCAGAGCGCTTACCTCTAGGCTAAGAGAGACACCATATAAACCACTGGTAAGAATATTGTACTAGGAACATAATGGAAACAAAAAATAAAGGTAAGTATGGGGATTCAAACTCATGACCTTACGAACTGTGTGGGTCTAAAACTGGCATCTTACAAGGTGAGTCACCACTGAATAAGCTGAAAGCCCAGGTACAATTAGCTTTATCTTTTGCATGAAATATAATAGAAACAAAAAAGGTATATGTGGGGTATTGAACTTGTGACCTTCTGAACTGTGTATTTTTTAAACCCGGTGCCCCAATACTGAATAAGCAGGGAATCCATGTACATTTGGAAGCTTAATCTTTTTCTAGGAAAAGAATAATAAAAAAATGGAATATGGAATCCCTGATAAGACTTTAAAAGCTGCTTGTTACCCTGCAGTTTATTTTCCAGTAACTCACACTGACAAATGACAACAAGCAGCTTTTAAAGTTTTATCAGGGATTCCATATTGGTGTGGAGACATCTGTATAGAAAACACTTTGTGCATTGAGACAGTGAATACTGGGGTCAGGGGGCGTGGTTCTTTGAGGACTTCATGGGCTGGGGGTTGTACTGGCAACAACATGGAATCCTTCTTATTTACAGAATCTATTTCTCACATGTACTAAATGCAACTTACTAGAGAAGAATTTTACAATGTATACCGTAGGTGTTCTGGGGAGAAAAACTTTCACGTTAGGTTTCAAACATTTTTAGTTCTCCTTTAAGTGCTAGGCAGGGTGCCTCAGGGTTTTGTATTGGAGCCACTTCTATTTACTCTATTTATAAATTACTTAGAAGTGTCTATTGAGAGAAAACCCTCTGTGTTTGCTAATGCACAAAACTATGCAGAGCATTGGAAATTGATTGAGCAATTGATGAGCAATTGCTGCAGGTGGACCTAGATAGATTTTCAAAAGGTTTAACAATCTTTGTGCCACCTTTACCATAAATGGCTGAGTGCTAAGTACATCTCTGTAAGAAAAAAGGCTTTGGGTTTTAGTTAATAGTAGACTTAGTGGTAGCACACAGTGCCAGAAAGCAACAGCTAGAGTTAGGAAGATATTCAGGGAGATTTAATAAAAGTTCTTGTCTTTAAAAATGGTGCTAATTTTTCTTCAACCAATCAGATGTTAGCTTTCAAATGTTAAATTAACAGGGAGGTTCAATAAAAGTTTTTATTGTTTAAAATGGTGCTAATTTAGCCCCAACCAATCAGATCCTATTTAACATTTGAAAGCTAACATCTGAATGGTTGGGGCAAAATTAGCACCATTTTAAATGATAAGAACTTTTATTGAATAAAGGTGGCCATACACATGCGATTTCCATCGCAATGTGCTGACAGATCACATTGGTATCTGCCGGCACATTGCGTCGGGAACCGCCACACATGTAAACGACCGATCCCCATGCCGCGGCCGTATGGCCATACACATAAACGATCGTATTGGCTCTCTTTGCGGACTACGGTCGTTTGTCGGTCCTACGGTCAGACGGGAAAAGCCCATACACTTGAATGATATACCCATTATTATTTACCCATTATTGTTCCTATGTATGGCCACCTCTACCCTGAAAATCTGTTATCTGTTTGGGGCAAAATTAGCACCATTTGTAATGATAAGAACTTATATTGAATCTCCCTAATTGTGTTTTATAAATGCAAGGGAGAAAACTATTATTTTCCCTGTTTACAGAGCAGTTTTTGAATCCCTTATATAAAACATGTTGAAAAGAAAAAGCGTTCAGAGAAGTACAAATACATTTATAAGGGCAATGGAGAGGTTTGACAATACAGAGATTTTAGATAAGTTAGAAATGTTTACACTGGAGCAGCAGCAATTGCACAGGGATATGATCACCTTTTACAAATATATTTATGGGCAATGTAATAACCTCTCTGGTGCATTGTTCACCAATACACCATTTCAGAGGACTCGTGGACATCCTTTAAGAACAGAAGAAAAAAAGATTCATCTTCAGGTTAGACACTAGCAAAATTTAAGGGGTGTCCCCTGCAAGTTTCGTGGCTGGCCCCTGACATCCCCTCCCTCCCCAGTGTTTTTAAAAAGGTGATCGCATGTGTTAGTAAAGGTGCACATGATCAGCTGTTAAAAACACCGGTACCAAACAGCTGATCTTGTGCATCTTTACTAGACCGGCACTCTTAGTCCCCGGGCCACCCCACCTTCACAGGGGCTGTAGTTACGCAGCTGAGGTTAGAAAAAATTAACAATTATATATTTGTAATAATTGTGGTTATTTCATTTTTACTTTAAGCTCTTCTAAAAGAACATAGCTAGGCTACAAGAGGTGTTGGGTCTTGCAGATTTCAGGGCTCTGTGCATTTCCAAAAGGGGCAATAGAGAGCGATAGTGGCTCTGGGTAGGTAACCCTAATAGTATCCAATTTCGAAATCCAAAAAGACCTTCTTCAAAATATACCATCTAAATTAGGAAATATTATGCCTCTCTTCAAAACAAATGCTTAGCTAGGGGTGTTTCCTTCCTGTCCTTTTACTTTCATCTTTCTGTTTCTGGTAATTCCTGATTCTATATTTGTGTTGACGGAAGCTTGTTTTCAGCTGTAAAAACTTTGGTGGGGGCCCTCTTACCTCCCCCCCCCCGCGCGCGTGCGTTTGCAGAGGTGGCAAGGGCGGTAGTTCTGCCACTGATTATGCTCTCTGTAATATAAGCATCAAAACGTCTGTTTTTTTACCCATGATAAAGGATGTGTGGGTAATCTAGACCGGAAAATGTACCTTTCCAATTTGTGGTCTGCTTTTTCTTTTCAATATGTGTTTGTGTATATGTATTTACCTGTCTCTTAATGATCTGCCTTTTTTGTAAGAAAACAAAAAGGTGGCTGAATAATTTGAAACAGATCTTATCATATTGTAAAATAAGGCAACATTTTAAATGGCCACCATCCTCTCAGCTTAGAGTTAGAAGCAGAATTGACTGACAAAAACATACTTCTCTCCTATTCCTTTACATCCATTTTCTGTTGTTGTTTAATCTCTTTTGATTATTTAGCCTATATCCTCTGTCAATAAATTTACCAATCATTGAATTGGCTCTTTTTCTGGATATCTCATTGTGGGATACTATTCGTCTTCGTATGCGGTGAATACATTTCTAGAGTGGAATGACTTGTACAAGTATATATTTCACCATTTACCATATTTATCCTGTGGTGTTCCTAAATAAATGAGCTAAGGGCCCTTTGCATGAACAAATATTGTATGCGCTGTCCTTTGTATTATCACTTTGTAGAATGCATAATTTAATTTTGTATCTACACAAATATTTATCATTGTTGAAGATCTAAATAGTATAGTATTTGAGGTTGAATAAAGACATACGTCCATCAAGTCTAACCCATCTAGCAATATTCTCATTTCTTGCCTAACTGTTGATCCAGAGAAAGGCAAAAAAAAACCCACCAAATTTATGAAGGGGAAAAAAAATTCCTTCCTGACTCCAAGTGGCAATCGGAAATTTCCCTGGATCAACTCTACTTTATGTATCAATACCAGTAACTTGCAACATTCCTTGTTTGCAGAAACTCATCAAGCTTTTTTTTTTAAACTGACAAGTGAACCGGCCATAACAACGTTCGTTGGAAGACAGTTCCATAGCTTCACCGCTCTCAAAGTGAAAAACCGTTTCCAAACTTGAAGCCTAAACCTTTTTTCTTCAAGTCTTAAGGGATGTCCATCCACGTGCAGTGGCGGCGCTACACTGGGGCACACTAGAAGTGCCCCCCAAAGTGCCTCCCTTACAATCCTTCTTACTTTTCCAGTATGTTCCCGGCCGAAACTTTAATACCTAGCACTGTCTGGCCAGCTGGAGTTCCGTTCAGTGGAGTTCCGCACAGGACTGGGATGCAGAAAGGAAGTGGATGTTGCAGGACAGTCTGTAACTCTGCCGGTCAGAATCAGCAGCAATTTAAGCCCAGGAGGTGTGACAGGCACTAAGAAGGCAGCAGCTGGACACTCCCCTCACTCACAGGTCACAGCAATGCCTCTATCTATCTCCATATCTATCTATCTATCTACCTATCTATCTAGCTATAGTAACATAGTAATTAAGAATGAATAAAGACATACGTCCATCAAGTCCAACCTATTCACCCCCTTTTTTTTTCCAACCCTACCTAACAGTTGATCCAGAGGAAGGCAAAAAAAACAGCTAAAAAGGGGGGGGAAATTCCTTCCTGACTCCAAACGGCAATCGGAAAGTATCCCAGGATCAACCAGATCTATATTCATTAATACCAGTAATTCTCAATATTCTTTAGTTTTAGAAACTTATCCAGGCCTTTTTTAAAGCTATTCAATGAACTTGCCATTACCACATCTGCTGGAAGACAGTTCCACAGTTTCACCGTTCTCACTGTAAAGAAACCTCTCCTAACCTGAAGATGAAAATTCTTCCAACCTTAAAGGATGTCCACGAGTCCTCTGATATGACCTATTAGTAAACAATGCATCAGAGAGTTCATTGTATGGGCTATTAATATATTTGTATAAGGTTATCATGTCCCCACGCAAACGTCGCTTCTCCAATGTAAACAGCCCTAACTTGTCTAATCTGCCTGCATATTCAAGCCCCTCCATTCCCCTTATTATTTTAGTTGCCCTTCTCTGAACTGCCTCAATTTCCAAGATGTCCCTTTTGTATATGGGATTCCAAAACTGCACCGCATATTCCAAATGAGGCCTTACCAGTGCCTTGTAAAGAGGGAGAATAATATTTTTCTCTCTCTCTTCCATTACAGATGCACTTAACACAGAGTTATTTATGGTGTAGGTGGCACAGGGATTATTAAATCCCAAATGCATCACCTTACATTTATCAACATTGAATCTCATCTGCCATTCTGCTGCCCATTTTGATAATCTATCTAGGTCTGCTTGCAGCACTTGAACATCATTGGAAGTTTCCAAAGCTCCGCATAGCAAACACTGAGACCTTGCTCTCAATGCCCCCTTCTAAGTCATTTATAAACAGATTAAACCGAAGCTGCCCCAGTACAGAACCCTGAGGCACTCCGCTTAGAACTTTAGCCCACATAGATGTAGCTCCATTAACCACCACTCTCTGTTTGCGATCCAATAACCAGTTCTCTATCCATGAACAAATGTTTTCTTCAAGGCCAACAGTCCTCAGTTTATACATTAGTCGCCTATGTGGCACAGTATCAAAAGCTTTTGCAAAATCCAAATATACCACATCCACTGCTGTGCCTGAATCTAACTTCTTACTCACTTCTTCATAAAAACCAATTTAATTTGTCTGGCAGGATCTATTTCTCATAAATCCATGCTGACTACTACTAATAAAATGATCTCTGGAGACAAAGTCAAGGATATGATCCCTTAACAAAGTTTCCATCACCTTCCCTACCACTGATGTTAGGCTTACAGGTCTATAGTTTCCAGGCTGTGAACGACTATCTTTTTTGAATATTGGTATTACATTGGCTTTTTTCCAATCCAGCGGCACATCCCCAGACCAAAGCAAATCTGAAAAGATAAGAAACAGTGGTCTAGATAGAACTGAAATAAGCTCTTTTAAAATCCGAGGGTGCAATCCATCTGGTCCTGGGGCTTTATTGATATTAACTTTGTCTAATTGTTTCCTACCATATCTATCTATCTATCTATCTATCTATCTCTCATCTATCTCAATATCTATCTATCTATCTATCTATCTATCAATCATCTATCTCCATATCTATCTATCTATCCATCTATCTTTCTTACTATCTCTATCTATCTCCATATCTATCTATCTATCTATCTATCTATCTATCTATCTATCTATCTATCATCTATCGCCATATCTATCTATCTATCTATCTATCTATCTAACTCTATCCATCTATCTATCTTTCTAACTCTATTTATCTGTCTGTCTATCTACCTATATCTGTCTGACTATCTATCTATCTATCTATCTATCTCCATATCTATCATCTATCTATCCATCCATCCATCCCTCTCTCTCTCTCTCTCTCTCTATCTATCTATCTATCTATCTATCTATCTATCTATCTATCTATCTATCTCCATATATATCTACACTATCTATCTCCATATCTATCTTATTATTTGCCTATCTATCTGACAGATAAGATAGATAGATAGATATAGACAGAAAGAAGATATATAGATAGATAGATAGACTGGACAAACAGATAGATAGAAAGGCAGACAGAGATAGACAGATCTAGATAGATGGACAGACAGCAGCATTGCCATGTAGCTAGGCAATGCTCTTCAACTATTTTTGTCATTCTAAAAAACTTGAAATTCTTAGTCAAAAACACACACAGTTTAACCGTAAGGTGTGTAATAACTGTTCCGTACACCGTACATTATACTGACATAGATTATTGGTGTTTTTTAATGTGCCCCATTTGTTAGCCCATGTTGTGCCCCCGGAAAACTCTGGAGCTGGAGCCGCCACAGTCCACGTGTCCTCTGACATGCTCTATTGGTGAACAATGCCCCAGATAGTTTATTGTATGGCCTGTTAATGTATTTATACACAGTAATCATATCCCCACGCAAGCGCCTTTTCTCCAGCGTACATAATTGTAACTTTTTCGATCTCTCTTCATATTCTAGCTCCCCCAATCCCCTTATTAATTTAGTTGCCCTTCTCTGAACTCTTTCCATTTCAAAGATGTCCTTTTTGTACACAGGATTCCAAAATTGTACTGCATATTCCAAATTAGGCCTTACCAATGCTTTGTAAAGAGGAAGAATAACATTTTCCTCCCATGAATACATACCTCATTTATACAAGACAATACCATGCTGGCTCTGGCTGTTGCCGCCTGGCACTGCTTGCTTCCTTTAAGTTTGTTATACACCAAAACTCCAAGATCCCTTTCCAACAGGGATTCACTTAACACAGAGCCAATTTATACTATAAAAGGAGCACAAGGATTTTTAAGTCCAAAATGCATCACCTTACATTTATCAACATTGAATCTCATCTGCCACTTAGCAGCCCAATGTGACAATCTATCTAGATCCCCCCTGCAATGATTGCACATCCTCTGAAGTTTTTAATGGTCGACAAAGTTTTGTGTCATCAGCAAACACAGAAACCTTGCTGACAATACCCACTTCCAAATCATTAATAAATAGATTAAATAGAAGCGGCCCCAACACAGAACCCTGTGGCACCCCACTTAGCACTTTAGTCCATAATGATGAAGCCCCATTAACAACTACTCCCTATATCCTATTTATTAACCAATTTTCTATCCATGTACAAATGTGCCTCCCCAGACCAACAGACCATAGTTTATACATTAGTTGCCTATGGGGGACTGTATCACAAGCCTTTGCAAAATCCAAGTAAACTACATCTACTGCTATGCCAGAGTCTAAATTTCTACTTACTTCCTCATAAAAGCCAAGTGAGTTAGTTTGACAATATCTATTCCTCCTGAATCCATGCAGGTTACTACTTATAATGTCAGTCCTTGAAACATACTCTAGAACATGTTTCTTTATTAAACTTTCCAGTATCTTCCCCACCACTGAAGTTAAACTTACAGGCCTGTAATTATCCAGCTGTGAATGTAGTGACTACCCTTTTTGAATATTGGAATATCAGCCTTTTTCCATCCATGAGGGAATCTGCAAAAAATAAGAAACAATGGCCTAGATAAAACTGAACTTAGTTGTATTTTAAGATGTATTTTATCCGGTCTAGGAGATTTATTAATATTAACCTTATTTAGTTCTTTCTGTACCATATCCTCAGTTAACAAAAGTGCGCTTGAATCTTTTATACCATTATTGCTACTACTATCTGTACTTGGATCTTCTATAGAGTATACAGAGGGAAAACAAATATTTAAGACATTTGCTTTATCGCCATCTTCCGTAACTAACTTATCCCCATTAATTAATGGTGCCACATTTTCATCCCTCATCTTCTTACTATTAATATACTTAAAAAAATGTTTAGGCTTAGTGATGCTTTATTCCGCTATCCTAACCTCATCATTAATTTTAGCTAGTTTGATTGCTTTCTTACACTCCTTGTTACAGTTTTTATAATCCCTAAAGGCCCTTTCCGTTCCCTATGACTTAAAGGTTTTAAATGCTTAAAGGGCATCTACAGTGATAAAATGAACTTTTTTCCTTTCCTTCCATGTGTTCTACAATTCTCCCCAACCCCCCAAGTGTCTTCACTTTTTTCAGATTCCCTCTCTGTACTGAGATACACAAGTTAGAAGAATACATGATTGCATTCCTGTACTCCTGCTTGTACTGTCAATTAAATCTGTGATGTGATCCTCTTCTCTGCTTTAGTCCCTCCCTCCTCCCTGCTCTGTTTGCACAAACATAGAGATAACAACATTAGCAGGGGGGAGATGTAGCTTTGAATGCAGAGATAAGGCTGCACTTGACCCCCCATCTTGATAGCTTTCACTGATTGATGATGGGTCACAAAGAGAGAGATGTAAACTGTACTGTTCTCCCTTCTCTTCTGTGTCTCCAGGACAGCTTGCTTTCTATTGGCCCTTGTGCGTGGGTGTGTTTTTTAAGATGCTAAACTTTTAACTCCTCTAAGCTGTTGAGACATGGAGGAGGTAACAGAGGGAAGGGGGAAGTGCTAAAGACAGATCTGACACCATGGAAAAACAGAGCCACTGACAGAGGTAGGATAAAGGCAGCACAGAGTACATGAATTTAATTTTGCAAGGGGCCAATGTGTTTTTTTCACTAAAGATGCCCTTTAAAGGTTTTAAATGTATTAATCACATTGTTCATAGGCCTTCAAACCACATTTACTATGGGCCACACGTATTAACCCACAGTATCGGAAACTTCAGATACCACAGGTAAACGTAAAAGTACGCTACGTACAATACTAGACTACTACTACCACTGTGGTATTGTATAGGCAATCATAATTGTACGACCACAATCATAATTTTGCGATTGCGGTCGTTAAAATTATGATTTTTAAAATAACGACTTTACAAAAATACCTCTCATAGACAATGTTTTTTTTTTCTTACTTGGAGTATATTGTCACTTTTTCTATGATAGCAGCACCAAAAGTAATTGTGCAAGTGAATACACAGAGGAGTGCACTTCAGGAACTACTCATGAGTGTTAGGGTTGTGGGTGTAATTACTGACCTATGAACTCGTATAACTTGATATCTTGCCTTTTTTAAATTCCCAATAAACAACAACAAATTTGATTACTAAACACAGAGGGTCATATTTATAAATCGGTACTATCGGTAAATAACTATGGTGGCCATAAATGCACAGCCACGATCATACATTTAAACCAAACGTTTGTTAATTAACTAAACAATTGATAAAGGCTTGGTATTGCTACAAAGCGTTACAATGCCTTTATCAGTATGATCAAGGCTACCGTATTATTTAATTCTGCTTAGGGCAGGAAGATGTAAGACAGTCCTGAATGGCTAATGATGAAATAGGTAATATTGGTCAGGTTGATACAACATCTGACTCACCCACTCTGATAATCCATTTATGTTTATGTCCCAAGTCCAAGTTTTTCCCACCCTTGTCCTCCGTCCCATGTGTGCGTGCATTTGTTAATGTTATTGAGCATGAACTTGAAATGTTCAGTGGGTTTAACTTTTCTCCAAGTCTAGCCAGTGAGGAGATGTGGGCCCTCAGAGAATTTAAAGCTAATGATAGCATCATCATTAAACCGGCAGACAAGGGTGGGAACATTGTTGTCATGGATAGGGATTACTATCGTATTGAAGCTCTGAGACAATTAAGTGACCCAACTCAGTATAGTAGGGTCTGTAATAATCCCATCTCTGAGGTTAAATTGTCTAGATAGGGCATTTGGCATGGGCATTATCAACAAATCAGATCAATGTTTTCTGTTTAACCAACATTCCATGCTACCCTGCTTTTACTGGCTACCAAAATTGCATAAGAACACCAAGAGGCCTCCTGGTCGCCCGATTATTTCGGGGGTAGGCAGCCCTACCGATTAGTTGAGCTAGCCCTTTGCCCATTTTTAAATACTGTACCCTCGTATTTGAAGGACACCCTTGATGTATTGAGACGATTGGAGACAATCCAAATAGAAAATACCATCCTGGTGTGCTTGGATGTTGAGGCCCATTACTCCTCTATCCCCCTTCATTTGGGTCCAGAGGTGATTAAAGGCTTCTTACAGACATGAAACCTGAAGTTGGAGAAAAAAATCTTTATTTGTGCTCGAATTACTGGAAATCGTTCTAACAAACAATTTGTTCACATTTGATAACAAGTTTTACCACCAGGTACAAGGTGCCACTATGGGCACGGCTTGTGCTCCAACTTACACGGGCCTCTACCTGGCGGCTTGGGGAAAATTTGTCTTTTCAGATGACCAGTTTGCCGCAGCTCTTAATACCATCTCTTTCTGGGGTCGTTATATAGACGACATCCTTATTTTATAGGATGCGTCTATTGAGGAACTCCAGATGTTTGTTGGTCAGCTTAACACAATTACAGGGAATCAACACTTTACATGCCAATTTGACATGCACTATATTCCCTTTTTGGATTTGAATGTTAAAAAGGTTGGAAAAAGGGGAGAAATCACACTTACTGGGGGAGCTTCTACCACTGGGTGTCTGATCTCCTCCTCATAGCCGCAACATGTACCGACACCTGGGAATCCCGGTCCAGTCTCCGTGGCAAGCGCATAAAGATAGGTAGGTTTAAGGTGGAGGCACAGATCCAAGCAGGCAGAGGGAGGTAAGTAGAATAAAACGTAGCTTTTATTCAGTTTAAAACGCATGACAGCAAGTTTGTCTATGTCCGATGTAGAGCTTGCTGCCATGTGTTTCAAACTGAATAAAAGCTATGTTTTATTCTACTTACTTCCCTCTGCCTGCTTGGATCTGTGCCTCTACCTAAACCTACTTATCTACATTAAAAAGGTTGGAAGTAGACTCCATACAGAGTTATACCGCAAAGATACTGTGGGGAATGCATGCTGTGTGCAGAGTATGCATCCTACCTCATTATTTAAGGGCATCCTCATGGGACACTACATTAGAGCCCGATGTAACTGCACATCCCTGGCAGACTTTGAGAATGCACCATCTGAGTTGTTTATTCGGTTTTCAGATAGAGGCTAGTCGACCAACCGGTTAAGAAAAGCCTATAAGAGGGACAAATATTCTAAAATTAGTATTTAGCACCAGGATTAAAACCAAGAGCGAGACTGTTAATGTGGTCACTGATTATAATAGAGACTGGGCTGGAAAAAAGTCCTTTAAAAGGTAGCCACAAATGTGGTAAATGTAAAATGTGTCAATACATGTGTAAAAGACTCACCATTAAGAACCAGGATGGTATTGAATTTAAGATTAAGAGTTTCATCAATTGTAGATCCAAAGGAGTGATCTACGCTCTCCAATGTAGCTGCCCTATGATTTATATGGGCAAAACTATTAGAGAATTACACACTAGGGTGTTAGAACATCTATGTGATATTAAAAATAACAGAGAGGAAAGCAGTGTGGCCAGACATTTCCTTCAAAAACATGCCTCTAATCCAAGCTGTCTCTCCATCTGGGGGATGGAAAACGTGCTACCACTTATACGGGGTGGAGACTGGGATAAGAAAATCCTCCAGAGGGAGAGAAGATGGATTTTTACTATACAAAGTAGACATCCTAGAGGTATGAATGAGGGATTTGCAGTATTATATGTTTCTTTCTGAATGCCATTTCAACTGTTGCATTTTAGTAAGCAGCAGCTAGCTTCTGCTGTATATATGCTTAAGATGGTTTGAAGTTATAAGTATTCTTGACCAGCGTGTTTAAGCTGCTTAGTGTATTTCTATTGTACTTATCATATGTCAAATTATGTTTTTTCTATTGGTTATGGGGATATGGGAACCTGATTGATTATGGTTGAGGTTTCCAATTGGACTTTCAAGAGACTGCACAAGGCTGTGGCCTTGGCTATTTAAGCTCTGTTCCCATAGGCTGTTCCCTATCATGTGACATGGAAGAAGGGGCGTGTCTGTCTTGAAACGTGCGTTGGTCTGGAGTGACTTTGTTGGCGCGTGGCTCCCGATGGTATGGCTGCGTCTACTACAATGGGATCCTGGAGAGGATGCTTCTAAGTAAGGACATGCGGCAGGATGGCAGAACAGCGACTATTTGCATTCTATTTACCCTTCCATAGGTGGCCTTTTGCAATTTGTTTTTATTATATTGTCTAGGGATATGGGTATTTTTGATACGTCCGTTTTTCGATGAGGTGCGTTTGCCCTCCCCACTCTTCTTATTTTTGTTGCCCTATATACAGTTGGAGTGTTCTAGGGCTTTGCGCCGTTGGATTACAGGTCCAGTTTTCTATCTATTTTTGTACTTTGGTACTTTGGTATCCCCCTCTATCTTTTCACCCACCTTCTCTTCGGTACCTGTGATATATTTATCAGTCCTGAATATATTGCTTCTATAAGAAGCCGTCAAATTGAAATTATGTATTTTATGTTATATGTATTGAAATAAAATTTTAATCTATAATATGGCTGCATCGATGAGACATTACTTTATTATGGCAAAAATTTTCAATTTGACTACATTTTGTATATTGTTATGCAAAATATCATCTAGGTCATCATTTGTAAAAAAATATATATATACATACTGTATGTTTGTGATGCATAATTAGTGTATATGAAATTAAAAGAATGGAATATTTAATCTGCTTGAAGTGCCACATCCAAAGTCACCTCCAACTAACAAAGTATACTTTGTTGATGTTAGTTTAACATGTTTAATTAGTACAACTCCAGTATGATAAATCTTAGTGTAAAGAACTTCCAGTAAAATTCATAACTGTTTATTGATGAGCAAGCATTTTATCCAGGTTATTCTTACTGGAAGCTCCTGGCAATGTCTATGAATTACCCTGTAATGACAATGATCCCCTTGAACACTACATTCTTTAAAACTACCAAGACAAATGCTGGAAAGAATATACATGGAAAATGAGTGAGAATTAAAAGTGTTTTCCCAACTAGTACAAATGACCAAATGTTTTATAAATCCCTCTCTTGCTTGCCTATATTAGAATATTACAGGAATAAACATCTGTTGATTACCACAGATTACCACACACCAAGATGATCAAAAGGATGAAGAACCCATTCTAGCCAATGTATACAGTGCCTGTAACTTTATACATGTAATGTTAATATACTGGTACAGTTTCTAAGACACACCAGCACAGCCTTGTTTAGCAATTATAAAATTGACAGACCGTACTTCATTTTTCTGTCGAATTGTCTGTCGATGTGTAGCCTCATAAAAAAAAATCAAATGAAATCGGGACACTAGTTCATTTACATTTTATCTTTAGTCAATAATTTTGACAGTGCCCTGGTTGGATCTAGGATTATTGGAAAGTCAAATATAGGAAGCAATGATGCACTCCATGACTGTGGTAGGGAGCAGGGCATCCTGGCTACAAAGACCCTACAAACAAAGGAATAATAGAGCAAATAACAATATAAAACTTCAAACAAAAGAAGAATATATAAAAAATGATTTCAAAGAACGTATAAAAGCACGGAAGTTGGAAGAGTATTTCATAGATTTACTCTATTATAAGGGGATCAAGTGTCTCATGTTCCTGCAAGAAACATATAGGCAACATGTCGCCCTGTGATGGGGACTAGTTAGGAGTTAGCAATGGACAGGCATAAAGCAAAAAAAGGAAAATAAGAAGGATAGATAATAATAGTGCCAAAGGTAAAATTGTAAATTATAATAAAGTAACTCCCTAACATTTGTAAGTGCTAATATGTATGTATTATATGATATTAGAGAATTCACTATTACTAAATGATGTACACAACTATAAATAATATATAAGTCACATTGATAATAAATATATATGAATAATTGGTCATCCTTTATAATTATGGGGAATGGCAAGTAGAAACAGAGCAGGCTTAAATTGCCTGGAGTACACTCTAAGATGGCCTATATCTAGAGTAGCTATATATATGTATATACTATGGAGAAATAAAGGGGAAGAGAGGAATGCTATCCATCTTTGTTCTCAGATGGCATGAAATGTACCAAACTGAGTTGAGACCTTTTGGAATATGGGTATCCAACCAGAATATCCATTTGACCTCCACATTGGCCAATAAGGATATTCAATTTTTATTTATTTTATTGATTCAATGGTTTTTCTACTTAGAAATTGTAAATTGTAATTATTACATTGTCCAAAGTGTTGTGCTACAGGACTTTTGAAGTCTTTATTGAGGATATGTCTAATATGTTCCCTCATATGACTTTTAAGGTTGCGTTTGGTCATGCCTACATATTGTAATTTGCATTTAAGTACATACACAACATGAGTGCTATTGCTGTTATTGTACTGCTTGTTTTGGTAAACTTTACCCGTCGTAGTGCTGGAAAAACTTTATTAATAATTTCCAATTTTACCTTTGGCACTATTATTATCCATCCTTCTTCTTATTTTCCTTTATTTCTTTCCCTCCATTTTTTGCTTTTTGCCTGTCCATTGCTAACATTGCAGGAACATGAGACACTCGTCCCCTTATAATAGAGCAAATCTATGAAATACTCTTCCAACTTCCATGCTTTTATATGTTCTTTGATATCATTATTTATATATTGTATATTCTTATTTTATTTAAAGGGCAAGTCCAGCCTAAAACAAAACCAGACTTACATACAGGTAAATCACCCCCCAAAACCCTAAACTGTAATAGTTTGAAATCTGAAATATATAAGTCTAACCTGAAATCCTGCACAATGTCCTGTTTCCCCGGTTTCTGCTTCCTGGTTCTTCCAGTTAGTAACTGTCAGTTATGGATTACTGTATGCATAGCAGGCATACAGTAATGATTTCATAGGACAAAGTATGATATATCAACATATTTTAAAGAGGCCATTCTTTCGAAAAGATGTTGTTATGAGGGTGGAGTTGTCCTTTAAACTGTTATATTGTTATTTGCTCTATTATTATTGGAAAGGCAACTTATTGGAAATTGTCCTATTCTTACAGATCAAATGGGAGTGTCTTTACAACCTAATGGGGTGGGGTTTATTGAGCTAGGGGTTATTTAAGGCAACGTGTATTGTTATGGGTTTAACCGATGAGTAAGGATGTGATGTCATCGAAAAGCGTCAGGTGAACCTCCACTATATGTGCTATGTGTTTTTATGAGTAGTGTTCTTCGCAAATAAAAATTGTATAATTTTAAACCCATTTGGATTTTCTGCTCCTTACCACAGTGATGGAGTACAGCATTGTTTCCTATATTTGACTTTCCAGTGACGGACTTAGCGAAGGGTCCAGGGCGGACTGCACCTAGACCACACACATGGAGTGGTGAGTTTGTTCTATATTTGCTCCCTATATTACCTATTATCGCTCAGGATACGAGAGTGTTCGAAGCGCAGGGTATATACACCGGGCCTTCATTTTAAATAAGTAAATAACAGTGTATCCAGTCACTGTATTCATACAATGTATACATACTCTAAGTAGGGGGAGAACAAAGCCACACATACTATACCCTATCTTATTTGTTTCTCTAGGATTATTGGTCACAGTAGACAATTTAGATTTTACTGTGTAGGAACAATATAATATTTCTGCATTTATTCCTAAAATATGCTTTGTGTCTTTTTGTTTTTCTTTTCTTATTCAGTTAAAAGTTAAAAGGTTTTCTTTGCATCATCCATTATACTTTGTTATGGTACGTGATCCTGTATTTATTATTCTGTCAAAATTTAATGTATTTACACTATTATCTAAGATAAGAAACCTCCTCTTCAACAGTCTGTTCTACCTTATAATGTAAGATAATGCAGAGATCTGGCACTGGTTCAGTGCTATGGTTAATCATTGTTGGCTTAACAAAACTTACACTGAGATGGAAAAGTAGCATAAGGACAGTTTAAGATGAAAACTAAGTATGAGAATTGTAAAGACTTATAAAAACAGAAACATAAAATTAGATTAGCTAGATCATCCTAATTTTAAATGCCATCCAATGCTGTTTTTAAGCTAAGGAAAAAGATTAAACATTCTGGTCTCCAGTTGGCTAGGAGCTACATAGAGGTTTGAGATAAAAGGATCTCCTTCAAGCACTGTGTGCTAGAACTGGTACACTGCAAGTGCAACAGGCCTCCATTATACCAGGCTAAAGAGAGTCACTGTACAATCAACAACTTATTTGCAAAGGGCAGAATGTTTATCAAATGGGCATTATTTAAAAAGAAAACATTGATTTATTTGTACAAACTGAATATACAGATTTTCAGAAGACTGGTAAACATATACTGTATATCAGAACAATGTAGAAGACAAGAAAAGATCCTGCACACCAAAACTGAAGATCACAACAAAGTATTCGCTGGGTGCATCCAGGACTGTAGCCAACAGCATACATACAAGAGAAAAGAAAAACTGGGCACACCAGACTTGAGAACTTCTGAGAATTAGTTGTCTGAGGAAGGTGCCACACAGGTGAACTGAAACGTCACTTAATTAAATAGTTTATTTTCAAGTCTGGTGTGCCCAGTTTTTCCTTTTCTCTTGTATAGCAGAACAAAGTTAGCTGGAAAAGCTGTTTTTGGTTATAATTTATAGTGGAGGATCAGTGGCCATACAAGTAAGTGACCCTGATATTGATCTTCAGTTCTTTCCTTTGACATTAAAACAATGACGCATAGCAAATCATAGAACTATTGCATATCTTGGTTACTCTTATAATTTCCAATATCAACCAGCCATTGTATTTTCAAATCATACCTCAACTTTTCTTCTCTACATCGATATCTCTTTAATGTGAATGCCAAAGAATCTACATTATTACTACAAAATAACATGTGTGAAAAGGTAACTTTTTATATTTTCTTTAAAATGTCTAGCCCAGAAACACCATGGTTTGCTATTCTGATTCTCTGTCTAAATAAAGATAAGACAATCCCATGTACATTTAAGGTGCTGCTTTGATTAATAAATATGCTTTATCATTAAGGGAAAACAAACTCCTAGATGCAGCTAACAAATGATTAATTAAATTATTAAAAAATGTTTTCATTTTTTTTAAAATGCTACCAAAGGGTTGATAAAACACTGCCCCAAATCACAGATCTTTATGTTACAGTAGATATATTCTTGCCTATATAACTTTTTTATAGCACTAATAAAAACAGTCAACCAGGCCCCCCAACCATCCTGGACCACCGAATCATGTTCCTGAGTAGGCCTAGGCAGTTCAGAAAAGTGTATGGACAGAGTTAGGTAGAGCATTGGTAGGCCCTTCCCATGTCCTGCCTCTCTCTGCGATCATAACTCCCTTTAGAGGTATGATCGCTAGACATAAATATATGTAAAATTGAGTAAACAACACAAGTGTAAATATCATTTAAAGAATAATGAAACCCTAAAATAATGTTTGAGTAAGAAAGTACTTGTCTCAGCAACCTTCTCAACATGGGAGACTATACTCATGTGCCCTTCCGTTTACCACACTTTAGGTAAGATCTTGGAAAATTAAGGCCTGGGGGCCACATGCATCCCATTTGCTCTCTCAGACTGGCCCCCTGCTAATAGACCTGTTTCCAAAAAAATCTTCCTGAGATGAAAAATGATTTGATTGTCTCAGGCTGGTTCATGTATTTCTATTCATTATGTTTATTTATTTATTTTTTTTTTAAATTATAGATTTTTATTTAGATAACGATTACAAATGCATTACATGTTCACATATATTGTCGTTTACGTTTTTTCTTTTTAAGTAACAAATTTAGCATACAATATCAAATTTGTCAGTAAAATAAAGAAAATAGTAAAAAAGTAAAAAGGCAATTACAAACTTTGCAGCCTAATTTTCAGGAAAATTGAAAAAAATTTTTCATTTATCTTAAACCTGATCCTGAGTTTTACTTTAGATTAAGCTTAGACTTACCCCACTATCGTGGGTTGATTGATTGGACGCGCAGCTCCCCCCATCGATTCTTTATCACTCTGATCCCCTCCAACTCATTGGGAGTTTATATACAGCTTTTTCGACCGGTCTTTTCGATCTTTCTTTTTGTATTTTGTATCCCTCCATTTCAGAGGGACAGTATTGCCCTGTGGGGTTTTCACCAGGGAGGAAATCATACTTGTCCGGTGTACTTGGTCCAAGGGCTCCATGTAATTTCATGCTTGGTCATTTTGTCTCTGATGTGTGCTGTAAGGTGTTCCATTATTTGTACCTCGTTGAGTTTGTTGATTAGCTCAGTGTATGTTGGGATTTGAGTGTTTTTCCAGTGTTTTGGGATCAGGCACCGTGCGACTGTTAGGATATGCCTAATCAGGTCTCGCTCTGATTTTAGTAGGTCTGGATGTGGGATACTTAGGAGGGCGTTTTCTGGAGAAAGTGGTATAGGTCTTTTGAATATCTTGTTCACCAAGTTTTGTACCAATGACCAGTATGGTTGTAGGTCCAGGCAAGACCAATATATATGGAATTGTGTGCCTGTTATTTTTCCGCATCGCCAATGTTTATTTTTTTATTGTATTGAACAATGAGGTGATAACATTAAAATTGATGGAATGGATCTATAATTTTCACACCTACTGGTCCTTCGATTCAAAATTGCAGCTAATAATCAAAAACATTAAGTTAGCATGGAGGGTGAACTTCCCCTATAATCTCCTTCTATAATGAGATCAAATTAATGTTGAGCCTATTGGTTTGACCCTTTACAATGGTCCCAGTTTGTCATGCAGCCCGCTTGGACAATTAATTACCCACCCCTGCTTTAGGTTCCCAGGCAGCCATTTGCTGTTTGTCAGAGTATTTGTTTTCTTTTATCGTGCCAACATCTTTTGTGGCACTTTACAATTACATTCATACACTCACATATGTGAATTAAAGAGCTAACAATCTTATTACTTTATTTCACACAGACTGCCAGTAGGTCTTAATGATTGTGGGAGAAACCAGAGTACCTAAAGGGAACACACACACAGGGAGAACATCATTACAGATGTGTTTTGGAAGACAAACCCAAAACTTTAGTGTTTAGTGCAGGGTATCAGTGCTAATGGTTTTGAACCTCACATATAAGTCCTGCTTGCTGAGCGATTTCTGAGCTCTGGGCAATTTTCTTTTAAAGGGATTTTCTGTTTTAAAGGGTGTGTGTTTTTAAGGGGTACATTAAGAAACAAAAGCACTTATTATCTGTGGTTTGCAGTCCACTCACCTAAACTGTGGTTTGAGTGAATGTACTAACCTAGCAATATTTATTTCTGGGAGAGTGCCTAAAGTGTAATTAAATAAAACCACTTTTTGTTTGTTTTGTCTGCTTACTACTTGAATAAGGTGGTGGGAATTGTTTAAGTAAACTTAAGGCACTGGGTTTCCAAAATAAAAAATTGTTTTCAACTGCATTGTTAGCTGTAGGGTGGTGGTTGGTAAGAGACAAAAGTAAGGCATTTTTTTCTTTCCTCTCTGATTGGATGGATGTGAAGCTAAATTGCCTGAGCACTGTAATGTATTTGGTTTTGAACCTCACATATATAAGTCCTGCTTGCTGAGCAATTTCTGAGCTCTAGGTGATTTTATTTCAAAGGGATTTTCTGTTTTAAAAGGGTTTGTCTGTTTTTAAGGGGTGCATTAAGAAACAAATGCGTTTAGAACAAGAAAGGGTTTAAGAACAAGATTGCTGTTTTTGTGTATTGCTGTTTAGTGTGGACAGTTTTGTTGGGGCCATGCAATGTGCATCCTGTCTGTTGGGTAGGGTCAAAAGGGAGGGTGAAAAAGTTGGACTTGATGGATGTATGTCTTTATTCAACCTCAATTACTTTGTTACTAACCACTGATCCACTGTACTTATTATTTGACTAAATGTGTGATCTTATCCCCAACTCTTAATCCTTGTGAAGAATGAATATATTAAATAAAAAAATATTTAAATCACAGAGAACTGGGAGGCACAGAGAGCTTCACTGAGATCTACTGAATTGCACATTCCTAGTAGCAGTGTTGCAGGTCTCTAGCTTGCCCTGTCAGCTGCATTAATATTACCTTCCCAAAGGGGAAAGTTTACCTTGTTAAAGTGGAATGTTGGAGAGTAGAAAGAGATTTTTTCATGCAAAAATTCCCACAGACAGCCCTGCTGAACCAGTTTTATAGAATATGTGTACACTCAATAGAGATGCATTTATGTCATACATTTCAACATTCCCCTTTAAAAGGTATACTAAATATACTAAAATATGCATTGCACAGAGCTGTGGTGAGATCAGGTTCACTATAATATCATCACCTTGCAACTCTGCACCATGATGTTTCTATAAGTGTACCGAAGTGGAATGTTGAACATTGTTGTATATTCTTTCCTATATAATACCTGTTAATTGCACTAGAAAAAACAGTGAACCAGGTCCCCCCAACCATCCTGGACCACCGAGTAAATTCCCTTAGTTGATAGAGACCTAAGCCGGTCAGAAAAGGACATGGGCAGAGTTGGGTAGGGCTTTGGTAGGCATTGAAAGGAACAATATCATCTACTTGTAGCTCTGCACCATGTTGTTTCTATAAGTGTACTGGTTAAAGTGGAATGTTGAAGCCTAAAGGGATACTGTTGAAGGTTATGCTTACATGTTCGATAAAAATGATGCAGAAAGAGGACTGCCTGTGTTTTGCATAAACAAAAACACACTCTTTCTACCCTCCAGGCAGGGTTTCCAGATCATTTGGTCTAGCAGGTTGAAAACATGGGGAAATGTCTTCGATATTCCAATCAATCTAAACAAATCTGACTAATTGATTCTAATATCTATGTCGTGTATGGGGGGAGATTGCAATGCATTTCATTTCACGAGCGTTAACAAATGCTTGTGCAGTAATTTTGTAAATATGTTTTAGGCTAAGAGGCTGAATTCAGTGATGGACAAATTTTACTTTACTAAGTGACAATTATCTGTGGAGCTGCCTTTGTATTTTGAGTTTTGTTCTCCTTTAATACTGTACAGAAAAAGGCATTTGTTCTTTAGTTAGGTCAATGGGATTTTGGGTTAATACAAAGATAGGACTCTCAACTCAATTGTGAGCGTCAAATCCCAGGGATCTTGCCAAGATTTTACGTTATGAAAACATAATAGGCTGCTGCTTCACATTGGTGGTAATATCAAAAAGCAAGTCCAGATATATTAAAACCTCCTGTAATGTGCTTACAAAAATCTCCTTTTATCATTTGATGATATTCCTATAACAAAATCTACATTTAACTCAATGTTAACAAAAAATGAATAAAAGTTTCTATCTTTTTTACATTGGTGCGGTTTTAGATACAAAAAATGCATTGTTTCCCAATTACATAGTATATTTCCAGCAGTTTTACAACGCAAGACACAAAACATATTTCCATCTATTGGAGACTATGCTTCACTGCCTAACATTTTATATAAGATCATAAAATTTAACGAGTGCTCGTGATCGATTGTGTGACAAGACATCTGTTCCCATACATAGACATCCCAAGATGACAAAGTACTTACCCAAGTTTGTTGTGCTTCTAAAGAGGGAGGAAATTAGCAGCCAATTAATCAATCGAAATAGCAAACTATATAAAGTTATTGTTTCTCTACAGGCAGATCATATTTAAAATATGTTTAGCAGCAGGCATTTTGCAAAATTGTATACTTCAACATATAATATTAAATTATATTTTTAAAAAGGCAAGTCAATAAATAACCCATATTTAAAAAATAATGCAGCATAAATGATTTTACATTAAATGCTAAAAAATTTTTACATCACTTTGTAACTTGGGCTAAAATGAAAATGATTATTTTCAGAAGTTATTCAAGTTCAAACTGTATATAGCTATTGGACCCTCAAATTGACTGCTGCAATGTCCACAAGTATGATTTTGAACTGCAGAAACCTTTTTACTGTTTATAGCCAACCCATCATTTATTATGATTACTAAAAAAAGGGGGGAATGTTTTTAAAGTAGTTCAGACCTCTAGTTTGTGTTTGAGCCCCCAGGAAAAGATGTGGCCTAATTATGTATGTTTTTGGTTACTTGTGGATGAAGTTGAGTGCTCCTGATAAGCTGTGCATGCCTGCAAGTCTAACAAGTGGCGATATGGACCAGTTAGATCCAGATCTAACCAGTTAGCACATGGATCTGGGTTGCCAGTCCCAGGCTGAAACCTGGACTGAGATTTATCCTCATGTGGTCTGGACTACCCTTTCCAAATTATTAAATTTGGCAACCCTGTGTGGAAATTATCACTACTACATTTTGAGAGGATGGAAGTCAAAGGTTCTCTATAGGTTGTGCACTAGCAAATACATTATCTTCCTCACCCTTGGATTTAGCAGTGACTGGGTAATTTTAAAAAGCAAGACATAACCTTGGATGTGCTTGGTCATTAATAATATATACAATTCAGATGTTGTTGTAGAGAAAACAATACTTGCACAGCAGGAGGCAAAATGGTGTTGCAAATTTGTTACATAGCTCAAAGAGGGCTTAATGCTAATTAAGCAATTTTCACAGTGACTTAGGATTATATGCATGTATAAATTAATACAATTATAAGTGAGTAGGTGTTAGCCCATAATGTATATTTGCTACTCATAAGAGTAGGACCTGGACATTCCTTTTGCAGATCAAAGTATTCCTATCCTTGTCCAATTCATAGGGCTATATTCACTTTGTCTAGTGCCCCAATTATATACTGCTTTATCCCCAAAAGAAAAATGAGTATTCTTCTGCCATAGGTAAATAGAGTACACAATAAAGATAGTATGTGAGGCTGTTGGTATGGCAAGTCAAAGATTAAAAGAAAGAAAGTTATATCACTAGATTTATGAGGTCACCTGGAATGGCTTTCAATTAACGGACCTGCCAGCATCATTATTTTAAGACATTAAGTTCAGCCAATCTTGAAAATTTTATGAACTTTTATGAATGCAGAAGAGAACGGTTTGGGCCAAAAAAACACAAGTAAATGGATATTAGACCTATGGAAAATGGGAAAAATCCAAATATCAGATTTTGGTTCCACCTGCCGGCATATCCTTGAGACACAGAAAAGGTGAGCAGATGTTTTCTGCATGTGTGGTTCCCACTGTGAAGAATGTAGCAGGCAATATGATTGTGCTTTCTTTGCTGGTGACACTGTTGATGATTTATTCAAATCATGGGACACTACCAGAATTGCTACCACAGCACTATGTAGCAACATGCCAACCTGTTAATGGAACCATGATTTAACTGGAAAATGATCAATTACTGTTCGGTCTCACCAAATATTCATTTGTTTGCATCAGCAGTCGACGGAAATATTTGTCACATGATCTCAAAGATTTGTCTGTTCATCGAAGGGTTGCCACATCTCTGACATTTCAACTGTGCTCTTCTAAATTTGGCAATGTAATTTTATGTGTTAACGCAAGTAGACATCCTTATGCTACTGTGTGCATGGATTATTGTTGGTTTGACAATATAAACCTCCTCTATGGCTCTTCTTCCGTCAGATCAGCTTCCTTATGGCTACTCATCTGTTCTGTTTCCAGATTCTCCATTTCCAATCTTGCTTTGTTTCCTGGACTTTATCGCCTACCCATACCTGTTGCCTATGTTTTTAAACTTTGCTACCTGCCTCAGCCATTGCTTGTTCTACTAAGCACGAACCTTTGCCACAGTTACAATATGGAACAGCCAAGACATGGATCCCTCTGGAGATGCTTCTCCAGTTGGTGAGTTTGACCCCTATGGTTGCTAATATTTGCCTGTCCATTCAAGAAACAAAGAGATTTAATTTCTAGCCCTTCAGAAAAAGTTGAGGGATAAATTGGCTTTGGATGTATAACCTGATACTCAGCAAGCATATTAATATTTTCTTACAGACTGTTGACTATGTAAAACAAGAATTGAAATCATTTCTTCTGCTAGATTTTTGGGTTCAACCTTCTTCACCTTTAGCTGTTGCTCCTCCCTTCGCTACTTCTGATCCTGATTCAGCTGGGTGTGACAAGTCCCATTTTAACTTCAGAAGAACATTAGTGGCAAAGTAGGGTCTACAATGCTTTTATAGTGCGGGGGGTCTACAATTATTTTATTGATTATAAGATTATCCAACAGTTCATCTTGTCTCTTCAAGTCCATCCAGTCTTAACTATCTGTCTCACAGATGGCTCTGATTAGTTTGGCCGTTTCTTTAGTGACTGTTCCAGTTTTTGTTACAATTTACTCTTCATACTGGTTCATAGCTCATAACTCATTATTAAATTGGTTTACTGGTAAGATTCCCCCCCCCCCCCCTCAATATTGTTCTCAAGCATGCATTTCTCCTTTTGTCCTACCTTTATCTCCTGAACCTACATTTTTTGGGGGGGCAATTTTCTGATGTATTTGATAGATTTGAAGAGATGAGCTGACATATTACCATCATATTTTATTTATGATTATTCCATAAAATTACTTACGGGTTGTGTTGTTTTTGGTTGTATCTACCGATTCTCCAAGCCAGAACAAAAGGTCTTTAAAAGGAATCTTCACCCAGAAAAAAACAGTTTGAACACTACTGCTACATCACAAAGAGATAATTAAAATGCTGTTTATAATTAAAGTCCTACATCTTTTCACTACTGGCCAATCACACTTAATTACATATTTGTTAAAGTAAAAAAGTTCTTTAAGGGAGAACTACAGTGGAAGAACCACCATTAGGTTTGAAGGCTGGCAATGCTGCATACTACACAGAATTTACTGACCTATAGGGGCATCAGTGGTTTCATGGTGACAATATACCCATCTGAAATTTTTGTACTAACAGATGGGGGCCTCAATTTTTCATTTATAGACTTGCTCGGTAGCTCTAAATTTCCCATGGTGCTTTGTTCCTTAGGGGCTGTGAAACTTTTTCAATCCTTCAAAAACATTTGCAATTTTTCCAATGCATGTTGCAGACTGATTATTTTAATTAATTAATTAAATACACCTGAAAGGGGCTGCATAGATTGCAACTTTTAAAGGGAAACATATGTATATAGTAGAACTTTTTTATTTCAACAAATCACTGGTGTTGGCTCATTTGTTCAGTTTCAAAGGTGTCAAGATTTGAATGTAAAATCTCTCAAAATTTAATGTTAAAGGGCATCTATAGTGGGAAAATGAACTTTTTTTTCTTTCTTTCCATGTGTTCTATAATTCCCCACAACCCCCAGAGTGTCTTCGCTTTTTTCAGATTCCCTCTCTGTCCTGAGATACACCAGTTGGAAGAATACGTGATTGCATTCCTCTACTCCTACTCGGACTGTCAATCAAATCCTTGTGACGTGATCCCCCCTCCCTGCTCTGTAATAAACAGAGATAAGAGCATTAGCAGAGGGAGAGAGGTAGCTTTGATGGTAGATATAAGGCTGCACTTGACCCCCCTTCTTAATAGCTTTCACTGATTGATGATGGGTCACAAAGTGAGAGATCGTAAACTGTCCCGTACTTCTTCCGTGTCTCCAGGACAGCTTGCTTTCTATTGGCCACTGTGCATGGGTGTGTTTTTCAGGATTGAACTTTTAACTCCTACTGCACATGATAAGCTTGTCGGTTAGCCGGAGTTGAGACATGGAGGAGGTAACAGAGGGGAGGGGGAAGGGGGGAGTGCTGCACAGAGATCTGACCAGGGTTAAACAAAGTCCTGACAGAGATAGGATTAAGGAAGCACAGAGTACATGAATTTAACTTTGCAAAGGGGCAATGTGTTTTTTCCACTATAGATGCCCTTTAAATAAAACATGAACCACATATGCATACCCTCCAACATTCCCCTTGAATACCCTTATAAAAAACATAGCACAGAGGTGTGGGGGGAGGTCATAAAATAACCAATGCTGCCCTAAGATATGCATTTTTTTTAATATCACTTAAGTTGTAACTATTTTAAAATTGTCCTGGTTGGTGGTTGAACTGCACATCCCATCATCCATTATCACACAAAGTGATATATAAACGGCATTATTCAGGGCAGCAATTAAAGCCACAACAATGCATGATTAAAATGACCCTAGTTAATGGTTGAGCTACACTTTTCAGCATTTCTTACCAGATATAGTGTTCTCATAACCTATTTATTGCTTCCCTGAAAGATGTGATTTTGGTAACATTAAGGATGAGGCCACACTGTAATGCATGGTAGAACGCCGGAAACGTGCATGCAAGCACACACGTTGCTATGCGCTGCAATTGCGCAATGTTGCAAAATTGGACTTACACAGCCTCGTTCCCCCGGCGGTCAAACACATCCATCTGCTTGCATGAAACTGCAAGCAGGGGGCCGGATCGGCGTCCGCAATTGGCTGAGTGGCAGCCAATCATGGACGTGGCTTCCAGCAGTACAGAATGCCAGGGGAAAGAGGCTGTGTAAGTAGAGCTTGGGTTTGTTTTTTTACAAACTACTACATCGGTTGGGGGTGGGAGAGGAAGCCCTACACTACAGAGAAGGGTTTTAGAGTTAGGGGGATTCATTGTGCATGCCAAACTTATCCCGGATTAGAGGCAGAAACATTATAGGACACAGACAGGCTCCTACTCTTCACTTTTTTGGGCTTTGAACAGACATTTCAGGGCAGCTATTTGGAGCAGGGATGTAAGGTAAGGATTTTTCAACACTACACAGAGGGGCCAGTAGTGGGTTAAAATATAGTTTTGGGGGGTGGACATGCCGTTTAAAGGTGAGGCCATACCAGTGCATTTTAACCCACGATCCAAACGTGTGTTAGGAAGTGCACACTAGTGTTGGCCAGTTGGACTGGCCACATTAGTTTCACTGCGATCCTTTAATTAGAGCGCATGAGATCCACATTTTATGTGGATCTCTTTTTGCACAATTGCAGCGCATGGCAATAAGAAAGTGCATGTTCATGTTTTAGGTGTGCTTGGGCATACTTCAGTGTAGCCTTGATCTAAATAATTAAATAATTTAACCTAAGTAATTAAATGAGTTGTCTGACTAAATTACAATAGAAAACATTAAATTTAAAAGTTTAAGGCACATAGTTAACTGGTTACAAAAAGGAGTCACATAAAGAAGCAGATTTGTGAATACCCACCAACATTCCCTTTAATAAGGTGATAAATGCATTGCACAGAGCTGTGCTAAGATCAGGTTCACTTCATTACCCTCCCCCTGCAGCTCTGTATAATGTTGTTTCTATAAATGTACCTTTTGAACAGGGAATGTTGGAAGGTATGTTTCTGCAGAAAATCGAATATGTTGCAGCATATGTGAAAATTAATTTGACATCATTAATCCTTTAACATACACATCAACCCCCACCCCCACCCAAAAAAAAAAAAAAAAGAAAAAAAAAAACTTAATGTGCCGTGCAGGGTCTGCTAAATTATTTACTATCCTAAAATATCATTTAAAGAGAAGAAATAAACTAATTACAGGGCTACAGACATTTCAGCACATTTTAAATGTAATTGTTGGAAGGTATGTATTAACCTGGGACACAGAAAACGTGCTTCAGACCTTGTTTTGTTTAGCTTACCTAAAAGAAGAAACCATAACTATATTTTATATTCAATTTAAACAGGATTTAGGCTGAGGCCACACTGCAACGCACAGGAATCGCGCACACAATCGCGAGGGTTACCGCGTGCGATTGTGTGTGCGATTCTTGTGCGTTTTGCCGCTTTCCATTATGGAAACGCATACGTTAGTGCACCAAAAATGGTGAACGCATGCATTACCAGAACGGACACGCATTTGCATGCACATTGGAAATCGCAGGAATTTTTGTGTTCTCGCGATTTCCATTTTAGCGAAAATCATGGGCGCAACCGCAAAACACGCTAGTGTGGCCTAGCCCTAAGAAAGCTTGTCTTTCTAAAATCCATATGCAGATTTTATTGCATTACTATTTCTAATCTAATGTAGGTGCAGTATTAATGCGTTCTGATAGTAAGTATACATGCAAAATAGAGATGAATTTGCTATTTATCCTCAGTCCCTAAGGCATGGCTATTGGGCATGTGTGATACCCAGTGGGTACAGTGGGAGAAGCCAAGATTGAAGCCCCATGGTACAACTTTAAAATTACATATTTTCACTGTCATTGGGCTGATGTCACTTTTTGTAGTGACACTCTGCATTTTATACATTGCTATTTGTACTTTGTTTCTAGCCCAAATGTTTTTTCACTTTAGTTGTTCTTTAAATGTTACTTCTATTGGTACAGTAAATCGCATTGTAAAACTTCATCTACCAGGCTTTTCTATTCACTGAAACCATTGGCCCTGTGTACAAATACTGTACCTCAGATCCAGAAAACTTCTGTGAGTGGACACCGCGTGTACTTGAATGGTGAATTTGAGACATGAAAATCCTCAAAAATTCAGAATCTTCAAAAAATTTTAAATTTTTGAACACGGAATAAAAAAAAAATCCAGAAAGCGGATTTCCAGAAAATCTGTGAGTGGTTGCAATCAGATTCTTTCAGAAAGAATATGATTGTTATGCTCTCTGGAAGAATCTGATTGTAATCCATTCTGACTGGAAAAAAATTTAATTGGTTAGTATACCAGTCAGATTCTTTCTGTAAAAATCTGATTGTAACTAATCAGAATTGTTTCCCAGACCATTTCCCAGATCCCAGAGCCATTTACAGTAAATTCCTTGAAAATTTTCAAACACGGTTCAGAAAAAAAATCGGAAAGTGTGGACTCCAAGATTGTGCCTCCTTAACCAAATTAACTAGAACCAACTTGTCTTTTCAGTGGTTCACAGAGGGTCAGAAATATTTTAATGATCTTAAAAAGACAATTATAATCCCCTTCCACGTTCTGCCCCTTTCACACTTGTAGAGTACCCAGGGTGAGGACCTAAACCGCTAGGTCTTCAGATCGGAATACTTTATAGAATGTCTATAATACTTATTAGAAGTGCTCATTCGCCCAGCCGGCTCTAATTCTGCTGCTTTCTGCAGTTTGTGAAGTGGCCAATGTGAAGTCCTCCTATTGGTCCCATTATGGACTGTCAGTAACAGAAAGGAGGAGCGGTGATGACCACTGATTAAGTGTCCACAGTGACATGAAGTGCGTCAGGGCTTTGTACGCTTGACAGCTCTGTTTTTAATATAGCCATAAAAATATCTAGGTTTTACCTACAGTATATGTTGATCTGGTGTGTGCCGATTCAGTGCGGGTGGTAGAAGAGCCTTCTGCCTATTAAGTTTATGTCCTGTTCTCTGGAGATAAGATTCTGAAATTCCAATGAAGTGTTCTCCCATCGCACCTTTCGGGTCGACACTGTTTGAGGGTGCACCTATTCATTACTATGCCAGTGTGCAGATAATATGATATTGTATGGGGCCTAGGAATGTGCATTAATTATCTTTTCTATGTTTGTATAAATGTTTGACCAGATCAGTAGCGCTTAATGTAGTTGTAAATTAGCCTAATTGGAGTTCTTCCACAATCCTTATATTGTATGTATTTATTCGAAATCCTGGTCAAGCTTCTATTTGGTAATAGCACAACACACCCCTTTAATGGGAGGTCCTATGCCTTTAATATAAAGCACTGGATGGATGGCCTCTTCCCTCATTTTAAAAAGCCAAAGGGCTGGGGGGAAGTGAGAGAGCCTGCTATATGGATCCAGTGCACAACTATGAGAAATGAAAAGTTTGCTAATGGTAATTGAAGTAAAAAAGGTTAGAAGTTAGGACCATCCAGACTGGGGTTAACTTGAAGTGGTTAGAAGGCTTTTCATTCATGTGATCACAGTAATGTATACTAAAACCCCTTTGTTTATAAAGCAAGCCAGTGTGCAGATAATATGATATTGTATGGGGCCTAGGAATGTGCATTGATTATCTTTTCTATATTTGTATAAATGTTTGACCAGATCAGTAGCACTTACGCTTAATGTATTTGTAAATTAGCTGAGTGCTTCCACAATCCTTGCATTGACTCCACCCAACACTTTAGGAATTCTGTGAGTAAGAAATGACTTCATATTTCTTGGATAAGTTGGCAATACAGTTTTATAGCATTAGAGTGTAAAGCACTTTCATTGGGATTAACACGGAGCAGAAAAAGCAGGTAAGCCGCTATTAGAGAATGAAGTTAGATTGATGGCATTTAAACCATCGTAAAATTTTGTTTTATTATATCTAAACTAAAAAATGAAACCCACCATATCTAAATAGCAATTTGTACCATTAAACTAATTTTCCATAACAAAAATACAAATGTCCAGTTGCATTTAAATTCTTAGACTGTGTATGTAAGCACAGCGGAGCAAGGTGTAAAACTGTCAATGGATGTAAACATCAACAACATCCATTAAACATATGCTTAAAATACAAAGCTGTTTTATAACTGTTCTTAACATGTTTAATATGGTCTTTGTTTATTCATCAAAAGAACCATAAAAAGACCACTCCAAAGTAATGTGCTCACTCTAATTATCCTCTCAATTTATCCTGACTTTGCTTGGTGTTGCTGCTCTTATCTTTTCAATTAAAAACCTTCCATAGCTGCTGACAGAGCTGTTTCATATGATTTGTGATCTTTGTAGCTTCTGCAGATCATTAAGGTTGTATTAAGAATGCAAAGCAAAAAGATTTGAACTTAGAGCCAACGTATTAAAGACAATTTATAAATATATTTCAGCAAACTCATTTATACAAAAATACATTTGATATTTCTTCCACAAGAAATTTATAATTTAACAAAATGAGCAAAATATATGTTAAATAAAAAGCACATAGTGATACAATAAAATACATGTTAAACAAAACTATGCCCCATTTAGAGTCTGCTATAAAATAAACCATTAAAAATGCAGAAGAAATCAAATCATTCTAAGAAATTCAACATTTCAATATTAAACCATAATTTTTACATATTAAAGCACAGGGTGTACGGTCCTCAGCTCTGTGGTCACACTGAAATATACTGAAAAATATCAGCAAAAAAACATTAAAATTCAAAGATAAACAAAGTAAAAAAAACAAACAAAATATTTGTATGTTGCTCCAAACTACAACCACAAACATCTCCACAGTCATGACTAAAAGATTAATTGGAAAATAATGCTGGGCATACACTGTCCTGATGTTCAATCATCAAATGAATCTAATATTGGTCTAGATCACTGATTTATCTGCTTACATTTCCCAGCCTGGATCATTCTTTTTAAGAATGAATATTGGTTTCAAAAAGATTGTTGGAGCATCATGGAATGTCAACAGGTAAGTCTACTAGTGTATGGCCTGCATTAGTCTGTTTGGCTTTTAAAAAGAAAGCTACATTTAAAACAATTCTAAACAGAAAACGTATTTCAAAGCTACTGTACCTTATTTTTCAAATTACATTAGAAGCAAAAAAGTATGATGCTTAAATTGCTTTTTTCTTCTTAAAAACCATGATGCCAAAGAATAAATTCATCTTTTTGTTTCTTTTACAAAAGAAATGCATCCCCATAAGCAACAGTTTATCTAGAAGAAAATAGGTACTTTACAAATCTTTTGAAAGTCAACCCCTGCCTGTGGGCAATATCTAGCTTGTTTTTCTCTTGACAGTTTTCTAAATTGGTTCTGCCAGTCTGAAATGTGCAACTGTAGTCAGGCGAGTTTTACTTTCTTCATTATGCCATTGTGTAACCATAGCTTCCACAGCGCAATGCCACCAGAAGTCTGTCCTTAAGGATTTCTTTACTTGGATATTCAGGTAATTTAAGCATGTTGATACTGAAGAACAAAATAAAAAGAACATAAAACGTACAAAAGTAGATTGATTAAAATGGATCACAAGGTACACTAAAAGTGTTACAGTTCAAAGATCATATAAATTATTATACTGATATTTAATGTTCTAAAATGAATACTGTTCACATAGGAATCTAGAATAACAAACATCATTGTTTATTCACAGCACTATAGAAAAAAACTGTTTCAGAGGAAAAAATGTAAGGAATATAACAGATCAATGCAAACTATATTTTTCCATTGTGTGTTTTAAATCAGCGCAATTCAAAAAGTTCAAAATAGTTATATGTAAGATTTGTTTCTGCCTGTAGGTTTATCTACATTCTTTAAATTATCACATTTCCTCTGCAATACATCCAAAACCATCTTTATTATTTACCATTAGGCATATTGTAAATGCAATGGTTCTAATAGTGATAATGATCTAGGGCAGTGATTCTCAAAGGGTGTGCCTCCAGATGTTTAAAAACTACAACTTGCAGCATTTCCTGGCTTCCCTCTGTAGTTGAGGGATGCTGGGATTTGTAGTTTTCAAACATCTGAAGGCCCACCATTTGAGAATCCCTAGTCTAGGGACCAAGGAAGTGTAACCTGATGTAACTAGCTGTGAGGACAATTAAATTATCCCAAACATGGGCATAGAAAAAACATATAGTCACACTCACATTACATAGTGGCATAGTAATTGAGGTTGAATAAGAAATACATCCATCTAGTCCAACCTTTACACCCTACTCTTTAACCCAACCTAACAGCTGATCAAGAGGAAGGCAAAAAAACCCTCCAGCTAAAAATGGGGGTGGGAGTCCTTCCAGCCCACTTTCAAAGCTATTCAATGAACTTGCCATTACCACATTTGCTGAAAGTTTCACCGTTCTCACTATAAAGAAACATTTCCTAACCTTTCAGGATCACTTTATAATATTTTTTTAATTAAGTGATCATATCCCCATGCAAATGCCGCTTCTCCAATAAAAACAGCCCTAACTTGTCTAATTTGCCTGCATAGTCAAGCCCCTCCATTCCCCTTATTATTATAGTTGCCCTTCTCTGAACTCCTTCTATTTCTAAGATTTTCCACAGGGTTATTAGATATTTCCAAATCCAACAACTCATTGTGTAGTAGGAACTTCTACAATCTGTGAAAGGAAATGTTCATATAGAAAAATGTAGCAACAGTTTAAGGTGCTGGCAGTTTCCTTACTCCAATCTATGTCAGGGTAATTGAAATCTCTTATAACCAGAACATTGTCCTATACCAGCAGCATTCGCCAACTGCATATGGAGATTAATGTTCACCTCCTCCCTAGCATTTGGCTGACCTTCTTGCTTTCTGTACACAACTCCACCCTTATTGTTTCTTATCGTTTATACCCCCATCTATTCCATCTTTTAGATTTGGTTTCAATTCTTGCTTAACATACATACTCTCCCTCCTTTCTTATTAACTCTGACATGCCTAAATAAGGAATATCCTTCCATATTTACTGCCCAGTCATGTGAATCATTTAACCATGATTCTGCTATACGGTTCATATGATATCTTTCTTTCAAAGCTATTAGTTCTAGTCCCCTAGTTTTTCCAGTCAGACTTCTTGCATTTGTAAACATGTATTTAGACTATAATTTAATTTACTTCCATACTTTGACGTCAATGTCTCCTTATCCTTTATGCTCCCCCATCTCCTTCCTCTATTATATTATTAGCCCCCTGATCCCTAATCCCTCTATCTACCCATGTGTAGTCCAATGTACTCTCCTCGCCATACCTAGTTTAAGATCTCCTCCAACCCCCTAGTCATCTTCTCCCCCAAAACAGCTGCACCATCATCATTGAGGTGCAGTCCATCTCTACTAAAGAGCCTGTAGCCAACCTAAAATTCAGCCCAGTTCTCTAAAACCCCAAACCCAATCTTCTTACACCACCCTCTTAGCCACTCAAGCTAACAGTTCATACATGCTACTGCTGAGCTGTCATCCACCACTCTACAGGGAACAAATTGTTGTGTACTTTCACAACAACTTAGAGCAACTGGAAAAGAATTAAAGCAAAGACATAAATAGCCAGAATATGCTTGTAAAGGTTCTCATTCATCCAGGTCATGGTATATCTGTTGTATTCAATTAGATCAACTGGACTTAAAGTTTAGTTCTTGAAGACGTTCAAGAAGAAGAATTTAAGAAGAATTTTCAAAAAACACCCTATCCCTGTCTGCTTTAAACCGAACACACTGAGGCAGCAATTGGTACATCCAAAAGACCCAATACCGAAACACAAGAAAAGTGACATCATATATGCAGTGCAGTGCAGTATGCTCTGATTTGTATATGGGGGAGACCAAACAGCAACTGCATCAACGTATGGCCCAGCACAGAAGAGCCAATTCCTCGGGTCAGGACGCCATGTACCTGCATCTTAAGGATAAAGGACATACCTTTGAAGATTGTAATGTTAACATATTGGCAAAGGAACATGACTGGTTCAAGAGAGGTTTTAAGGAGGCCATTTATGTGAAAATAAAGAAACCAAGCCTAAATAGAGGTGGGGGGGTTCGACAACAACTGTCTGCCATGTACAATGCTGTTTTACTCTGGGCGTTCCTAGAACACCTCTTAGCCACTATCCAATCACGCCCTTAACACTTGGCTGTGATATGCTAATTGGGATTTTCCAGGGTACATAATTGCCACAGATTCTTGTACAAGTCATTCTGAATTGAGAAAGCCAGTCGGATGACTAGCGAAAGTCTTCAAGAACTAAACTTCAAGTCCAGTTGATCTTATTAAATACTACAGATATAGCCAGAATACATTCTGTAACTTCTTACTAGCTGATAGCTACAACTCTCACCTTTAATATAAGGGTCATTGTAGGAAAATCATCTCTAATTTTGCAGATTACTGGCTTCAGATCTCCTTGCTAAAAAGTTATTATTGGATTATGTGCTCAGTCCTATTTACAAATAGGTCACAGTAAGGTCACCCAGTAATTACTTGCAGTTCTGAAAGGGGGGGGGGGGGCAGGAGAACTCATGAGTATGTGCAACTATGTTAAAGTGTCCAGGACACACTATGGAGTGAGGGCTGAAGAATACTTCTCCAAAATGCTGCTGATTTGACAGGTGAAAGATACAACTATCTTAAACTTAGAATCTATTTAAGCTTCTTTTTTAACTTTAATTCTCCATTATGACAGAAACTTAACGGAAAACTAAACCGATAATATTACGTTTTTTTGTTAATTACTGCATTCATTTATAAAATTACTATCAGGGGGCTGAGAAGCTGATATGCTTACAGCCTTATTGCCAATGTGCATCCTGGTGGCTGTTAAGTGAGGAATATGTGAATTCATAAGACACAAAAATAATGGCAGTGATTCATGGTAAAGAATCACTGTCTTGACTTTCCCATAGTTCTTAAAGATTTATTTTCCTTGGATGCATGGAAAGACAAGAGGAATGGTCAATCTGACTCCATAAAAATCATGTGTACAAGAATGAAAAAATTCACGATAAATCATTATAAAAATATAAATGTATTAACCATCAATTTATCCTAATGCATAGCTAATTTAAAAGGTATCTTCACCCCCAAATTAAAAAATTCATAATTGGCCAGCTTGAAAACCTAAAAATAAACACAGAAATAGACAAACCCACCTTCGTTCCCTCAGTCTTGGCCTCTTTTGCTGCTTCTGGGAACCCAACAGAAGGGGCTGGATGGGCAGCCAATCACAGACGCAGGTGCCGGTCAGAAGAAGGAGCTGAGGAAATTAGGAATTCTATTTCTGTGCAGATTTTTAGGTTTTTTAGGGTTGGGGGGTCCCCTAAAATGCATGTTTTGTTTTTTTTAACAACCTAGATAAAGCAACGAGGGATCCGAAAGGGGGAGGGAGAGAGCTCCACTGGGCATGCCAGACTCCTCTAAAAAAAGTGGTAGGCACCGGATTACACACTGACAGGCTCCTACTCTTCATTTTTCTGGACTTTCAGCAAGCCCTGCAGGACAACTATAAGGAGCAAAGGAGAAAGGTAAGGATTTTTACACACTGGGGCTAGCAGTAGGGTAAAATTTAGCTCTGAGAGTGGACATGCCCTTTAACCCTTTAAGTGCCACAGCTCGTATATATACGATTTGTGCAGTAAAGAACCAAACTGCCACAGATCGTACGGGTGCTAGGGGTGATCAGGGGGCAGCACTCAACTGCCCCCTCGATTTCGTCCAAATCCAAGAGGGGGATCGGGAGATATCCCTACCTTTAGCCGTGACCGCATAGCAGGAAGCCGGTCCCATGTGGAGGGAGTGGAAAGGGAGAATCGGAGCGGAAAGGGAGACCCCGGTGATGTCATGGAGCTTCCTCCTTCACTGGGGTCTTCCCATAGAGAGTTACAATGCTGCCCCTGGTGCAGTACCTGGTATAGTAAAGCTGTCAGTGTGACAGCTTCACTATACTTTTTGAGAATGGAACTCAAAGTTCGCAAAAAAAAAAAAATGGGGACAGAGATCAAAATTTGGTGATCACACACCCCTTTTTTTTAAATCTTAAAACTATAAATTAGCAAAAAACTTTGTCTTCTTCAAGCTTCCCGAAGTCCCCGGTGATATCGGTAAAGTAAACGCAGATCATTATTTGTTTGATTTCAAGGGAAACTAAGCCTATTTTAGTAGGAAATTTTGCAGAGGTACCAAAAAAAGACCGGATTGAATTTTTAGGATCAGTGTGCAAAAACTTGTGTGACTCTCTGTACTAACTGGTTTTCACTAAAATACCACTAAAAGGGAGAGTGTGTGGGGGGGTGGTTTGTGGCGTTTTTTGATTTTTTTCTTGTAATTGCAATTTGCGCATGGGTCCTATTTGAGCTAGTTGGTGGCCCCGTGTCTGTTTGCACCCACCCATATGGCATCCCAATTGATTCAGGACATGTGGGAGATTGCCATTTAGTGGGGTTTTTTTACTTGCCAAGGGGGTTTAGGCAGGATTTCAACCTTTGAGTCCTCATTTTATTTTTTCACAAAATCTCATAAAAGCACGGAGTTCTATGAATAACAGCATCTGGAATTCTTCATGTATATACGAAAGCATGACACCGTTATGTAGCTGAAGGTGTGTAGATTCCAAAAATATATAGTTTTTGGGGGGTATTTTCAAGTTGAATAGGCTGTTCAAATTACAGCACACTTGATTTTTTCTTGTAATTGCACTTTTGCATGCGTCCCATTTGAGCTAGTTGGTGGCCACGCCTCTGTGTGCACCCACGCATATGGCATACCGATTGATTCAGGACATGTGGGAGATTGACATTTAGTGGGTTTTTTTGCTTGTCAAGTGGGTTTAGAGAGGATTTCAACCTTTGAATCATATAATTTTATTTTTCACAAAATCTCCTAAAAACACAGAGTTCTTTGGATTACTGCGTCTGGAATTCTTCATGTATGTATGAAAGCTTGGCACTGTACCTGAAGGAGTGTAGATTTTTAAAAATATATAGTTTGTGGGGGGTATTTCCAAGTTTCGGGACTGGTTCCTTTGAAAAAGTGTGGGCTGTTCAAATTACAGAGCACTTTGATTTTTTTCTTGTAATTGCAATTGGGCATGCGTCCCATTTGAGCTAGTTGGTGGCCACGTCTCTATGTGCACCGCGTAGCTGAAGGCATGTAGATTCCAAGAATATATAGTTTTGGGGGGTATTTCTAATATAGAGGGGCGTTTAGTCTGACAAATCTGAAAAGTTGCTGTAATTGGGCCACTGTGATTTGGCTAACTTTGTGGCTAGTCGATTCCACGTACGTATGTGTAACCATGAATATGGCACACCGTTGGATTCGGGACATTTGGGAGATTGATATTTGGTTACTTTTTGTTACATTTCATGGGATTTTGGCATGATTTCTACCTTCGAAATTGGATTTTTGCAGAAAATCTGCAAAAATTGCGAACTTCTACGAAGAACTGCGCCCACACTAATTATAGTATGAATGAACAAACAACAGCATTCCATAGTTAAAAGTGTGTAGATTCGAGGAATATATAGTTTGTGGGGGGTGTTTTGTGGGGAAAAACTGCAGACTGTTCAAATTCAGAGTTGGCTGAATATTTTTGCTGTTTTTGAGCCATCATGCATTCTCTCACTTCGTGGCTAGTCGTTTCCAAGTGCACGTGTGTAACCACGCATATGGCATACCGTTTGATTCAGGACATTGGGGAGATTGATATTTGGTAACTTTTTCTTACATTCCATGAGGTTTTGGCATGATTTCTACCTTTGAAAATTTATTTTAAAAAAATCTCAGAAAAGTGCCACTTTCTATGACGAACTGCACCCACACCATTGATGGTATGAATGAACAAACTACAGTGTTACATAGCTGAAGGAGTGTAGATTTCAGGAATATGTAGTTTGTGGGGGGTATTTCTGAGTTACGGCGTTGTTTTGTTGAAAAAAGTGCAGACTGTTCAAATTCGCTTTTTCTGAGCCATCATGCAATGTCTCACTTCGTGGCTTTTCGCTTCCACGTCCGCGTGTGTAACCACACATATGGCATACCGTTTGATTCAGGACATTTGGGAGATTGATATTTAGTAACTTTTTTTACATTCCATGAGGTTTTAATATGATTTCTACCTTTTGAATGTTGTTTGATGTTAATTTTTTTAGAAAATCTGCAAAAAGTGCGAACTTCTAAGAAGAACTGCGGCCCCACCATTGGTGGTATGAAAGAACGATAGTGTTACATAGCTGAATATATAGTTTGTGGTGGGTATTTCTGAGTTGGGGTTTTTTTGTGGGGAAAAACTGCAGACTGTTCAAATGGAAAGCTGGCTAATTTATTTTTGCGGTTACTGACATTTGGCATTGGTCACGCTCTGGGTTAGTTAGTACCCATGTCTCTGGGTATACACATGAATGTGGCATACCGTTTTATTTGGGAGGGGTTAGGCTTTCATATTTGAGATGCGTTTGAACTTTCCTCCACAGTTTTTAGTTGAAATTCTCATTTGATTTTGTCTCTGATTTTACAGTTGAGGAAAAAAAGGAAAATGTGAGAAAATAACTTACAATTGGATGAAGAGCTGCGCCCAGGTATCTGCATTTTGATCAAAACTTACCATCCAGCGGGTGTGTAGTTTCTAAAAATATCTCACTTGTGGGGATATTTTAGTTAATTTGGAAGATATTCTGTGTTAACCGTGGTTATACATTTTAATTTGGTGTAATATTCTTAAAGGTGCAGTTTTAGTTTGGGGGGGGTCTCCTGTACAGGAAAAGTAGGGTACCTACATATATCTGGTATCGTTGTACTCGGGAGTATCAGAGCTTTTAGAAACAGTAAGATTTTTGTGTGTAACACAAGTAAAAATGGGGAAAATACATGAAAATTCGCACATTTTTAATTTTTTATATTTTACCCATAATTCCAGTAAAATTTCCGGAAACGTTACAAAATTTTGCTACCATGTTAAAGTACACTTTGTGCTAAAAAAAACAATGTATATGGTAATATTCCTGATTTACTGGGGGGTTTCCTACTGTAAACTTTGACTGAACCAAATGTGTCTAAAATCTTGAAAATTCTTCTGGCATTTAACACACGCAAAGTAGTGAATTCTGCTGGCACTGAAAGGGTTAAAACATTTTCTGTAATGTAATTGAAAAAGGTGACAGCTTCCCAGCTCTTTTACCTATCTGAAAAATGCAAACAGGTGCTCTACTATTAAAATTTGCAATAAATCCTACAGTCAAATTTCACAATTCCCTCTATTATTTATAAATGAAATTGCATAAACAAAAATTAATTCTAACCACAATATATGGTTTGCAGTCTTTCATTACAATATATCTCAGTGAAGTAAACAAATGAAAATATAAGTATGCTTTACTTAGATGCTCTTTACTGCTAAGAAAGGTTCAATGCATAGAGGCATTCTAAAGCATTAATCTGAAAAGGACGCTACTAAAATGAATGATACATTTATTTTTCTTCTTGCTGCTTTCCTTTCTTTTTAATCAGTTTTATGTAATGCAGCCTGAAACATAAGATCTAAGTAATGTCCACAACATACCATGTGCTTGATGTGGGCAGTAGATTTTGCGTATATGCTACAGCCGCAATTGTGAAATTCTGCAATCCACTTCCTCCCATGATATATGCAAAACCACCATGAGGGACCCTAGAACTGCAATGGAAATGGTAAATATAAAATACATAATAAATACATATATATGAGCTAAAAACACATTGCAATTTCACACTATGTGGAAAAAATGAATGATTATTGAAAAATCTATTAAATAAATCAACAAAATTAGATGTGATAACTTACAATAAGGAAATTGTTTCATGTATATAATCCTATTTTCTTGTGTTAGCAGTTTTTACCTCCAAATAAAATTAGAATTGTTAAGGTGGTTGTGAGTGCATATGCATTCACGGTGAGGAATAAACTGTATAACCCAGGCACACTGAAAGGCAATCTGCCAATAATGTGTGTATGTGCAAGCAGCAAGCCTCCTAAATCCTTAATCCACAGACTTGAATATAATATAAAAATCAAAAAGGTAGAAGGTGCACACTACAATAAGTGAAATATTAGTTTATTGGTGATTCACACACATATCCACAATGTTTTGGGGAAAGTTGTGCTTGTGGTTATGTGTGTGAACCTTCTACCTTTTTGATTTTGATATTATAAGAAGACTTTTTGTACAATGGTCCTGTATCAAAGAGGGCAAATAACATTACAAACAGCAGAAGACTGGTGGTAATTTATTTTCTCAGATGAATCCTCCTTCCGACTGTTTGGAATAACAAAATTTAAGACTGCAGTTCAGAATCCTAAGACAATCCATGTATGGTTACTTCTCATACAAGGGAGCGAGTGCCAAATAACACTACCATGCACAAAGAATGATATCAAAACATCCTCTAAGAGCAAATAAACCATAGATCAACAGTCCATCTGCATTTTGGTGGCGATCTGTGTATTTTCCAGCATGATGGAGCACCATGTCACAAGGCAAATGTTATATAGAGGCCTTAGAGATCATAACTTTGAAATCTTGGACCTGTAGCCAGGAAATATGTATGTATGTACAGTATATGTTTATTTATATAGCGCCACTTAAAATATAGTATACAAAAAATCATACGGGGGGGCAATAAATAAATAAGTACATGCATCATGAAATATACAAGTGCTTGAGACAAGTAACATGAGTAAAGAGGTCCCTGCCCCGTAGAGCTTACAATCTACTTGGGTAGATACATAGGAAAGGGTGGAAGTGCTATAGCAATAACTGGTGCAATGTCAATAGTCCTATGCTGTGCTGTGCCCAGAGAGATAGGATAAGAGGTCAGATTTAAAATTGTTTATTGAGGTTTCTTGATGAAGAGAGAGGGGGATAGAATTCCAAAGGACAGGAGCCACAAGAGAAAAAGGAAATGTACACCTTAAAAAAAACATGTTAGCGGCAAGCTGTGGTTTTAAAACTTAAGTTTGCTTAAAACTTTTCTTCTCTCCCCCGCAGAGTCTACCTATATTGCTTCAAACTTGCTGGCTTCCTCCTCCTGAATAATGGCATCTGCAGCTCTGCCCCGATGAGATCTCCTGCTTCCTTGGCCTCCAAATGCAAGTTCCAGTGGCACCACGCCCATGACAGTGCGCACGCGACATGACGTCAACGCGTGCGCGTGACATCATCGTGCTGCAACCAAACACGGTGCGGCATGATTACATCACCCATGCGTGCACTATCACTGCGACGCACGTGCGCATTGACATCATGTCAAGCATGGTCAGACCAGAACATTTGGAGGCCAAGAAAGCAGGATGAGCCAGAAGATTTTGTCAAGTCAAAGCTGTAGATGCCATTATTCAGGAGGAGGAAGCCAGCAAGTTTGATGCAATAAAGGTAGGCTCTGCGGGGGGGGGGGGGGGGGTATAGAAGAAACATTTTTTAGCCAACTTTAGTTTTAAAGCCACAGCTTGCCACTAACCTAATGTTTTTTTAAGGTGTACATATCCTTTAAGGCGAGAGGAGGCAGTGGCACAGAGAAGATTTAATTTTGTGATTTTTAGAGAGCAAGACAATGCATGTGGCAGAGTTAAGTATGGACTGAGGTGGAGAAAGATGGTGGAAAGCAGGAACACACACAAAAGAAAAAGCAGAAGGTTACAATAGTACAGGCGTGATAGGATGAGAGCATGGATAAGCACAGCAGTAGCAAAAGATTTTTACAATATTACAGGGAAAAAAAGCGGTTTAAGCAACATAGTTAACGTGATTAGAAAAGGAGAGAGAGAGTATTCAGTAATAACCCCTAAGCAATGTGTCAAATGAATCGAGTAAATGGGGGTGTTGTCCACAGAAATGGAAGAAGGTCAGATAAGACCAGGTTTAGGTGGAAAAATTATTAGTTTGGTTTATCCAAGATCCAAAAATATCCAAGATCTTAATGCCATTAAGAATCTGTGCTCAATTAAAAAAAAGGAAGAAAAAAAAAAGAAAACAAGCAAAAGCTTACAAATTGTGATCAACTTCAAGCACTAACAAAATAAAAATGCAGATATCCACAATGCTGAAGCAAATTTCAAAATTTATAAAGAATAGTCAACAAGACAACAGAACAAGTCTCTCTTCAATCTCCAGATGTTTAAAGGGCATGTCCACCCCAAAATTTAACTTTTGATATGTGGTAGGGCATTCTCCCCCAGCCCCAACCGCATTAATATAATTGTTAGAAAGTCCCCGGATTCTTACTTACCTGCCCTCTCTCCCCTGCTGCAGTGTTCAGGCCCTCTGCTTGCATGGAATTGAAAGCGTCCGTGATTGGCTGAGAGGCAGGGATGGCTGCACTGAGCATGCCTCAACCTTGATGAGGTTGAGGAAGTCTCAGGCACAGCATGAGTCACACACTGCTCCTACACAGCAGTTTCCTGGACTTTGGAGGGGCACAGCAGGGGAACTATTTTAAGCAGGAATGTAAGGTAAGGTTTGTTTTAAACTACTTGATGTGGCCAGTAAGGGGTTAAATTTTAGTTTTGGGGGTGGACATGCCCTTTAAGAACTTGATACCTTTTGAGATGGCAGATCCCTTTTTCTGGGTAGTCAGCCACAGCCCAGTGGATGCGGAAGAGGGAGTAAGCAAGCGGCTGCCGGAGTTCAGGTTAGTGACTCGAGTATAATTCGTGGTAGGATTTTTAGGCTTTTTTTAAACCCTTTCAGTGCCACAGAACGTGTATTCACGTTCTGTGCATTAATGACTCAAACTGCCACAGATCGTGAATACACGTTCTGCAGCACTTCCGGGTTCGGGTGCGGAATGCCGGCAGTTACAGCAGGGAAACCGGTTCCCCGCTGTTCTAAAGCCCCTAGGCAACGAGCAAAGTCGAGTCTCCTACCTGGTACCGCACCCGATCCTTCCAGGAGCCAATCAGAGCACACTGACATCAGCAGTCACAAGGGCAGTGACACTGCTGAAGTTCAGTGTATAGATCCCGCCCCCTGCTGGAAACTTCTCACTCGAGACTTGGTGGATTACAACGCTGGACCCCTCCTGCTGTGATCTGACATCTTGTGGATTTTTAACCTTTTGCCTGCTGATGATCTCCTGTCTGCTGGACTGGTATAGTATATTACACACACTACATACATATTTTTAGTTTTTGACTTTTTAAAAAAAAAAAATTATATTACACACATCTATACACTTTAGCACACACTAACACACACTAACACTTACAGATTTTCACTGTAACACACACACAAATACACATAAAATCAACACTTTTTTTAAAAATTATTTTTATTTTTCATTCATTTTGATTTTGACTGTTTTGAGCCCAAATCATTTTTTTTTTTTTGCTGTTTTCAGTTACTTGGTAGATGATGGAAGTGTTGCTGGTGCTGCAGTTGGAGGAGAGCCTGCGTGGAGGCCTCCCGCTAATTTTACCCCCCAAATTCCTGATTTTCTAGCAGTGCCTGGCGTGAAGGTGGACACCAGTAATTTTGAAGTGCTAGACTTCTTTCAGCTATATCTGACGGACGCAATCCTACAGGATGTGGTCCACTATACAAATCTATTTGCCGAGCAGTATATTGCCACACACCAATTAGGTTAACGATAACACCACAGCTGTTCCCCCCGGTGCACCCGGTCATGACAGGCTTCATAAATTGAGGCCCTTTATCGGTAGACTGTCTAATTGCTTTGCAGAGGTTTACATCCCTTCCCAGAATATCTGTATTGATGAGTCCCTTATGCTCTACAAAGGGCACCTAATATTCCGTCAATACATGCCAAGTAAGCGTTCTCGCTATGGCATCAAATTATATAAACTCTGCGAAAGTAGTACTGGGTACACTAGCAAGTTTATGATATATGAGGGCAAGGACTCACAGTTAGACCCCCCTGGTTGTCCACTGGATTTAATGGTCAGTGGCAAGATAGTCTGGGAGCTCATGTCTCCATTGCTGGGCCAAGGTTACCACTTATATGTGGATAACTTTTATACAAGTATTCCCTTGTTTAGATGCCTTTATTCTTTTGACACCCCAGCCTGTGGCACCATAAATCGTAATCGAAAAGGGTTGCCCAAGGCTTTACTGGATAAGACACTAAAGCGTGGAGAGAATTTTGCTCTAAGAAGCGATGAGCTCCTGGCTATCACGTTTTGTGATACTAAGACTGTATTCATGCTGACCACCATCCACGATGAGTCGGTAAGAGTAGGGCACAGAAGTGGTGGTAGGCCCCCCCAAAATTAGACCACTCTGTAGCAAAGAATACAACAAGTACATGGGTGGCGTTGACAAAACTGATCAGATCCACAACTACTACAACGCCACCAGAAAAACAAAGGCCTGGTACGATAAATTAGCCATTTATCTTTTGCAAACGGCCCTACATAATTCATATATTGTTTACAGGACAGTGGTACCAGAGTCTGTACTGTCCTATCGTAAGTTCCAGCAGCAGGTTTTTCCAGCTATGATGTTTGGTAGTGTAGAGGAGGTCCCGGAGATGCCTAGTAATGATAATATAATCTACTCTAGATTAGTAGGAAAAACATTTTTTAGATCCCATTCCACCCACGCCTAATAAGCAGCATCCCTAGAAGCCTGCAAGGTTTGCCGTAAAAAGGGGATAGGCGAGATACAGGTATTTTTGTCCTAAGTGCCTAGCAAGCCTCCCTTATGTCTGAAGCCCTGTTTTGAGCGCTACCATACTTTGGTGCACTATGAAAGATAGATAGGATTAGGAGGCTCTCTGGATTTGTGGGTGCCCTAGGCCCCTTATTTGGCATGCTCCGGGTTCATTTGTCGTTTCTGAAATAGCTTTGGGGTTGGGACAGGTAAGGTCTCCTTCCAGTTAAAATAGTTTTTACTGTAAGGGGGCATAAGGTACAATGTGTTTTATTGTTCAATATGTTTGCTAACAGCTGGTTTATTTTTCCCTAAGATTATTTGAGGTTCCTGTAAAATACACCATAAAGGAGATGCGTTATGGTGTATTTACAGTAAATGTATAAATGATTTTATATGTATTGTACCTAACATCTGCTTTTATCCTAGTTGTGCCAAAAACACTAAACTCCAAACTGAAAGCACCTAGTCTTGTGCTGGGACAGAGCTTGTAGGTTCAAGGGCGCATGTGGCAAATGATGAAAAAAAAGTGAATTTTATTATTCATCTTTCGATCTGATGCTACAAAACTTTTTTCCCCGCAAAAGCTCAGCTTCCATTGCACCCACTAAAGCTATCAGTATTTTCTCATAATGCAATAGCCAACGACACAGAACAAAGATTTACAGCAAGGTAGGAAGATTTGAAAAATATTTTCCAGGTTTTCCAGGCACCGGATCAAGTGCGAGTTTTGTCTGCTAAAAGTTCGAAATACTACTATGAAATGCGCGTACAAGATTGCATGTATAATGATAAATGGCACTGTTGTATACTAAAGGTATGTAGATTCCAAAATATTAGTTTGTGTGGGGTTTTCTGAGTTGGAGGTGTTTACCGTAAAATTCGGAACATTGCTGTAATTGAGCCACTGCGCATTGTTAATTTGTGACAGTTGCTTCCACGTCCTTGTATGTAACAATGCATGCTAGGCTGTAAGTCATTCAGTGATATGACGATTTAGCATGGAATTAAAGAGAAATTAAACCAATTCATGAAGAACTGCACCCACATCATGATGGTATGAATGAACAAACTACAGCGTTACGTAGCTGAAGGTGTGTAGATTCTGAGAATATATAGTTTGGGGGGAGTATTCCAGTTAGGGGTGTTCTTTGAAAAATCTGAAAAAATGCTGTTATGACCCATTCCTTCGATTCAGGACATTTAGGAGATTATATTGAGTAGGGTTTTTTTTTACATTAAAAGGGGTTTTGGTGGGTTTTTTTAACTTGAAATGTATTTTTCTATATTTTTCCAGAAAATTGTTAGAAATGCACACTCTACGAAGCACTGCACCCACCCCATTGATGGATGAATGAACGAACTACAGCGTTACGTAGCTGAAGGTGTGTAGATTCTGTAGTTTTGGGGGGGTATTTCCAAGTTAGAGGGTACTGTTGTATTCAATTAGATCAACTAGACTTGAAGTTTAGTTCTTGAAGACGTTTCGCTAGTCATCCGACTGGCTTTCCAATTCAGAATTGAGAACCAGTCGATGACTAGCGAAACGTCTTCAAGACTAAACTTCAAGTCTAGTTGATCTAATTGAATACAACAGATATACCATGGCCTGGATGAATGAGAACCTTCACAAGCAAGTTGAGGGGTGTTCAGTTTGAAAAATCTGGAAATTTGCTGTTATTGGCCCATTGCCATTGTCTCACTTTTTGACTAGTCGCTTCCACGTTCGGTGGTTGTAACCATGCATATGGCATACCGTTTGATTCAGGACATTTAGGACATTGATATTTAGTAAGTTTTTTTTACATTACATGGGGTTTTGATGGGATTTTGTGGATTCGGAGTTGGCTAAATATTTTGGCTGTTTCTGAGCCATCATGCATGTTTTCACTTTGTGGCTTTTCACTTCCACATGCGCGTGTGTAACCATGCATATGGCATACCGTTTGATTCAGGACATTTGGGAGATGTATTTGGTAACTTTTTTTTACATTCCATGAGGTTTTGCATGATTTATATACCCTTTGAAGTTGTTTTTTGTTCATTTTTTCAGAAAAGTGTGAACTTCTACGAAGAACTGCCGCCCACACCATTGATGGTATGAATGAACAAACTACAGCGTTACATAGCTGAAGGTGTGTAGATTAAAGTTTGTGGGGATATCTGAGTTAGGGGGGTGTTTTTGTGGAAAAACTGCAGACTGTTCAAATACAGAGGTTGGCTATTTTTTTTTTTTTTTTTTTGCTGTTACTGACATTTGGCATTGGTCCCGCTCTGGTTTGTTGGTAGCCATGTCTTTCGTACACCCATGAATGTGGCATACCGTTTTATTCGGGAGGGGTAAGGCTTTTCATTTTGAGATGCGTTTGAACTTCCTCCACAGTTTTGTGACTGAAATTCACTGATTTTACAGTTGAGGAAAAAAAGGAAAAGGAGAAAATACTTACAATTGGACGAAGAGCTGCGCCCAGGTATCTGCATTTTGATCGAAACTTATCTCACTCAAAATCCTGCGGGTGTGTATTTCTAAAAATATCTCACTTGTGGGGATATTTAGTTAATTTGGTAGATATTCTATGTTTAACTGTCAGTAGTGGGTATACATTTCATTTTGGTGTAATATTTTTGAAGGCGCATTTTTAGTTTGGGGGGGTCTCCTGTACAGGAAAAGTGGGCTACCTACATATATCTGGTATCATTGTACTCGGGATTATCTGAGCTTTTAATAGAATGTAAGATTTTGTGTGTACCTTAAAATAACTATAAATAAAAATGGGAAAACATCCATGAAAATTTGCAAATTTTCATTTTTTTTACGAATTTTACCCATAACTCCAGTCATTTCCAGAAAAATTACAAAATTCTTTACCGTGTTAAGTAGACTTTGTGCGGAAAAAACAATGTATAATATTCCTGATTTACTGCTAGTTTCCTACTGGTAAAATTAGTCTAAGCGATTAAGGGCAAAATCCTGAACATTCTTCTGGCACTTAACGCAAAAAAAAATGAAAATCTGCTTGCACTGAAAGGGTTAAGTCTAAAAACCTCGACTTATACTCGTGTTATACGGTAGTCTGTTAAACCTGTTAGTGCACACTGCTTGCACTATTTTTTCTTTTTTTAATAATTATATTATTTCATCACTGGTATTTCATTTTTAAATTTATAATATATAATATTATTTCTCTATTATGAAAGGGTAGTATTTTTTTTTTATAAACAAGGATCATGTTTAATTTTTCCACAGCAAATACAACAGCAAACAATTGATAAAGTTAACTGCCTTTGTTGTCATAGAGTTAGTCCTATAAACTATGGCCTTTATTTACAAGGGACAAAGCTCTCAGCTACCGTAGGAAGAAAGAGGAACCAGTTAATCTCATTGACAGTGGGATTTCAACAGAGTGGCACTGTCATCACAAACAGCCCCAGTAAATAATGCTCTCGAATAAAGAAAGCCAAATATAATAAAAAACGGAAAGGTGCTGCAAACATTACAATGAACGGTGAGGAATGGCAGCAAAATAGAAAACAGGGCATTAGATAGCAGTGACAGTTATGAGCATTTTCTGTCAGTTATTCATTTTGTAACAGATTTTTGTTTTATAAACAGTGTAGTTACCAGAAGTCAAGCCATTATTACCTCAAGCAAATATACTGTAGGAAACAAAGACATCTAAGTATGCTTAAAGACACTCAGGAATCATAAACGCCCAATCATAAATGTTTTTGCTTTACCAGATCCATTGAATTAATTTTATGGTTTGCAGCCAGGGGAAAGAATGTTTATTTTTTTCCCCACTGAAGTGGTACTAAAGGCATACACTGACGGAGATGAGATTGTAATGATTAAACTGCAAATGCTAAAAAGTTAGAAAAAGGGAATGGAGGCATATTTATTTATAAAAACAAAAAACACATCTAATGATCAGAGAACTGGAACAGGATTTTTTTCATTTTCCTCAAGAGTTTGATGTAGAATCATTTCAGTTTAGAATACAACTCCCACCTGTTCTATTGAAGCCAAACTCTTTACAGTATTTAAAACATTCTTCTGATATAGCATAAAGCATGTAACTACTGTCTCATTAATTGGTAAGGCATTAAGGTTCCTAGTTGCAGATCATCAATATGAGTATTCCATGATGTAATGACTAATAAAATTGACTAACCTCCCTGTTGCAAACTGCAAAAGCAAAACTCTCTCCTCTTGAGTTAATTCTTGAACAACTCCCAAACCCACTGAAAAGCAGAAAAGAGCACATAATTAAAATTGTACAAGGACCAAAACATTTTTTAATATAAACACGCCAGCAATGTACTGCATTATTAAAATAATTAGCAAAAACATTTACCATAGATACTCAATAATATCTTTTGCAACAACCCCCCTCCGCTAAATGCCCTCCCCACCTTAGTGAGCTCAGGTACACTCACTGTGACCCGTGGAGAGAAAAGGCAGGATTTTGAACACAATCAGGTAATATCCCTGTAATATGTAACCTGTGGTATTTTGCTTTTATGGTTAAACTAGACTGCTTCTAACATATAAGAAAAAAAAAATCAGAACCAAATCAGAAATGCAAATTGTGGGCTCTATACTTAGGGCAGAGAATGTATCTTGTACTTTAAACATAACACACTTTCATTGCACCTAGGTGTGTGCTGTTGCACATTTCAAATCCTAGCTCACTTGTGATTTCATGAATGGCGCTGACTGTTGAAAATGTAGTAAGATACATTGGGTTGTGCCTAAGGGAATGCTGGAGCATATAAAGAATTTTAGCTCTTTTCCTCACTGTATTATTCAACGATCCATTCCTAAAACTGATTCTGTTACCTAATAAATGTGACTTCATTTAAAAAAGTTTAACTTCACTAATACTAATAGGTCTCAAAATTAGTATTTTAACTTTTGGTCTCAAAACGACTATTTTGCAGTAGAAGAAGCCCAGAGTTAAAGGGCTGTCCACCTCACAACATGGAAAATTATTCTTACATTCCCACTCCCTAAAACCTCAAGACCATATTTAAATATCAGTGTTTTCTGAAATTAGATATTTGGTCCAGAATTTACTGTCTTCTTACCCTATCCAGTCTCTTCTTTCGGATACAACAGTCAATCTGGTTGTGATGGATGTTGTCACGGCCATGACTGGACTGCTGCAGACCTTGCCACCTCCTCTGTTTAGTGCAAGCTTGTAGCGAGCTTTAAGAGGAGGAAATCTACATTTGATTCAACATCTCAGTTTCGGAATGCCGGTGAGGTAAGTATTATAATAATGGATTTTATTGGGGTGGGGTACAAAGTATGATATTCATGTGGGTGTGGAGAGACGCTTTAAATACATTATGCAAAAGGGTACCTCCTGCCCATTACTTATTCACATTACATATTTTGCTTGCTGTGGATAAGCCTGCAGACTTGAAGTTTTTTTTGCCAGCAACAAAAATCAGAACATATCCTTTAAAAAAAAGTATCTACCTAGTTATAATCTTAAATTGATATGTTCCTCATGCATATTGGCTGCATGAGAAGGAAACATTTATGCTCATTCCACTTTCCCTATACTGGACAATTGCATTTTCCTCATGAGCAGGGAATCCAGAAAACTCAGGAAATTAACCACATAGACTTCATAAAATTAACATGCCTGTTACCTGATAACCCGCTAAAAACTAAAAAAAATCAGTCCTTCCAGTAAAAATGATATACTAAATACTGAATGGGATTTAAAAAAAAAAAGTTTATACAAACTATATGGGCATATAAAAAGAATAAATTATTTCTAAAATATAGTCTAAATAAATCATAAACATTAAATTAACTTGAATTAATTAGACATTCTGTATGCTATATGCCTGACCTTTATATCAGTGTATCGAATGATAAACATAATGTATCACTTTCTTTTTTCACAAACATACAGCACTGTAAATGCCTAAAGATCTTTAAGAAACAGTCCAGTCACTTCTTTACTACCTTCCCTCCTCAAGATGACACAATTTGTCTGCAAGATCCTATCTGTCATCTTTAAAAGAACTGCATACACCAGTCCCGAGCGTTCTCCCTATAAAACATTCTAGGGAGAACGCTCGGGACTGTGTGTTTCCTTCGGCTGCGCTAGACTCTCTATAGTGAGTCTAGTGTGGGCGATGGAAATTTCGGTCTTTTCCCGCACAGCGCACGGCCAACCCGATCGTTCAGTGGCCGCATGCTGTTCGGAAACGAAGGTACACATACTAGCGATAAAGGATCCGACGGTATCGGGGCTTTATCGTTACTGTGTGTACCAGCTATACTCTTCTCACTGGATGAAGGACACCAAGTTTATTTTACTGCCTACAACTTCAAACTAAACTACGGTATGTAATTCAGTAACTAACATCTATGGAGGTAAATAATGCTAATAAGCTCATAAACAACAATTTCCACTCAATCACTTTATCTCTTTTTCATACCACTGTATATTCTGTTTTTTTCATCCAGTCATTCACATCAATTCTGGCATGCCGACAGAAGTAGCTCCTAAAAATAAAAATAATATACTATTATTTTTGTCTGGTTTAAGCAAAAGTTAAACACAGATTACATTTTAAAGGAATATTTTTAAAAATGTACTAAATCTTAATACAGATTTTTAATGACAATAATAAATAATTAGTAAGAAAAATGTAATTAAATTTAAACTTTAAGAAAGTTTTGCAAAAATAGGGTTTTTAGAGGTACTGAGCTGTTAAAAAATGTATTAGTAACAAGCCTTTTAATGCCCAAAAAAACTCCACAGATTCCTAAGCTAGAAAAATTCTCCCTATCTGTCCCGAATAGTCTGTACTAAGGGGAACTAAGTCTCCAGACAACATTGTCCTATAGAAAGTGCACATACATACAAAAAGCTGTGCCTCACCTCTCCCTTTGCTGTGGATGCTGGCTGATTTAAAAAATTACCGAGGTCAGCTCCATAATTCAACTTTTGGACACCCAGCTAATTGTACGCAGTATCTTCACAGGAAGCTGCAGCCTTGCTTCCTGTAAGCTGACAGCTAAACAATGTTACAGAAGGACTCCTAACAATGATACATTCCTTTGTTTTCATCCAAAATAAAAGTAATCTTGCAGTTTATTTGCTAGCATGGTGTAGAAACAGAATATTAACATTTCAGTAAAATAAAAGTAAGTATGGGAATGAAACTGCAACATTCTATACTGTGTCTTCTAAAATAAAGCTTTCTACCTCTATGCCACAAGCTTGGAGTGATATCAGTACATGTAGAATCTCTATCTTACCCTAGCATAAATGGAGCAGCCCCTCACCCTAAGCTATTTAGATGCTTGTCTATCTTTACTAGAAACACAATAGAAACAAACAAACAAATAAGGCCTGGGGAATTGAACCTCTGTCCCAATAGTCTGTCGGCTTCCAACCCAGCACTTTAGCTGTGTGCCCCCATTAATTTCCATAAAGTCAGTTCACTATTGCTCCGGAAGGCTGTCAGCAATTCACACTGTTTGGTATATAAAAACAGAGCTGGTATATATGAACTTTGTACATTGCTATTACCATTTGTGAGCATGTTAACTCAACTTTAATCTGTTGATTATCCACAGAGTGCGTCTCAGTTTATTACTGGTTTATATATTATATTTAGGGGTTGATCGGACCCCCCATGGACATTTGCATCTAAAGTGAGTTCATACTGGTGTGCTGCTGATATATATATATATAAGTAGAAATATACAGCACACCACCTCTATGGCAACTTTCAACCGGTGCAAGTGTAAGGGAGTACAACTGGATAATCCCAATTTTATAGCATCTGGCACGACACGCACTCTATTCGCTTTTATACGATTAATTGAGTCATCTGCATTCCAATATATACATTTATACGACGTTTCGGGGATACATGGTCCCCTTCCTCAGGCCACACTTGGATACAGATATATATTGTATATATTGAATGCAGATGACTCAATAATCGTAGAATCCGAGTGCTGTGTCGTGCCAGATGCGCTAATAATATATATTATTATAAATTGTGATTGCACTACTCACACTTCCAGGCCATTAACCAGGTTGCTTAATCCAAAATTATCACATAAGTAGAGTAACAAGTAGCGTTGCGAGCCCCTCATCTGCCGCGTTTCAGTCCAGTAGGAGACCATCATCAGCCTAGTGAGCCTCTAAGTTACTCACTTAGGTTACCTGGCGTTTACTACCACTACGGAGGCTATCCCTACCCTCCACAACGAGGACAGATAATATGTCTGAAAAATTAACCCCATATCCCCCAGAATAAAGTGCTAACCTATGAAGAGCTTACCCCTAGAGTATACAGACCCCTCTATGGTTTGTTCTACACGACGAAACCATCTGGCTATAAGAATACAGCCCACCAGCTGCATATTGTATTATTTTCTAAAAAAACCTGCTTTAATAAAGTCTATAGTGCCTGAAAGTGTGTCTTTTGTAAGTCCTAACAAATAAAAAAATAATTTTTTGTTTTAAAGTGAAATGTATCAATATGGGCCATATAGGCCACTACTAGAGTATGTCCTACTTGAAGACTATGCTATGGTTGCCCTAGGGTCAAAAGTACTAGAGAAACAGGATAGGCAATGTTTCATTAAGTCCCCTCAGGGCCAATGCTTCAAATCTGATCCATCTATTTCCTCTGTAGAGGGCTTTGTTCCAATCAATGCCGTCTCTCTGGTCCTGGTCTCGCCATTCATTGAATGTGCAGTAGGTGGATTTTTGTATCTACCCATTTATATATACCGACGGGAGCACCCTGTGGATTTGGAGTGAGAATTTTTATATGGAGACTTCCATATAAACCGCTGTACAAGAAATGCAGCAGCACTGAAAAAATAAAAATATGTTCGTAAAGATTGCCGGATTAATACCCATACTAGATACAGGAGCAAATGATGAGCTGCACACCAAGATCAATGTAGATAGAAGGCTTTATATTACACCAGTAAATAGTCTGCCCACACGTATGGACGTTTCGAAGTCACAGCTCTCTTTCTTAAGATACGGGCCATTTTAAGATTACTGTGTCCATTGATAGCAACAGAATTTTAAAAGGCTGACTGTAAATATTTTATCTTATCCTAAGACCTAAGGAATAATGTGGATCTAGGGAATGTGGAATAATGCTTTTTTTTCTATCTTACAATTATAGAGAGCTTATTTACATTGGTGCTCTTCACCACATTAGATTTATTTACTTAGTAGATTTGTTTTGCAGACAATTTGAAGCATGCATAAAAATAATTGTGGGTAAACATTATTACCACTTTACATATCAAAATAAGCTTATGAAGACTCTATTTTTAGTGTCAGACTTAGCAACTGGACCCACCAGGGAAAATGGTGCCAGGGGCTTGTTCTACTCACCATGTATATTTTTAACACCACAAATAATAATGGGTATTTGTATAAATTAGTCTTGATAGGATGTTTTTCATTTAGTCCCCTAGAAGACAACTTCATTTACACATTAATGAGTTACCCTCTTGCTTTTCCCTTTAGCGCAACATTACAATTTTCATTTGCTAATTTGCTTTCTCCACTTTCACTTCCATGCATTAAGTTTTGCTCCCTCTATTCCCCATTCCTTCTGCTCCCAAGGTTTCTCCTTGGATACTAATCGCCCTTCTCATTTTTACCACTTGCTGTTCCTTCTTTCCTCCTAATTCCATTCTGTGCTCCTTCTCCTTTTAACTACTTTAATTTTGCGTGCTGCCCCCCTCCCCCTTCTTTTTTGCTTCTAATCAGCTCCCTCCTTAGGCAATCTGCTGCCTTCCTAAAATGAAATGTCTCCTTTCTTCATAAATCTGGTAATCCTTCCAGAAATGTTTCTCTCCCTCCTCTTAAACTCCAATACACACTTGCACTTCAGCCAATGATCTAATGTGCCTACACATATCATCTGAGCAATCCCCCCTACCGGAATATTTGAGCTGGTACACACCAGCAGATTCTGTGCCCCTCCACTAGCGAACGACCAAGCATGTGGTCTATGATTGCACGTGATTCCTAACATGTATGGTCAGTCTATATCAGTCGTGGCTACCTGTAAAACCATACAATTTTCGGGCCAGTCCACCAATACATGGAAATATCAGTTGGCTTAAAAATTACATTGTTTTACTTAATGTTATGTTGCAAATGCGTAAAGTTTTCCATACCATGGAAGGTCTTCCAGTTTGCTCGCTTCCTACTCAAAGAACAGACCAGCTGCTTAACTACTGCTAGCTGTCTGTATGGGGATGAATGATTAAATCCTGTTTGGAGTGATTGTCTAACAGCATACTCAGATTTAATCTACCTCCCACCATTTAATCTGATTTCCCTCTATCTGTTTCTTCCTATACCCTCTAAAATCTGTTCTCCCTCCATTATTAGCCCTTATCTAAGTCTACTATAACCAAGCTGCGGCCACCTCTCCAATCTGTACTGCCCTATATCTATTCTGCTCTCCCTATTTTATCCAATAAGTTGCTCCAGCGGATCTGCCCCCCCTTCATAAATATCCTCCCATCCTCCTCTAATTCTGTTTGTCACTGTAATTTATTTCCACCCATCTCCAGTTAATCTTCCCTTTCCTAATCTAATTGTGCTCCCTATCCATTCATTACATTCACTTGCCTTCATACATTCAATTGTGCCTTTTCTTCCAATCTACCTCCATCTTTATCCAGCTTCTCCAGTCCTTCATTCTGTTGGCATTATCTTTCAAGTCTGCTACCCATCTTCTGACTTTCCTTTGTTTTTTTATTCAACCTGTTTCCCCTTCTATTTAATATGCTGACAAAAATTTCAACTGTGGAGCAAAAATAACTACCGTAGGTCTGAAGGTAGCGGCACTGATGCGGGGGCTTGAAATGTAAGTAATCTGAAGACGACAGGTAATCCAGGGCAAAGGAAACGTAAGGCGTTTTACCCAGCGCCACTGGGGCAGGTATTGGAGTTAAAGTCATGCTAACTCCATGTTAGTGCCGATGCTCGTGTTACATAAAAAAGACACATGCCATCTAGCACTCGCGATTCAATATCGTTTTGCGGTGGTTTTAGGCATCAATTGAAAATCACACTGTGGGTAAAACCCTTTTGGAATTTACCCATGTGCGAAACACAAAATTGAATATCTTGCAAGATTTACCCAAAACGAAGTGGCTCTGGGTAAATCACACTAAAAGATATAGCAACCTGCAAATGAGAGTCATGAAGAATATACTCTGGAGATGTAATACAGCAATCACTGTACTGTGTTGAGTATTTTTGTGCCAGCCTAAGCAGTGGCTATTGGTATACTACATAACTTGCTGCATGGGTAAAATTTGTGGAAAGCCACCACAAAACAGACTTAAATTCACGCTAAACCGTTAAAAATCAGTTATTACAACAGTTTCTGTTTTATGCCCCTTGAGTTGATTTCTTGTCAAAGGAATACTAAAAATTCTGATGATAAATTTTGACCCAGTGACATACCTAACAAAAAAAATACCTAGAAGACAGAAAATAGAATCTCTATCCAAGAGAAAAAAAGTGAAAATACAGCCAGGAAAATCAAATTAACCAAAAATACTGCTCACCAGTTCGTATTCATCAAAAAGCTGTATTAGAGAAGGTGGTATAAATGTATGAAAACCTGCAAAAACTCCATTGTCTGTGTGGCTGAATAGCTCTTGTCATGCGTAGTTCAGTACCAAGCTGAACATACTCTTCCTGAAATAAAGTAAGAATACCATTCAGTATACAGTGTTAAATAATGTTAAAACATGCCAATTATAACTGCAAATGCTTATTTAAAGGGTATCCCACCTATAAAATAAACCTTTTCTCTAGTGTAGGGGACCCTAGCCCACCATAATGTTGGTTTGTGAAAAAACCCATCGGAATGTACTACAGAGCTTAATTCCCCGCCGTTCTGATACGGCCCTCGCTGCAGAAATTGCAAGCAGGGGCGGTTCAGCAGCTGCGTCTGTGATTGGCTGAGAGGCTTCACTGGGCAAGCCAGAAACCTCTCAAAGGACAGAAAGGGCAGATACCTTTTACACACAGAGGCTCCTGCTCTTCACTTTCTGGGACTTTGGCAAGACCTGTAGGGCAACCATATGGATAGAGGGGCAAGGACAGCTTTTTTAACACACAACAGTGGGGCCGTAGTGGGGATATTTTAGTTTTGGGGGACATGTCCTTTAAACTGTTCCTAAACACACACCTCATAAATGGCAGCCCATGTAGTAAATGCCAATGGATACAGTTACAAATACCAGAAAAACGGATACACTATTTTAATGCTCTATATAGAATACAATAATAAGCTTTATGTTTGAAATAGTAAAATTTCATACCTATAATATATGAAAATACACTTCAAAACATTGTGATCCGACCATATGCATATTCTAAAACAATCACCAAAATGCATTTTACACAATAGCACTGTTTAAAGGAAATGGAAGGGGTAATAAAAAATAGAAAACAAACAGCTAAATTACACCTGCAGCATTGGTGCAATAAAGACAGGAAAATATGGGAGCATCCCTTTTTTTCTTAAAAACATTCTAGTTTCGAGCAAACTTAAAAATAAAAAAGTAAGCTTGCTACCTTACTTTTCTTTGCACTAGTCTCGCTTTGTGTTTACTTGATAATGTAAGATAAGGAACATAACAAAAAGTAATAGTATACTATAGTATAAAACTATATAGCAAAGCAACAAGCTACTCCTTTGCATAAGCACATTGAGATAGGGAAAGGCTAATCATTAAACACACAAAAAACAACTAAATCATTGGTAAATATATATTAGATTGTAAGTTCTACGTGGCAGGGACCACCTTTCATCTTTGTGGCAAGGCTTCTAGTACTTAAATTTATTCAAATAATTTAATATTTTTATGTAGTATGAACTATTTATGTATTTGTTCCCTTGTAAGACTTTTTTTTATTTGTTATTGAACAGCTATACTCCCCAAGTGGTGCTTCATATATAAAACTATACATACAAAATATCCTGCACTAACCACCACCGGGTCCTGAGTCTGTCCCAGTAAAAGACCCTTACAGTCGACCGGGAGAGAGATTACACCACACATGATATGTAGCAGAACTCTAACTCCTTAATCTTTTAAGAAACATGGAATTATAACAAAGAAATGAAAGAGGCATAACCAGAGTGGGCAAACTGGGTGTCTACAATCAAGATGATAAAACATCCATGGAATGTAGCTGGGTGTTAGGTTGACAGAAAGGGGAGGCAAAAGACCTTGAATATGAGACTTATGTTACTGAGAATCGAGAGAACATGAGAAATGAAAACTTCTGGAAAATACAGAAAAAAAGGAAAGACATAATGGAGGATAAAACAAAATGGATGCCATAAAGCTAAGTAATATAATAAAAAATAACATACATATATTATCTTTTTAACAAAAATGTTTCCTGTATGAATGATTTATTTATAACAAATGTGATAAGTTACAGTCACTAGAATTTAGGACCCATCTTCCTTATTTATTGTTATTAAATTTTGTTTATAGTAAAGCTTTTGTTTCTAAATGAGGCAAGATCTGTCCAGCAACTTTTTTCTGAAGTGGCTATATATGCATAGATAGTTTTTCATGCTGAAACCTACTGTTTCATCCAACTATCAGTGCTTTCAGATTTAACAATTAATATTGACTAATGCACAACTCTAACCCAAAACAATAACCCTCAAACATTAAAGAGACAGTTCAGTGGAAATTATCATATTTGTTAACTTGTTACTTTGTGTAATGCCTTCTTAGTTATTCTACATAATTCTCTCCCATTTTGAAAAAAAAAGTTTGAGTTTCATCCCTTTGCTGTTCCTGCTATTAACATTAGTGGCTGACATTCAGTTTCTAATAGTCTTCTTCCCAGATGCACCACACCCTGGAATGTTCCCAACAGTATTCTACTGATGCCTTTTGGATGGGTCAAAGATGCTCAGATCTCTACTGAGTCAACTGAATCAACCCAGGCGCTGGGTCAAGGGAATAACTGTCCTATTAGGGTAATGCTGAACAAAATGACAAAATGGTGATTGGCAGATTAAGGTAATTGGGATGAAAAAATACTGCTCTTCTTTCTTCGAAAAGCAATCTGTATTGTGCCCTGAACTCACCAGAATAAAACCTAGTTATCGATCTTTGCATCTGCAGTAGATTGAAGTCCCCCTTACATAAGATGTTATTCCCTACTTCAGAGCAAGGGCCTGGCCATGGTCAAGTGCCTATGAGGGTAACACAGTCCAATGCACACTAAACCTGAATGGTGCACAGAGTCTAATTCCCCTACTTCAAAGGGAATAAGTACTGAAGAGACAAAGTAGACCTGCACCCAATGTGAACGATTTATTGTGAGCCACAACATCAACAGGTCCCCCACGTTTTGAGGGTACAAACCCTCATCAGTGATGAAGGGGGTGTTACCCTTGAAACTTTGTGTTACCTGATGATGTTGGAATATAGATAATCCACCGGGCACACCAGTCTTAGGTGCCAAATCAAATTTTATTGTGAATTGTGCATGTGTGCACACATGTTTTTTTGAATAAGCTTACTTTTTCTTCACAGCTTAGCATCTGTGCCTTTCCGTACACTACTTTGTTATTACTTGGAATTATTATCTGGATGAGGAGACCAGTAAGTGCGCTTACAGGAACTTCTTATATCGGTAAGGGTCAAATTTGGCGAGTGCTCATATGTGTCCTTTCGTGGCATTAAACATTTTTGGAAACAAGTTACTATGCACACCAATACCTACAGCACGTATAGCCGTATGTACACAAAAAATATTTTCTGCCAAATTTCAAAAAGCAACCTGCAAAAGTACTAAGGTATTTTGCCCAGATATACGAATGACACAAAACAGTCTAGACCCAAAAAGCCCTGAATTAACTGTACAACCGTCCAAAGGTCTGAGCTCAGAAAGCAGAGAGATGCACGGCCCCAAGTTTATAAAAACATAGAAAAATAATCAATGCACATTCCTAGGCCCTCTACAATATTATATTATCGGCAATACTGACATCCATTATAAACCAAGGGTTTTTGTACATTACTGTGATCACATGAATGAAAAGTGCACTTTTCGCAAAAGTGCTTCACATTCCTTCTACACCCAAGTTAGACTGTCCATGAACACAATCCCCGTATCATCGACCTTAAGCATCGTACGACACTCTTGCAGCCACGACACCCAACAAGAGCTACCCCAAGCTGTGATTTAAGTCGCACGCGTCAATGCGTTCCCAAACACCACCCACCATCGATCACTGTTGAAGGCTACTGTGTACGGAGCCTTTAACACAATGTCCTGACTGTCATGATCTAAGCCAACATACATCTCATAAAAGCATCTTGATAAGGCCCCCAGAGATGGGAGGGGTCGGATCACCGCAGGGGCCAGCAAGAGCAGACTCTTACAACTTAGCTAGTGAAGCAATTCAAAAATTTTATTGCGCAATTTTTAAACTTCTTTAAACACAACCCAAATTTCTCACCCAGCACAAAAGTGCTGTAGAGAATAAGCAATGTATAACAAACAAGCACTAAATAGTGACACCTAAAGGTTTTTTTGTAAAATAGGTTGCCTTCAAAAATCTGAAGGAAAGATGTTTGAAATGATGTATTACTGTTATAATCAGTTCAGGCATGTGCCATTTTTCTACACCTTAGTTTTGTTATTAAACACTTCCTAATTACCAATCTGAACACTGAAAAGTGTTTCTGCATCTCTTATTTACAGTACTGGATGCCAAAAATATAATTCCATGCAATCAATTGTACTCTGTACCAGTTTTAAAATATTTTTTAATAAGTTAGTTAAAATTTTTCAAATTCAGAATTTCTAAAATCATTTGGGATCCTTTCAAGAATAAAAACATCCAATGCAGTTTATATGTACCTTCAATGCATACATAATGTAGGAAAATCCTTATGGAGGAGCTAGCCGTTTAATGTACCTTCAATGCATATATTGTAAGAAGATCTTCTGTTAGGCGCCAAACTATGGTCAACAACACTGCCAGGCAAGGAGCACAATGGCGCAAGTCCTCTCAACATGAGGTGAGACTGTAGGCTGCCATTAGGCACACTTAGCTACTTTCCAGTGATATTAAATGTGATAATACAATATCCGCAATGCAAAAAAAAAATATGTCTTGACAGCTGGGGTGGTGTGTGCTTTCTGGGTGGCTCATTCTCAGTGTTTCTTTACACTCTAAAACGCTAAAATTATATCCAGTCTAAGAGCTAGATTAGGGATCTATTGGGTGCCTCTTTTCTTTTTTTGCAGATGACATAAAGTTATGGTCATTTTTTAGATTTACACCTATAGTCAACAATCTCTGTACTTTAACCAGATTGTCATTGGAAGCATAATGCAGCACATCAAGAAAGACATAACTTGTAAATACTCGAATAGCAAGAACTTTGACATATTATGGTGTACAGAGGACAATGGTTTTTAGAAGAGAAGAATCATTATCGGTGCATCTGTTTACAGGTAAGTTACATTTTAAAGTTATATACATAGCTTTTGCACAATAGCAACTTAGTTTTGCTGCATTTGAAATACATAGAAATTTTTACTTAATATTAAAAATTGAGGATGACATTTTAACTACCTGATGCCTTACTAACAGTTAATACACAGGGAGGCAAAAAAATAAATCTACTTTGAACAAATTTCCCCTAACTCCATTGGATCGCCAATATTTATTTAAAATCAATATCCAATTTAACAATAAATTATATAACTGGTTACCTTTTTGTCAGCAGTTGAAAGTTAAAATTTCTTCCCCTTTATGATTTCAACAACTGTAATATAATTTTATTAACATAGTAACCTAGCCCCACAATGCAAAGCAGTTTCTATATCCATATTTTATGCTGCGGTTTAAGACCGAATAATATAGCAATTAAGCTCATGGTGCAAATGCCTCAAAACTGTAAATAAAGGAACCCATAATTACTGTATTGTGGGAACTTTTTCACACTAAAAACGCATAGTCATAAAAATCAATTATTAAATTATTGTTATAATTAAGTACTACCCAGATTTTTTATTTAATTATACTACATTAGGAACTTGGCTTTAGCTTGAATTTAAAGTTAAATTTACTTTCTTCAGCCAACCATAATTACAATTGTTTCTTTTACATAAAGAAAATTAAATCCTTCAGAGATATAAAAATAAGTAAAGGAATGTCCAAGCATTATTCAGCTGCTAATAGGCTGGTGAAAAACACAGATAGCTCAGCTATACTGGACTGGTCCCCCCAAAATGAATTGGGGAAAAAAGAATAAATGAGAAGGAAATTACAGATCCTACAAAATGCTAATTATATCACCACATTGTTAGTAGGTTAACCTTTCTATTAAACTAGAATACTTGTCAATTTATTTGAAAAATAGTGTAATACAATCTTGTTTTGGTATAAATCCGGAAAAAAAAACCCAGCAAAACTCGGCACATCCATATTTTCTATACAAGTATACATTCACACTCACACACCATCACAATATTAAAAAGTGCACTCAGGCACAGAAATCTGATGAGTTGTATGCTCATTTTCTGACAGTTTTACATATATGGGTTTTGCATACAGCCTTACTATTACAGCAACAGTTTTAATTACAACATGCATTACATTAAACAATGTATTCTATTCAGGTTGCTATTGTTAAATAAATGTTTTTACAAAATAAGAATATTCCATAGTTAGTCATCACGAAAACCTTTATAATACATTACAATCGGGGACATAAAGAAATGAAATATTTTTGATTGAAAAAGCTTCACCTGCAAAAAGCAATAGAGCAGAAATACTGAAGTCTTTGAACAAGACCAAGCTTGGATTTCATGTTTCCCATAAAATGAATTTACAGAAACACAGCAGCACAATTGATTTGTTGATGCCTCCAATAATAGCCAGCAGTGTTTGTTTTTTTTTTTGTTTTTTTTTTTTGTTTTTTTTTTTTTTATTACCTCTGCCCCAGGGTTTAACCATGGTTCAAGGCAAAGGGACATGGCAAAAAATGTAGATCTCAGCACATTTTTACAACGTCAATGTGTTGTTCAGTTCTTATGAATGTACAATTTGGAACAGTTATGCTATGATGGATTACTAATGTCATTGGCTACAGCAGAGCTTCCACAAAAATCATACCCCAGTGGACTAATGCAGTAATTCTGCTTCATATACAACATGAACTGTGTGTGTTCCTATAACAATTTTTACAAGCACATCCTGGCTCATCGCTCACCTTGTTTCCTTGGGTACACAGGATACTTGCTCCTCCAGGCTTTAAGGGCACTTCCTCCATAGCGCCAAACACATCTGTCTCAACCGAGAAGTAAGTTCCAATCCTAGGTCACTAATATCATTATCAATCCACTGCAGGTTCTTTGCATATCTGGGTCCATGGAGGCAACTCCTGATAATTTACGGAATACCTGCAATAAAAAATGTGAAATAAAATAGAGGATCTCTTATCTAATTCCTTGGTAGTTTCATCTCTCAGTACATTTCTTGTAGAAGATTGCCCTCTTCAGTAGAATAAAATAATGCAAAAATTAACAAAAAACACATTTTAGTACAATGCATCCAAATTTAATAGAAGATCAATCATACGTATGTATCTGTGCATGAGTATATGGGAACAATGTATGTTCCCATATTATATTTTTTTTTATTTTCTTTTTTTTGCTTTTGCTTGCCTGTGTAACCCGCAAATCCTGATATTGCCACAAGAAACAAAACTGTTTCATGCTCATTCCCCCAATAAAATACATACAAAAGTGACCTCATCACAGCTCATTATACTAGAATATACAAGAAACGTTTTAAAAAGCATACCAAAGGATATGCTTGTAAAATGATCTAGTGAATAATGTTGACCATTTTTCGTGGTATAGTGCCAAGCCGAGAATTTGACCCGCAATGTCTAAGTAAGTTCAGGGTCTGGATACTGAAGAGTTACTGTTGGCAGGAAAGTTGAGTCCTGAACAAATGGGAAAGACAAAAACCACAATATGTGTTTTTTTATTTTTTAAAATATACTGAACTTAAGGCACCCCCTCAAAAAATCAGATGCATTTTAATCTTACCATAATCCAATGCTCCCAGCTCTGAAAAACTAACTTTCACCTCAGCCGTTCCCTTGTCGAAATTCCTGCCTCTTTCTCTTCATATGATACTGCCATTCCGGCTGCGACGGTGATGTCACAGCCAATGCCGACTGTCCATACCCAGAACAGCTGATTACAAGCGGGCTCTAGCTCCTGCGTGCTCATAACCAGCTTGAACAGAAAGCTGGAGGTTGGACTTCTGGAGATGGTATTTTGCGAAGGTAAAGTAACCTATTGTCAAGAGGGAGCGTTGGATTTGGAGGCTAAAACCAGTTAAAATAACTTACATTATTTTTTGGTTGGACAGCTTTAAGTGAGCAAAAATATTTTTAACATATCAAATGTAGTGTTTTCCTATTGCAAATAAACGGGTAGATAAACTTTAAAGATTATTCTGCAATGGTAATTATTTTATTAATTTATTTGTTCCTTTTCATTAATTAGATATGCTGTTCTACACTGACATCTACACTGACCATTTCAATTATACATGAACACAGCAGTAGACCAAAAAGGGTAACTAAGGGGGTGCACTGAGCATTTTTGGAGAAAGTATATGAGTGACCCACACATGACCTTTCTATAAAAGACAAACCCTTAGCTTTATAAAAGGACTAGTATGGAGTTTATGGTTTAGATTAATTGAAATAATATTATTATAACCCCTACTTTTTGATCTCTTAACATTTTACTTGCTCTGAGTTCAGCAGTGATTCAGGTTAATTCATTTCTTTCCTTGTACCACATCAATAACACCATGTCTTCAAACACATTTTTTGTGTCGCTCTGCTATTTCATAGAAAAAAGTGAATCTGCATGAAAGGAAACTATCACTTTTCTAGTAAAATGAAATGTCAAGTAATGTACCCCCACTATACTGTAACCTATCCCTAATGGTTACTCTTAAATTAAGCTATAAGTTATTCGTTACCTAGTTTTAAGGAAATTAGTTTAACAGTTAAATTCATTTAAATAGTTCCCTGTTTATTCATAAAGAAAAGAACAGTTATAGCTGTGCTGACAGCTCTTTATTGGATGCTACATCATATGTAGGCTTTTATTACTTAAAGGGCATGCACCGGCCAAAAAACAACAAGTGTTTAGGCTTATTACCCCCCAAACCTAGATGCATTTTAACCTTACTTTAATCCGATGCTCCACCTGAGTATACTTAATTTTCACTCAGCAGATCCCTGCCTGAAGTCCAGCATCCAATTTCTATTTCGAGCCAGTTATGAGGGTGCAGGAGCAGACACGCTTGTAACCGCTCTTTCAGGACTGACAGTAAATACCCGGAAGAAGTAGGAGGCGTGGAGCGTCAGAATAATGAAGATTAAACCATCTTGTGAGTATTAGCTAAAACACATGACTGGCTGAACCATGTCATTTAACTAACCTGTGTGCAAACACAAACACCACTTTAGACTCCCATCAGTACAGTATGCTCTGCATAATGAATGTCTATCCGGGTGATGTACTTAAGATTTATGTAACATAGAGACATATTAAGTGTAGTTGACTAGCCTATATGCAAATAATATAACAATAGGACAACTGAGTAATATTTGGCTCTTAATAATGCCACACCATCTACTGGGCTTCTAAAGTATTAAACATGCTGACTGCAGAATCGATGTCACCATATTTTTACTTAATGCAACTTACTATGCAACCCAGACTTGGCTTCTCTGTATTGATAAGACTTGACAGTGGAAAACAGTCTGCAAGAGATAAAATGTGGGTTCGCCCAACGATGGTGTGGCATCAGAGGTATAGAACAAATCATAAAGAACTCATCCCTGCATGAGGCACACTGACTATTTCTGTACCAGAGAGTAACGAAACAAACTGCCAGCCTTGCAGAAGTAAACATTTTACTTAAGTTCCACGTGGTTTATACTTGCTTACTAACTAGTTACGCTATGTATATTGCTTTAATATACAAACAATCATGGCACGGCACTGATTACTAGACAACACCCAAATGGGGCAGAGGTGCCAAACCCTAAAAAAAAACAAATCTATAATTTAAGCAAAGTTGCAGCCCTTTGCTTTTTCTATATATATTTTTTTTCGATATATTGTTTTAAGGGTCACTTTCCTTATTTAAACAACTTACATTATCTGAAACTACAATTTCAGAGAAGTAAAATTGTGTTACTCACTATTTATCTGTGCCTGATTTTTCATTAAATTATTAATGTTAGTGAGTGCTACTTTATGATCACTGCCTTCTTGTAGTATCGCAGCACTAATAAGTTCTGCGCAACCTACCATGGACACTGCTCTGCTTACACATCTCCTCTCCCTCTTCATGTGACAGGTCTTCTTTTTTTAGTGCTGTAATTTTCAAATGATGATTTCTCATAATCTACAGCTCCAATTTAATATCTGAGTGGGCTCTTGCTCTATCTAAAATGATTTTATAGCAATGATACCTTTAATTACAATAATCGAGGGGAGTGTTTCTCCTAAGTTGTTAGGGAAGACTACACACCAGTGATGGTGGACCTTTTAAGAGACCCGAGTGCCCAAACTGCAACCCAAAACCCACTTATTTATGTAATGCCAATAAGAACATTTAGCCTAATACTGGATTTGATGAACATCTCAGACAACTGATACAGAGTAGATAGATACCTATTAAGTACCATATACCAGACAAGAGTTTGAGAATCCAAACCGTGACTCAAGAAAGCTGAAGTTTAAGTACAAATATAAATTAATTTACATTTTATTTTGGGAAGATAATCATCTTTCTCTTGGCTTTCAGGCCCCCCCTGCATGAAACTCAGTGAGAATACCCCATTTCCCTTCAACTATGCAGAGCAGATGGGGGGAGCAGATTCTCCGTTTTGTGATAAAAACTCTGGGAACCTGCAGTGCATGGGTGGTCACGAATGGCTCTAATGTCCACTATGCACCCGTGCATAGGTTTGCCACCACTGTACTATACATCAAAAAGTGATGCTTAGATACTTATATATATATTATTATTATTATATATTATTATATATATATATATAATATATATATACAAACTATATATATAGAAAACTATACCTTAATTAAGTATACATTATTTCGCAGACACTGACCGTAATACATTATTGCACTTTCAGAGCCACCATCCACATCTTAAAAAGTCATACCAATTTCACAATTCTGTAGAGTTATCAGAATACTCAGAAATAGACCAGATGGAAATACAACATAAGGAAATGGAAACGACCGCCGCAAAGAGGGTACCCGTTCAACATACTACAACAAGCATTATCAAAGCCAAAGAAAAAGTTGGGATGCAAACAGTAACTTAATTACAACCATCTAAGGGAAACAATTTATAGCCCACGTACCTTCTCTATATGGGCTCCAAAAACGACAAACTTTTAATAGAAATTGAAACATTCTAACAGCTGATGATAAATTAAAACAAAAACTACCTACCAAACCCACTATAGGGTTTAAGGAAGGTAAAAGTCTTAGGGATCTATTAGTTAACATGGATCCCATTGTGGTTTATAGGAAGGAGACCGCGTGGTGGCCCAAGAGATCGAATGGATGTTTTAAGTGTAAAACTGAATTAGTTTGTAAAACATGATATCTAAGCCTTCTTTTCAACATCCTCATGGAGATAAAATATTTATATTCGTCATTTTATTACATGTACTACCACCTTTGTATATATTTATTATGGTGCCCCTGCAAGCTATTCTATTTAGGGAAAACGATCAATGCTAAAAAACAGGATGGACGGCACAGATCGGATATTAATGTAGCATAATAGGGACAAACAACAGGCCAACCTCTTTCCTCGAAAGGACATACGATCTCAACCTGGAATACGTTTGCCCATAGACCATGTCGCCGCCCACATAGGGGTGGAGATAATCCAAGAATTTATACAGAGGAGGTTTTCTGGATAAAAAACACTTAATACAGTGAAACCTAATGGCCTAATGACCAATAGCCTTAATGCTTGCCTTAACAATAGAGCTTGACCGTCCCTATTAGTGTTGGAATTCTTTTTTGTTTAGTGGGATATTACCTTAATCTTTTGTCTTCTGCATGGGATTACCCTGGCTGTCCAAACCCTGATTTTTTTACTCTTATATTTTTTACATTTACAGGGCCACTATAGTAACCCTGGGTAGATTGTAGATGTTTGAATATGCATGTTTTAACTACTTATAGTTTTAACCACTCACTTTTTTTATTACACTATATCTTCAGGATTATGTTGCACTTTATATTTATACGTCAGGGGACTATGTAGTTTACTTATTCTAGCTGTGTTTATCCTTTTAATATATTTCAGCTAGCGTTTTTTGTATTATGATAATTATTGCACTAAGCACTTTTTGTATGTTGAAGGGTTAACATGGTTGTTACACTGGAAATCTGTGATGTCACAATTGGGGGGAGGGGTCTAGGATAATCGTTGATTGTTTGTGCACTGGCAGAACTATCAGCTTGAGAAAGGTCTAAGACACACTGAAACGTCGCTATTTTGTTTGTTGCACATGTATAAAAGTGGAACTTGCCACAAGTCCTGTGAGTGCTCTGCAAATTTGTTTCAAGATTGTATATAATATATTACTATAACTTACCATCTGCTGACTGCGTGAAGAGAGCATAGTCAGTGAATTGATAATTTCAGATGACAATATCAAACCACTCCCTTACCTCCTTGTCCCTGCAAATTAAGCAAAATATATTATTAGTTTTTATAAATAAAATAGAGTAAAAATAAATAAACTTTGACAACAGGTTAATTTATGTTTTTATATGAATCATTTATTAAGTTAGTTTGTCTTACATACTAAGACAAATATATTTTATTTTAAATGTTACTACATTTCTAAATATCATTGTTACAATTGTATTAAAAAGAAAACATTAAACTTTCTAAGATATTAACCCAACCTAAATTCAGCACAACATTTCAGTACATGGAGCTACCCCTAAGAATGGATAATGCACCTGTCCAGTTCTTATATCAGAGGTAAAATATAAGTAGGCCAAGAACTTCAAGGGCTTGCAGTAGTGAACGATTTACTGACTCAATGACAACTGTAATATGTTTTGCAATTGTCCGCCTTTTGACCTAAGACCTAAACAATGGGAAACATGCTCTGCAGAAGTGCTTCTTGCCATTTTTATATATCCGGACCGAGCTAAGACGTGTTGGGACAATACAGTTGTCCTTTAACATGTTTGGTAAATAAATTACACAGAAAGGCTAGTTATACAATATATTACAGCATACATCATTTATCAGCAGTAGTTGGCTAAAGAAAGGCTTGTGAGGTTTTCTCCTCTCAGGTGGCGTAAAATATCGTTGTATTCAATTAGAGACAACTGGACATGAAGTGGTAGTTCTTGAAGAGCGTTCGCTAGTCATCCGACTGGCTTTTCAATTCGAATGACTTGTACAAAATCTGTGGCAATTATGTACCCTGGAAAATCCCAATTAGCATATCACAGCCAGTTGTTAAGGTGTTGATTAGATAGTGGCTAAGAGTGGTTATAGGAACTCCCATAGTAAGGTGTTAAACACAGCTTTTTTAATGATGCTACATTTCATGTCCAGTTGATCTAATTGAATAACACGACTATAAGAAAGGAAAATTAATTAATTATGAATTTCTCATTAAAAAATATGTAAAGCAAGACGCAACCCTGTGGACACTAGTATGTGGCTTTTTAATATAAATATACTGGAGAATAGTGAATTTAAACACCCTTTAGCACCAAGGTACTTTAATTCTAGCAAACTCCAACCTCTATACATTTAACAGTTTTTGGGGATTAACGACTGATGCTTGGAACTGTTTGGAGAAGTATGGGTCTCCTGAAGAAACTAAAGGCTTGTACACATTAGACACATTTGGCTGTGAGTTTTCAAAGTCTGATTCAGCCAACAATCGTCTGTAATCAGAAATTTTTCCACTCCAGACAACAATTTTTACGTGCACATAAGGTTTGAAGGGCATGTCCACCCGCAAACTATAATCCCTCCCACTAATGGCCCCACATGTATATAATCCTTACCTCCCATCCCAGCTCCATAAGTTCTCCTGTAGTCCCCCCCCCAAATCCCAAAAACTGCCCACCAGGAGGATAGCAGAGTCCATAAGGACTCTGCCTCCTATCTGGCCTCCGGGAGAAGTTTTGGCATGGTACTGGCAGCCCTTCTCCCCGCTGCCCTATGAGGATTCCCTCCCCCCTCGTAAACCCTTTATATATAATATTCCCCCTGTCCCCCCAGCCCCAACCACTATATTTTATTATTAGAAGTGCCCCAAACTTACTTACCTTCCCTCTTTCTCCTCCGCCGCCTGACTCCCTGCAGCCGGTCCGTGATTGGCTGCCGCTCAACCAATCACAGTACGCGCGCTGCCGTCCCGCCCCTCTGCTTGCATTTCTCGCAAGCAGAGGGCCTGGCAGTGCGGGGAGGAAGAGGGAGGTAAGAATAAGTTTGGGGGCACTTCTAATAATAAAAATATAGCGGTTGGGGCGGGGGTGACAGGGGGAATGTATAAAAAATTTCAGGGTAGACATGCCCTTTAATGTTTACAGATGTTGTGTAGCCTTTATGTTATTTGCTAGGATTAAGCATTAATGGTTTCTTACTACATCTCTACATTTAAACTTAACAAAAGTACAGGGAGAAAAATAAAAGTTCATATTGGTTAAAAATTATGCTAATTTTGCCCAGCCAATCAGATGTTAGCTTTAATGGTAGCTAACATCTGATTGGTTGGGTCAAAATAGCACCAATAACTTTTATTTTATCTCCTGTAAATATGCAGTATATGATTCTTAGTTACCGTATATATCGAGTATAACCGGTTTTTTCAGGCTGTAAAATCAGGCTGAAAACGAATTCGGTTTTTATACTCGAGTCAAGTTTACCTTAGAGCAGAAATCAGGCAGCCGCTTCTCTCTCTCCACGCCTCCCTATCCTGGCCCCCGGCTGACCCTCCTTGCCGTGCCGAGTGGTGACGTCCGCCGGGGCTTCAGTATAGGGGAGCGTGGGGCGCTGCCCATTTCTTCTATAACTTACCGGACAGTGCAGAAGCTGCCATGAAGCTCAGAGAAGGCCACAGAAGATAGGCCACAGAAGGCATGCACACAAAAAGGTACACACTTAGTGGGTGGAAGGGTGAGGGTTCGATCTTTGGAAACTACAACTCCCACTACTAAAAGCATGCTGGGAGTTTGTAGTTTCCAAACATCTGGTGTGGCCAAGACTTTAGTAGTCTTTTAACTGGACAGCAGAATTCTCATACAGAAATAGCCATACCCGTATGTCTATTACTGTATGGGAATCTGCTGTCCATTAAAGGGCAACTAAAAACAATAAAGAATCAGAAGTAGAATGTTATCTATTGTTGCCTTCTGATTCTGTATTGTTTTGAGGCTTAGTTGCCTTTAAATGGACACAGAACTTCCCATACGTAACCCAACAGTAATAGGCCAAAAATCAGTTTGCTATTACTGTATGGGGACTACTGTCATGGGGAATTCGTGCATTTAAAGGGCAACTCTTAGAAGCCCCAAAACATACAGAATCAGAAGGCTCAGTAGTGGTCATAATTTTACCCTTGTTTTATACGACGAGTCATCACTTTATTTGTTTTCGTATGTAAAAGTAAAGGTACCTCGGTTTTATACTCGGGACGTTTTATATTCCAAGTATATACGGTACTTAATTCTGCAATAAAGAAAACCCATCAATCATAAAACAATTTGCAATATTCAATTTTGTTACACTAAACAAGTTTAAATAATTAAAATCTGCCAACTGAAAGAATATTATGACAATTAAATACTTTTTTCTACAATTCAGAAATCTTTTATTCATTCCATGTTTAAGTCTAACCAATGTTAGAAAAGTTTGAAGTTGATCAAGCATAGGTCTGAATTCTAGGGAATTTGTTTGATTAATTCCCAATCCGCTTTTACTGTACTATTTCTTAAGCTATTACAACATACCATGCGTCCTCTCCATGAAATCCGAACAGCGATTCCTTGTTTTAGCTTTTCACAGTTGGATTTAAACACACTTCACAGCTACTCCTAAAAATAGAATCTAAATATGTAACAAATGGGTTACTGCTCACTCTATCAAACTATTTTGTTTATAAAAACAGTGCTATATAAAAGGTTCTACCTCTCTGAACAAGAAGGATATCATTTTCATTTTTACAGTCTAACCACTATCCAGAAATCAGGTTGTCCAGAGTGTAAGTGGTCGTAAACCCATTCACATCTCTCCTTAAAGGCCTAAATACAGAGAAAAACGTGTGGGCTACCCCCCCCCCCCCCCCCCCCCTCCTCCCTGCTCTGTTTTGCACAAACATAGAGAAACAACATTAGCAGGGGGGAAGTGTGCTTTGAATGCAGAGATAGGCTGCCTTGACCCCCCATTCTTATAAGGCTTTCACTGATTGATGATGGGTCATCCAAAGAGAGAGATGTAAACTGTACTGTTCTCTCCCTTCTCTTCTGTGTCTCCAGACAGCTTGCTTTCATTGGCCCTTGTGCTGGTGGGTTGGGTTTTTTTTAAGATGCTAAACTTTACACGTCCTCTACAGCTGTTGACACATGGAGGAGGTAACAGAGGAAGGGGAAGGGGATGCAAAGACAGATCTGACCCAGGAAAAACAGAGCCACTGACAAGTAGGATAAGGCACAGCACGAGACATGAATTAATTTTGCAAGGGGCCAATGTGTTTTTTTTTTGACTAAAGATGCCCTTTAAAGTTTTAATTATTAATCACATTGTTTCCTTAGAGCCTTCACAACCACATTTACCTATGGTGCCACACGTACTTCAAACCACCACGTATCGGAAACTTTCAAGATCACCACAGGTACCAACGTAAAAGTACGCTAAGCGTCAATCTAGACTACTACTACCACTCGTGGTATTGTATAGGCCATATAATTGTAACGACCACAATCATATTTGGCGGATTGCGGTCCGTTAAAATATGATTTTTAAAATAACGACTTTACAAAGTACTCTCATAGACAATTTTTTTTTTCTTACTTGGAGTATATTGTCACTTTTTCTAATGATAGCAGCATCCAAAAGTAATTGGCAAGGAATACATCCGAGGATGCACTGTCATGAACTACTCAATAGTTTAGGGTGTGGGTTAATTACTGAACTATGAACTTCGTATACTGATATCTTGCCCTTTTTATAAATTCCCAAATAAACAACAACAATTTTGATTACTAAACACGAGGGTCATATTTTAATCGTGACTATCGGTAAATAACTATGGTGGCCATAAATGCACAGCCACGATCATACATTTAACACCAAACGTTTTTAATAACTAAACAACTTGATCAAGGCTTGGTATTTGCTACAAACGTTACAGCGCCTTTTATCATTATGATCAGGCTAATACCGGTTTTTTAATTCTGCTTGGGCAGGAAGATGTAAGACAGTCCTGAAGGTGCTATGAATAAATGGTACATATGGTCAGGTTGATACAACATCTGACTCACGCCACTTCTGTCATCCATTTATGTTTATGTCAAGTCCCAAGTTTTCTCCCACCCTGTCCTCCGTCCCATGTGTGCGTGCCTTGTTTTAAATGTTATTGGCATAATCTTGAAAATGTTCATGGGTTTAAACTTTTTCTCTCCAGTCTAGCCAGTGAGAGAGTGTGGGCCCTCAGAGGGATTTAAAAAGCTAATGATAGCTCATCATTAACCGGCGACAAGCGGTGGGACACATGTTGTCATGGATAGGGATTTACTATCGTTTGAAGGCTCTGAGACAATTTAAGTGACCAACTCATATAGTAGGGTCTGTAATAATGCCCATCCTCTGAGGTTAATTGTCTAGATAGGGCATTGGGCAGTGGCAATTATCACAAATCAGATCTAATGTTTTTTCTGGTTTAACACATTACATCCGCCTACCTGCCTTTACTGGCTACCAAAATTGCATAAAAACGCAAAGGCCTCCTGGTCGCCCATTTTTTTTCGGGGGTAGGCGCAGCCCTACGCGGGGGGATTAGTTTTGAGCTGCCCTTTGCCCATTTTTACTAATAACTGTACCCTCGTATTTGAAGGACACCCTTGATGTATTGAGACGATGGAACAATCCAAATAGAAATACCATCCTGTGTGCTTGATGTTGAGGCGGGCCATTACTCCTCTATCCCCTTCATATTGGGTCCAGAGTGTATAAGGCCTTCTACAGACATGAAACCTGACAGTGTATGAGAAAAAAATCTTGTATTTGTGCTCCGATTACTGGAAATCGTTTCTAACAACACTTTGTTCACAATTTGAACAAATATGTTTGAACACCAGGTCACAAGGTGCCACTAGGCACGAGCTTGTGTCTCCAACTTACACGGGCTCCTCACCTGCGGGCGGCTTGGGAAAATTTGGTCTTTTCAGATGACCATTGGACCAGCTCTTCATACCATCTCTTTCTGGGTTCTATATAGACGACATCCGTTATGTTTATAGGTGCGTCTTATTGAGGAACTCCAGATGTTTTTAGGGGTCAGCTTAACACAATACAGTGAATCACACTTTACCAACATCATTTTGACATGCACTATTCCTTTTTTTGGATTTGAATGTTAAAAAGGTTGGAAAATGGGAGAAATCACACTACGTGGGTGAGCTTCTAACCACTGGGTTCTGATCTCCGTCCCATAGCCCGCAACAATGGTACCGACACCTGGGTAAATCCCGTCCCCAGTCTGTCTCCGTGGCAAGCGCATACAGATAGGTATGTTTAGGTGGAGGCCAGATCCAACAGGCAGAGGTTAGGTACGTAGATATAAACGTAGCTTTTTATTCAGTTTGAAAACGCATGACAACAATTTTGTCTAATGTTCCGATGTTAGACTTGCTGCCATGTGTGTATCAAAGTATAAAATATCGTTTTATTCTACTTACTTCCCTCTGCCCTGCTTGGATCTGTGCCTCTACCTACCTACTTATCTACATTAAAAGGTTGGAAGTAAACTCCATACAGAGTTAAATACCCGCAAGATACTGTGGGGAATGCATGCTGTGTGCCAGTTCATCCTAACCATCCTACCAAATCATATTTAAGGGCATCCATTATGTGACCTACATTAGAGCCCGATGTAACTGCACATCCCCCTGGCAGACTTGAGAATCACCTATCTGAGTTGTTTATATTCGGTTTTCAGATAGAGGCTCATCGACCAACAGGTAAGAAAAGCTATAAAGAGGGACAACTATCTAAATTAAGATAAACTAGTATTAGCACAGATAAAACCAAGAGCGAGACTGTTAATTTGTCACTGATTATTAGATAGGAACGTGGGCTGGAAAAAGTCCTTTAACAGTGCCACAAATGTGGTAACTAGTAAATTGTCAATACCTGTGTAAAAGACTCACCAGTTAAGACCAGGATGAGATTGAATGTTAAGATTAATGAGTATCAATACATGTAATTCCAAAGATAGTGATCTACTGCTCTCCACATGTAGCTGCCCTATGAATTTAATATGTGCAAAACTATTAGAGAAGTACACCTACTTGGTTTTAGAACATCTATGTATATTAAAAATAACAGAGAGGAAGCAGTGTGCCATACATTTCCTTCAAAAACATGCCTCTATCCAAAGCTGTCTCTCCATCTGGGGGATGGAAAACGTGCTACCACTTAATAACGGGGTGGAGACGGGATAAAAGAAAATCCTCCAGAGGGAGATAGATGGATTTTTAGACTTCTATACAAAGTAGACATCCTAGAGGTATGAAATAAGGGATTTGCAGTATATAATTGTTTCTTTCTGCTCCGAATGCCATTTTCACTGTTTTGCATTTTAGTAAGCAGCAGCTAGCTCTGCTGTATATATGTTTAGATGGTTTGAAGTTATAGTTCTTGACCAGCTGTGTTAGCTGCTTAGTGTATTTCTATTGTCATCTTATCATATGTCAAATGAATGTTTTTCTATTGGTTATGGGATAATGGGAACCTGATTGATTATGGTTGTAGTGTTTCCAATTGGCTTTTCAAAGTCTGCACAAGGCTGTGGGCCTGGCTATTTAAGCTCTGTTCCCATAGCCTGTTCCCTATCATGTGACTGGAACGAAGGGGCGGTCTGTCTGAAACGTGCGTTGGGGTCTGGAAGTGACCTTTGTTTGCGCGTGGTCTCCCGATGGTATGGCTGCGTCTATCTACATGGGATCCTGGAGAGGATGCTTCTAAGTAAGGACATGCGGCAGGAATGTTAGCAAACAGCGACTATTTGCATTCTATTACCCTTCCCCTAGGTGGCCTTTGCCAGTTTGTTTTTTTATATTGTCTAGGTATATGGTTTTTTGATTACGTCCGTTCCTCGCTGAGGTGCGTATTGCCCTCTCCCCACTCTTCTTATTTTTGTGCCCTATATACAGTTGGAGTTTTCTAGGGCTTTGCGGCCGTTGGATTCCAGGTCCAGTTTTCTATGCTATTTTTTGTACTTTTTTGGTATCCCCCTCTATCTTTCACCCACTTCTCTCTGTACCTGTGTATTATATTTATCAGTCCTGAATATATTGTGCTTCTTGAAGAAGCCTGCAATTGAAATATTTGTATTGTTATATGTATGTGAATAAAATTTGTAATCTATAATATGCTGCATCGATGAGACATTACTTTATTATGGCAAAAATTTTCAATTTGACTACATTTTTGTATCGTGGTTATGCACAATATCATCTAGTTCATCTTTGTAAAAAATAATATCATATACATACTGTATTGTTTGTGATGCATATTAGTGTATATTGAAAAAAAAATGGAAATATTTAACTCTTGAAGTGCCACATCCAAAGTCCACCTCTCACCGAACAAAAGTCTCTTTGTTGATGTTAAGTTTAACCAGTGTTTAATTTAGTACAACTCCAGTAATGATCAATCTTAGTGTAAGAACTTCGCATGTAAACAATTCATAAACTGTTTATTGATAGCAATCATTTTATCCAGTGTTATTCTTACTGGAAGCGCCTGGGCAATTCTATGAATTAACCCTGTTAATGACAATGATCCCCGACACAACATTTGCTTTAAATACTCCAAACATGCTGGAAAGAATAGTACATGTGGAAACATGATGATATTAAAAGTGTTTCCCACTAGTCCACAAATGACCAATGGTTTATAAATCCCTCGCTTGCTTTGCTATTTAGAAATTACAGGTAAACCTCTGTTTGATTACCACACGATTCCACAGCTACCCAGATGATCAAAGGATAGAGACCCATTCTAGCAATGTATACATCTGCGCTGTAACTTTATACATGTAATAGTAATATACGGACATTTCTAAGACACCCACACAGCCTTGTTTAGCAATTATAAAGTTGACGACCGGTCACTTCATTTTTCTGTCGAATTGTCTGATCGATGTGTAGCCTCATAAAAAAAGAATCAAATGAAATCGGGACCCTATCTTTTACACATTTTATCTTACGTCAATAAAATTTTGACAGTGCCTGGTTGGATCTGGAGTTATTGAAAGCCAAATATAGGAAGCAATGATGCCTTCCATGACTGTGTGTAGTGTATCAGGCATCCCTGGTACAAGACCCTACAAACAAAGGAATAATAGAGCAAATAACAAGTATAACAAATTCAACAAAGAAGAATATATAAAAAATGATTTCAAAGAACGTATAAGAGCAACGGAAGTTTGGAAGAGTATTTCATAGAGTTTAGCTATTTAGAGGGGATCGAGAGTGTTCTTCTATGTTCCTGCAAGAAACATATAGGCAACATTCGCCCTGTGATGGGGACTAGTTGGAAGTTAGCAATGGACGTCATAAAGCAAAAAAGGAACAATAAGAAGGATAGATAATAATAGTGCCAAAGGTAAAATTGTAAATATAATAATAACTCCCTAACATTTGTAATCTAATAGTGTATGTATTATATGATATTAAGATTCACTATTACTAAAATGCTGTCACACAACTATGAAATAATATATAAGTCACATTGATAATAATATATATGAATAAGTTGGTCATCCTTTATACATTTGGGAAGGCAATAAAACCGAGCAGGCTTAAATTGCCTGGATGCACCTCTAAAATGGCCCTATATCTAGAGTACTATATTATGTATATACTTGGGAAATAAAGGGAAGAGAGAATGCTATCCATCTTTGTTCTCAATGGTCATGAAATGTAACCAAACTGAGTTGAGACCTTGTTGGAAATGGGTATCCAACCAGAATATCCATTTGACCTCCACATTGGCCAATAAGGGATATTCATTTTATTTTTTTATATTGATTCAATGGTTTTCTACTTAAATAGTGGTAAATTGTAATTATTTACACTTGTCCAACGTGTTTGTGCTACGGACTTTGTGAAGGTCTTTAATTGAGGATATGTCTAATATGTTACCCTCATATGACTTTTAGGTGCGTTTGGTCAATGCCTACATATTGAAGTGCATTTAATACATACACAACATGAGTGCTATATTGCTGTTATCTGTACATGCTTTTTTTGGTAAACTTTACCCGTGTATGCTGGAAAAAACTTTAATTAAATTTCCATTTTCACCTTTGGCACTATTATTAATCCATCTTCTTCGTATTTTCTTTATTTTTCCTCCCATTTTTGCTTTTTGCCTGTCCATTGCTAACATTGCAGGAACATTAGACATAACTCGTCCCCTTATAATAAGCAAATGCATGTAAAATCCCTTCCAACTTCATGCTTTTATAGTGTCTGTGATATCATTATTTCTATATTGTGATATTCTTATTTTTATTTAAAGGGCAAGTCCAGCCTAAAACAAACCAACTTACATACAGGTAAATACTCACCCCCAAAACCCTGAACTGTAATAGTTTGAAAGTCCCTGAATATATAAGTCACTGACCTGCACATGTCCTTTTCCCCGTTTTCTGCTTTCCTGGTTCTTCCAGTTAGTTAAACTGGTCAGTTATGGATTATGTAATGCATAGCAGGACAGACAGTAATGATTTTCATGTACAAAGTATATAAACAATACCCAACATATTTAAAAGAGGACCATTCTTTCGGAAAAGATGTTGTTATGAGGTGGAGTTGTCCTTAAACGGAATTTGTTATTACTTTGTTATTTCCGTATTGAATTATTGGAAGCCAACTATGGGAACGTTGTCCTATTCTTACAGATCAATGACTTTCCTGGGGTGGGGGTATGAGATCGTAGTGGGTTATTTAAAGGCAACGTGTATTGTTGGGTGTTAACCGATGAGTAAGGATTGACTGTCATCGAAAAAGCGTCAGTTGAACCCCCTATATTGCTATGTGTGTTTTTATGATTGTGTTCTTCGCAAATAAAAAATTGTATCATTTTAAACCCATTGGGATTTTCCCTGCTCCTAGCCACAGTGATGGGTACGCATTGTTTCCTATATTTTGACTTTCCAGTGAACGGACTTACGAAGGGTCCAGGCGGGGTACTGCACCTAGAACCACACACATGATGGTTGAGTTTGTTTTCTAATATTTGCCTCCCTATATTACCTATTATATCGCTCAGGATCGAAGATTGTTCAACGACGCGCAGGGTTATACACCGGGCCCTTCATTTTAATAGTAAATAAAGCTGTATCCCAGCCTGTAATTGCATACAATTGTATACCTATTACTCTAAGTAGGGGGAAACAAAGCCCCACATATATACCCTATCTTATTTGTTTCTTCTACAGGATTATTGGTCACAGTAGAACATTAGATTTTACTGTGTTAGAACCATTAAATTTCCTTTCCTGCATTTATTCCTAAATAAATGGCTTTTGTGTCTTTTTGTTTTTTCTTTTCTATATTCAGTTAAAGTTTAAAAGGTTTTCTTCATCATCCTTATACTTTGTTAGGTACGTGATACCTGTAATTTATTATTCTTTCAATATTTAATGTATTTACAACTATTATCTAAGAAAGAACACATCCTCTGCCACATTCTGTCGTACTACTATAATTAAGATAAATGCAAGATCTGGCCACGGTTCATGCTATGGTTTAATCATTGTGGCCTTCAACCAAACTTACATGTGATTGGAGAAGTAATGCATAAGGACAAGTTTAAGATGAAAACTAAGTATAGATTGTAAAGACTTATAAAAAAACATAAACATAAAATTAGATTACTTGATCATCCTAATGTTTAATGCCATTCCATGCTGTTTTTAAGCTAGGAAAAGATTAAACATTCGGTCTCCAGTTGGCTAGGAGTCTACATGAGGTTTTGAGTAAAAGGATCTCCCTTCAAAGCACTGTGGTCTAGAACTGGTACACTCAGTGCAACAGGCCTCCATTATACTCAAGCTAAAGAGAGTCAACTGGTACAATCAACAACTTATTGCAAGAGGCAGAATGTTTGATCAATGGGACATTATTAAAAAAAAACACATTGATTTATTTGTACAACTGAATATACAGGATTTCAGAAGACTGGTAAACATAACTGTATACAGAAAATGTAGAAGACAAGAAAAGAATCCTGCACCCAAAACTGAGAATCACACCACAATATTCGCTGGGTGGCATCCAGGACTGTAGCCAACAGCATACATACAAGAGAAAGAAAAAACTGGACACCAGACTTGAGAACTTCTGAGAATTAGTTGTCTGAGGAAGTGCACATCGAGGTGAACTGAAAACGTCACTTAATTAAATATTTATTTCAGTCTGGTGTGCCCAGTTTTTCCTTTTCTCTTTGTATACCAAGAACAAAGTTAGCTGGAAAAGCTTGTTTTTTGGTTATATTTAATTAGTGGAGGATCATGGCCATACAAGTAAGTGACCCGATATTGATCTTCAGTTCTTTCCTTTGACATTCAAAACAATGACGCATAGCAATCATAGAACTTATTGCATATCTTTACTCTAAATTTCCCAATATCACCGAGCCATTGTATTTTCAAATCATACCTCACTTTCTCTCTACTCGATTATCTCTTTAATGTGAATGCCAAAAGAATCTCACATTATTACTACAAATAACATGTTGAAAAGGTACTTTTTTTATTTTGCTTTAAAGTCCTAGCCCAAAACACCATGGTTTGCTATTCTGATTCTCTGTTCTAACTAAAGATAAGACACACCCATGTACATTTAAGGTGCTTGCTTTGATTAATAAATATTTTTATCATTAGGGAAAACAAACTCCTAGATGCTCTAACAAATGATTAATTAAATTATTAAAAACATGTTTTCATTTGTTTTAAAATGGCTACCAAAGGGTTGATAAACACTCCCCAAATCCACGATCTTTATGTTACATTAGATATATTCTGCCTATATAACTTTTTTATAGCACTAATAAAAACAGTCACCACCGGCCCCCCAACCATCCTGGACCACCGAATCATGTTCCTGATAGGCGGATCAGTTCAGAAAAGTGTATGGACAGTTTAGGTAGAGCTTGGTAGGCCCTTCCCATGTCCTGCCTCTCTCTGCGATCATAACTCCTCTTTTAGAGGTATGATCCTAGTACTAAATATATGTAAAATTGAGTAAACAACACAAGTGTAATATCATTAGAATAATGAAACCTAAAATGTTTGAGTAGAAAGTACTTGCTCAGCAACCTTCTCAACATGGAGACTATACTCATGTGCCCTTCCGTTACCCCACTTGAGTAAATATCTTGAAAAATTAAGGCCTGGGGGCCACATGCATCCACATTTGTCTCCTCAGACGGGCCCCCTGCGAATAAACCCTGTTTCCAAAAAAATCTCCTGAGATGAAAATGATTTGATTGTCTCAGGCTGGTTCATTGTTTTCTATTCATTATGTTTATTTATTTATTTTTTTTTAATTATAGATTTTATTTGATAACGATTACAAATGCTTACATGTTCACATCTATTGTCGTTTTACGTTTTTCTTTTAAGTAACAATTTAGCATACAATATCAAATTGGTCAGTAAATAAAGAAAATAGTAAAAAGTAAAAAGCAATTACAAACTTTGCAGCCTAATTTTCAGGAAAATGTAGAAAAATTTTCATTTATCTTAAACCTGATCCTGAGTTTTTACTTTAGATTAAGCTTAGACTACCCCACTATCGTGGGTTGATGATTTGGACGCGCAGCTCCCCCCGTTGATTCTTTATCCCTCTGATCCCTCCAACTCATTGGGAGTTTTATATACAGCTTTTTCGACCGGTCTTTTCGATCTTTCTTTTTGTATTTTTGTATCCTCCATTTCAGAGGACAGTATTGCCCTGTGGGGTTTCACCAGGGGAGGAAATCATCTTGTCCGGTGTACTTGGTCCAAGGGCTCCATGTAATTTCTGCTTGTCATTTGTCCGCTGATGTGTGCTGTAAGGTGTCCCATTATTTGTACCTCGTTGAGTTTGTTGATTAGCTCAGTGTATGTTGGGATTTGAGTTTTTTTCAGTGTTTGTGGGATCAGGCACCGTGCGACTGTTAGGATATGCCTAATCAGGTCTCGCTCTGATTTTAGTAGGTCTGGATGTGGGATACTTAGAGGGGCGTTTTCTGGAGAAAGTGTATAGGTCTTTTGAATATTTGTTCCCCCAGTTTTGTACCAATGACCAGTATGGTTGTAGGTCCCAGGCAAGACCAATATATATGGAATTGTTTGCCTGTTATTTTCCTTGCCGCATCGCCAAGTTTTTTATTTTTTATTGTATGAACAATGAGGTGATAACATTAAAATTGATGGAATGGATTCTATAATTTTTCACACCTACTGGTCCTTCGTTCATTGACAGCTAATAATCCAAACATTAAGTTAGCATGGAGGGTGAACTTCCCCTATAATCTCTCCTTCTCATAATGAGATCAAATTAATGTTGAGCCTATTGTTGACCCTTTCAAAATGGTCCCATTTGTCATGCAGCCCGCTCGTGGACAATTAATTACCACCCCTCTTTAGGTTCCAGGCAGGCCTTTTTGCGTGTTTGTCAGAGTATTTGTTTTCTTTTATCGTGCCATCATTTTGTGGCACTTTACATACATTCATTCTACACAACTCACATATTGAATTAAAGAGCTAACAACTTTAATTATATTTCACACAGTACTACTGCCAGTAGGTCTAATGATTGTGGAGAAACCAGAAGTACCTAAGGGACACACACACAGGGAGAACATCATTACAGATGTGTTTTTGGAAGACAAACCCAAAACTTAGTGGTTTAGTCAGGGTCTCAGTTGCTATGGTTTTTGAACCTCACATATAAGTCCTGCTTGCTGAGCGATTTCGAGCTCTGGCATTTTCTTTTAAGGGATTTTCTGTTTTTAAAGGGTGGTGTGTTTTTAAGGGTACATTAAGAACAAAAGCACTTATTATCTGTGTTGCAGTCCACTCACCTAAACTGTGGTTGAGTGAATGTACTAACCTAGCAATATTATTTCTGGGGGAGTGCCTAATTGTAAATTAAATAAAACCCTTTTTGTTGTTTGTCTGCTACTACTTGATAAGGTGGTGGGAATTGTTTAAGTAAACTTAAGGCACTGGGTTTCCAAATAAAAAAATTTTTTTCAACTGCATTGTTAGCTGTAGGGTGGTGGTTGGTAAGAGACAAAAGTAGGCATTTTTTTCTTTCCTCTCTGTTTGGATGGATGTGAAGCTAAATTGCCTAACACTGTAATGTATTTGGTTTTGAACCTCACATATATAAGTCCTGCTTGCTGAGCATTTCTGAGTCTAGTTGGTTTATTTCAAAGGGATTTCGTTTTAAAAGGGTTTGTCTGTTTTAAGGGGTGCATTAAGAAACAAATGCGTTTATGAACAGAAAGGGTTTAAGAACAGATTGCTGTTTTTGTGTATTGCTGGTTAAGTGTGGACAGTTTGTTGGGGCCAGGCAATGTGCATCCTGTCTGTTGGGTAGGTCAAAAGGGAGGGTGAAAAAGTTGACTTGATGGATGTATGTCTTTATTCAACCTCAATACTTTTTACTAACCACTGATCCACTGTACTTATTATTTGACTAAATGTGTGATCTTATCCCAACCTATCCTTTGAAGAATGATATATTAAATAAAAAAATTTTAAATCACAGAGAACTGGGAGGCACAGAGAGCTTCACTGAATCTACTGAATTGCACATTCTCGTAGCAGTGTTGGCAGGTCTCTAGCTTGCCCTGTCAGCTGCATTAATATACCTTCCCAAGGGGAAAGTTTACCTTGTTAAAGTGGAATGTTTGAGAGTAGAAAAAGATTTTTTCATGCAAAATTCCCACAGACAGCCCTGCTGAACCAGTTTTATAGAATATGTGTACACTCTAGAGAATGCATTATGTCATACATTTCAACATTCCCCTTTAAAAGTTTTACTAATATACTAAAATATGCATTGCACAGAGCTGGTGTGAGATCAGGTTCACTATAATATCATCACCTGCACTCTGCACCATGATATTGTTCTAAAGTGTACCGAAGTGGAATGTTGAATTGTTGGTATATTCTTTCCTATATAATACTGTTAATTGCACTAGAAAAAACAGTGAACAGTCCCCCCACCCATCCTGACCACCGGTAAATTCCCTTAGTTGATAGAACCAACCGGTCAGAAAAGGACATGGCAGAGTTGGGTAGGGCTTTGGTAGGCATTGGAAAGGAACAATATCATCTACTTGTAGCTCTGCACCCATGTTGTTTCTATAAGTGTACTGGTTAAAGTGGAATGTTGAAGCCTAAGGGATACTGTTGAAGGTTATGCTTACACTTTCGATAAAAATGATGCAGAAAGAGGACTGCCTTTGTTTTGCATAACAAAAACACACTCTTTCTACCTCCCAGGCAGGGTTCCCGATCATTTGGTCTAGCAGGTTGAAACATGGGGAAATGGTCTTCGATCTTCCAATCAATCTAAACAATCTGACTAATGATTCTAATATCTATGTCGTGTATGGGGGGAAGATGGCAATGCATTTCATTTCACGAGCGTTAACAAATGCTTGTGCGATAATTTTGTAATATGTTTTAGCTAAAGGCTGAATTCAGTGATGGACAAATTTTACTTTACTAAGTGACAATTATCTGTGGAGCTGCCTTGTGATTTGAGTTTTGTTCTCCTTTAATACTGTACAGAAAAAGGCATTTGTTCTTTAGTTAGGTCATGGGATTTGGGTTATCAAAGATAGGACTCTCACCTCAATTGTGAGCGTCAAATCCCAGGGATCTTGCCAAGATTTTACGTTTAAAACATAATAGGCCTGCTGCTTCACATTGGTGGTACTTCAAAAAGCAAGTCCGATATATTAAAACCTCCTGTAATGTGCTTACAAAAATCTCCTTTTATCATTTGATGATATTCCTATAACAAAATCTACATTTAACTCAATGTTAACAAAAAATGAATAAAATTTCTATCTTTTTACATGGTGCTGTTTTTAGATACAAAAAATGCATTGTTCCCATCTCATAGTAATTTCCGCAGTTTTTACAACGCAAGACACAAAACATTTTCCATCTATTGGAGACTATCCTTCACTGCCTAACATTATATAAGATCAATAAAATTTAACGAGTGCTCGTGATCGATTGTGTACAAACATCTGTTCCCATACATGACATCCCAAGATGACAAAGTACTTACCCAAGTTTGTTGTGCTTCTAAAGAGGGAGGATTTAGCAGCCAATTAATCAATCGAATATCAAACTATATAAAGTTATTGTTTCTCTACAGGCAGATCATATTTAAAATATGTTTAGCAGCAGGCATTTGCAAATTGTATACTTCAACATATAATATTAAATTATTTTTAAAAAAGGCAAGTCATAAATAACCCATATTTAAAAAAATGCAGCATAAATGATTTACATTAAATGCTAAAAAATTTTTTAATCACTTTGTAACTTGGACTAACATGAAAAATGATTATTTTCAGAATTTATTCAAGTTCAAACTGTATATAGCTATTGGACCCTCAAATGACTGCTGCAATGTCCACAATTTAGATTTTGAACTGCAGAAACCTTTTTACTGTTTATAGCCACCCATCATTTATTATGTTACTAAAAAAAGGGGGAATGTTTTTAAAGTAGTTCAGACCTCAGTTTTGTGTTTGAGCCCCCAGGAAAAGATGTGGCCTAATTATGTATGTTTTGGTACTTGGATGAGTTTGAGTTGCTCCTGAAGCTGTGCATGCCTGCAAGTCTAACAAGTGGCGATATGGACCAGTTAGATCCAGATCTAACCAGTTAGCACATGGATCTGGTTTGCCAGTCCCAGGCTGAAACCTGGACTGAATTATCCTCATTTGGTCTGGACTACCCTTTCCAAATTATAATTTGGCAACCCTGTTGGAAATTATCACTAATACTTTTGAGAGGATGGAAGTCAAAGGTTCCTATAGGTGTGCACAGCAAATACATTATCTCTTCCCACCCTTGGATTTAGCAGTGACTGGGTAATTTTAAAAGCAAGACATAAACCTTGGATGTGCTTGGTCTTAATAATAACTTACAATTCAGATGTTTGTTGTAGAGAAAACAATACTTGCACAGCAGGAGGCAAATGGTGTTGCAAATTTGTTACATACTCAAAGAGGGCTTAATGCTAATTAAGCAATTTTCACAGTGACTTAGGATTATATGCATGTATAAATTAATACATTATAAGTAGTAGGTGTTAGCCATAATGTATATTTGCTACTCATAAGAGTAGGACCTGAACATTCCTTTGCGATCAAGTATTCATCCTTGTCCAATCATAGGGCTATATTCACTTTGTCTAGTGCCCCATATACTGCTTTATCCCCAAAAAAAATGAGTATTCTTCTGCCATAGGTAAATAGAGTACACAATAAAGTAGTATGTGAGGCTGTTGGTATGGCAAGGTCAAAGATTAAAAGAAGAAAGTTATATCACTAGATTTATAGGTCACCTGGAATGGCTTTCAATTAACGGACCTGCCAGCATCATTATTTTAAGACATTAAGTTCAGCAATCTTCAAATTTTATGAACTTTATGAATGCGAAGAGAACGGTTTGGGCCAAAAAACAATAAATGGATATTAGACCTATGGAAAATGGGAAAAATCCAAATATCAGATTTGGTTCCACCTGCCGCATATCCTTGAGACACGAAAAGTGAGCAGATGTTTTTCTGCATGTGTGGTTCCCACTGTGAAGAATGTAGCAGGCAATATGATTGTGCTTTCTTTGCTGGTGACACTGTTGAGTTTATTTCAATCATGGGACACTCCAGAATTGCTACCACAGCACTATGTACGCAACATGCCAACCTGTTAATGAACATAGATTTAACTGGAAAATGATCAATTACTGTTCGGTCCTCACCAAATATTCATTGGTTTGCATCAGCATCCGACGGAAATTTGTCACATGATCTCAAAGATTTGTCTGTTCATCGAAGGTTGCCACATCTCTGACATTTCAACTGTGCTCTTCTAATTGGCAATGTAATTTTATGTGTTACGCAAGTAGACATCCTATGCTACTGTGTGCCTGGATTATTGTTGTTTGACAATATAAACCTCCTCTATGGCTCTTCTTCCGTCAGATCAGCTTTCCTTATGGGCTACTCATCTGTTCTGTTTCCAGATTCTCCATTTCCAATGCTTGCTTTGTTTCCTGGACTTTATCGCCTACCCATACCTTTTGCCTATGTTTTTAAACTTTGTACCTCTCAGCCATTGCGTTTTTCTACTAAGCAACGAACCTTTGCCACAGTGTAAATATGGAACGCCAAGACATGGTCCCTCTGGAATGCTTCTCCAGTTGGTGAGTTTGACCCCTATGGTGCTAATATTTGCCTGTCCATTCAAGAAACAAGAGATTAATTTCTAGCCTTCAGAAAAAGTTGAGGGATAAATTGGCTTTGGATGTATAACCTGATACTCACAAGCATATTAATATTTTCTTACAGACTGTTGACCTATGTAAAACAAGAATTGAAATCATTTTCTTCTCTAGATTTTGTTTCAACCTCTTCACCTTTGCTGTTGCTCCTCCTTCGCTACTTCTGATCCTGATTCAGCTGGGTGTGACAAGTCCCATTTTAACTTCAGAAGAACATTAGTGGCAAAGTAGGTCTACAATGCTTTTATGTGCGGGGTCTACAATTATTTTTTTGATTATATATTTCCACATTTCACTTGTCTCTTTCAAGTCCATCCAGTCTTAACTATCTGTCCACAGATGGCTCTGATTAGTTTGGCCGTTTCTTTAGTGACTGTTCCAGTTTTGTTACAATTTACTCTTCATCCTGGTTCATAGTCATAACTCATTTTAATTTGGTTTACTGGAAAGATTCCCCCCCCCCCCCTCAATATTGTTCTCAAGCATGCATTTCTCGTTTGTCCTACCTTTATCTCCTGAACCTACATTTTTTGGGGGGGGGCAATTTTCTGATGTATTTGATAAGATTTGAAGAGTGAGCTGACATATTACCATCTATTTTATTATGATATCCATAATTACTTAGGGTTGTGTTGTTTTTGGTTGTATCTACCGATTCTCCAAGCCAGAACAAAGGCTTTAAAAGAATCTTCCCCAGAAAAAAACAGTTTAACACTACTGCTACATCACAAAGAGATAATTAAAATGCTGTTTATAATTAAAGCTACATCTTTTCACTACTGGCCAATCACACTTAATTACATATTTGTAAAAGAAAAAAGTTCTTTAAGGGAGAACTACGTGGAAGACCACCATTAGGTTTGAAGGCTGGCAATGCTGCATACTAACAGATTTACTGACCTATAGGGGCCATCAGTGTTTCCATGGTGACAATATACCCATCTGAAATTTTGTACTAACAATGGGGGCCTCAATTTTCATTTATCGCCTTGCTCGGTAGCTCTAATTTCCCATGGTGCTTTGGTTCCTTAGGGCTGTTGAACTTTTTCAATCCTTCAAAAACATTTGCAATTTTTCAATGCATGTTCAGACTGATTATTTTAATTAATTAATTAAATACCACCTGTAAAGTGGCTGCTAGATTGCAACTTTTAGGGAAACATATTGTATATAGTAGAACTTTTTTTATTTCAACAAATCACTGTGTGTTGGCTCATTTGTTCAGTTTCAAAGTGTCAAGATTTGAATGTAAAATCTCTCAAATTTAATGTTAAAGGGCATCTATAAGTGGGAAAATGAACTTTTTTTTCTTTCTTTCCATGTTTTCTATAATTCCCCACAACCCCAAGTGTCTTCGCTTTTTCAGATTCCCTCTCTGTCCCTGAGATACACCATTTGGAAGAATACGTGATTGCATTCCTCTACTCCTACTTCGGACTGTCAATCAAATCCTTGTGACGTGATCCCCCTCCCTGCTCTGTAATAAACAGAATAAGAGCATTAGCAAGGGAGAATTAGCTTTGATGTGTAGATATAAGGCTGCACTTGACCCCCTCTTCTTAAAGCTTTCAGCTTATTGATGATGGGTCACAAAGTGAGAGATCGTAAACTGTCCGTACTTCTTCCGTGTCTCCAGGACAGCTTGCTTTCTATTGGCACTGTGCATGGTGTGTTTTTTCAGGATTGAACTTTTTAACCTCCTAATGCACATGATAAGCTTGTCGGTAGCCGGAGTTGAGACATGGAGGAGGTTAACAGAGGGAGGGGAAGGGGGGATGCTGCACAGAGATCTGACCAGGGTTAAACAAAGTCCTACAGATAGATTAAGGAGCACAGAGTACATGAATTTAACTTTGCAAAGGGGCAATGTGTTTTTTCCACTATAGATGCCCTTTAAATAAACATGAACCACATATGCATACCCTCCACTTCCCCTTGAATACCCTTATAAAAAAACATAGCACAGAGGTGTGGGGGAGGTCATAAAATAACCATGCTGCCTAATATCATTTTTTTAATATCACTTAGTTGTAACTATTTTAAATTGTCCGGTTGGTGGTTGAACTGCACATCCCATCATCCATTATCACACAAGTGATAATAAACCGGCATTATTCAGGGCAGCAATTAAAGCCACAACATGTGCATGATTAAAATGACCCTAGTTTAATGGTTGACTACACTTTTCAGCATTTCTTACCATATATTGTTCTCATAACCTATTTATTGCTTCCTGAAAGATGTGATTTTTGTGTACATTAAGGATGAGGCCACACTGTATGCATGGGAAACGCCGGGAACGTGCATGCAAGCACACACGTTCTATGCGCTGCAATTGCGCAATGTTGCAAAATTGGACTTACACAGCCTCGTTCCCCCCGGCGTCAAACCTCCATCTGCTTGCATAACTGCAAGCAGGGGGCCGGATCGGCGTCCGCAATTGCTGAGTGGCAGCCAATCATGGACGTGGCTTCCAGCAGTACAGAATGCCAGGGAAGAGGTGTGTAGTAGAGCTTGGGTTGTTTTTTTACAAACTTACATCGGTTGGGGTGGGAGAGAAGCCCACTTACAAGAAGGTTTAGAGTTAGGGGTATTCTGTGCATGCCAAACTATCCCGGATTAGAGGCAAACATATAGGACACAACAGGCTCCTACTCTTCACTTTTTTGTGGCTTTGAACAGACATTTCAGGGCAGCTATTTGGCAGCGGGGATGTAAGGTAGGATTTTTCAACACTACACTACAGGGGCCAGTAGTGGGTTAAAATATGTTTTGGGGGTGGGCATGCCGTTTAAGGTGAGGCCATACCAGTGCATTTTAACCCACGATCCAAACGTGTGTTGGAAGTGCACACTAGTGTTGGCCAGTTGACTGGCCACATTGTTTCCACTGCGATCCTTTAATTAGAGCGCATAGATCCACATTTTATGTGGATCTCTTTTTGCACAATTGCAGCGCATGGCAATAAGAAAGTGCATGTCATGTTGTGTTGTGCTTGGGCATACTCAGTGTAGCCTTGATCAAATAATTAAATAATTTAACTAAGTAATAAATGAGTTTGTCTACTAAATTACAATAGAAAACATTAAATTTTAAAAGTTTAAGGCACATAGTTAACTGGTTACAAAAAGGAGTCACATAAAGAAGCAGATTTGTGAATACCCACCAACATTCCCTTAATAAGGTGAAAATGCATTGCACAGGGTGCTAAGATCAGGTTCACTTTTACCCTCCCCTGCAGCTCTGTATCTGTTGTTTCTATAATGTACCTTTTGAACAGGGAATGTGGAAGGTATGTTTCTGCAGAAAATCGAATAGTTCGCATATGTGAAAATTAAATTGGACATCATTAATCCTTTAACATACACATCACCCCACCCCCACCCAAAAAAAAAAAAAGAAAAAAAAAAAACTAATGTGCCGTGCAGGTCTGCTAAATTATTACTATCCTAAAATATCATTTAAAGAGAAGAAATACTATTCAAGGGCTACAGACATTTCAGCACATTTTAAATGTAATTGTTGGAAGGTATGTATTAACCTGGGACACAGAAACGTGCTTCAGACCTTGTTTTGTTTAGCTTACCTAAAAGAAGAAACCATAACTATATTTATATTCAATTTTAACAGGATTTAGGCTGAGGCCACACTGCAACCGACAGGAATCGCGCACACAATCGCGAGGTTACCGCGTGCGATTGGTGTGTGTGCATTCTTGTGCTTTTTGCCGCTTTTCCATTATGGAACGCATACGTTAGTGACCAAAAATGGTGAACTCATGCATTACCAGAACGACAGCATTTGCATGCACATTGGAAATCGCAGGATTTTTGTGTTCTCGCGATTTCCATTTTAGCGAAATCATGGCGCAACCGCAAACACGCTAGTGTGGCCTAGCCCTAAGAAAGCTTGTCTTTCTAAAATCCATATGCAGATTTTATTGCATTACTATTTCTAATCTAATGTAGGTGCAGTATAAATGCGTTCTGATAGTAAGTATCATGCAAAATAGAGATGAATTTGGGCTATTTATCCTCAGTCCCTAAGGCATGCTATTGGCACTTGTGTGATACCCAGTGGGTACAGTGGGAGAAGCCAAGATGGAAGCCCCATGGTACAACTTTAAAATTACATATTTTCACTGTCATGGGCTGATGTCACTTTTTGTATTGTGTGACACTCTGCATTTTATACATTGCTATTTGTACTTTGTTTTCTACCCCAAATGTTTTTTCACTTTAGTTGTTCTTTAAATGTTACTTCTAATTGGTACAGTAAATCGCATTGTAAAACTTCATCTACAGGCTTTTCTATTCACTGAAACCATTGGCCCTGTGTACAATACTGTACCTCAGATCCAGAAAACTTCTGTGAGTGGGACACCGCGGTGTACTTGAAGGTGAATTTGAGACATGAAAATCCTCAAAATTCAGAATCTTCAAAATTTTAATTTTGACACGCGGAATAAAAAAAAATCCAAAGCGGATTTCCAGAATCTGTGAGTGGTTGCAATCAGATTCTTTCAGAAAGAATATGATTGTTTATGCTCTCTGGAAGAATCTGATTGTAATCCTTCTGACTGGAAAAAATTTAATTGGTTAGTACCAGTCAGATTCTTTCTGTAAAAATCTGATTGTAACTAATCAAATTGTTTCCCAGACCATTCTCCCAGATCCCAGAGCCATTTACAGTAAATCCTTGAAATTTTCAAACACGGTTCAGAAAAAAATCGGATGTGGACCCAAGATGTGCCTCCTTAACAAATTAACTAACCAACTTGTCTTTTCAGTGGTTCCACGAGGGTCAGAAATATTTTATTATCTTAAAAGACAATTAAATCCCCTTCCACGTTCTGCCCCCTTTCACACTTGTAGAGTATCCAGGGTGAGGACCTAACCTCTAGGTCTTCAGATCGGAATACTTTATAGAATGTCTAATACTTATTAGAAGTGCTCATTCGCCACCGGCTCTAATTCTTGCTGCTTTCTGCAGTTTGTGAAGTGGCCAATGTGAAGTTCCTCCTATTGGTCCCATTAGGACTGTCAGTAACAGAAGGAGGAGCGGTGATGACCACTGATAAGTGTCCACAGTGACATGAAGTCTTCAGGGAGGGCTTTGTACGCTTGACAGCTCTGTTTTAATATGCCATAAAAATATCTAGGTTACCTACAGTATATGTTGATCTGGTGTGTGCCGATTCATGCGGGTGGGTAGAAGAGCCTTCTGCCTATTAAGTTTTAGTCCTGTTCTTGGAGATAAGATTTAATTCCAATGAAGTGTTCTCCCATCGCACCTTCGGGCACACTGTTTGAGGTGCACCTATTCATACTATGCCAGTGTGCAGATAATATGATATGTATGGGGCCTAGGAATGTGCATTTAATATCTTTTCTATGTTTGATATATGTTGACCAGATCAGTAGCGCTTAATGTAGTTGATAATTAGCCTAATTGGAGTCTTCCAATCCTTATATTGTATGGTATTTATTCGAAATCCTGGTCAAGCTTCTATTTGGTATAGCAAACAACACACCCCTTAATGGGAGGTCCTATGCCTTTAATATAAAGCACTGGATGGATGGCCTCTCCCTCATTTTAAAAGCCAAAGGGCTGGGGGGAAGTGAAGAGCCCTGCTATAGGGATCAAGTGCACAACTTGAGAATGAAAAGTTTTGCTAATGGTAATTGAAGTAAAGGTTAGAAGTTAGAGCCTCAAGACTGGGGTTAACTTAAAGTGTGGTTAGAAGGCTTTTCATCATGTGATCACAGTAATTATACTAAAACCCCTTTGTTTAAAAGCAAGCCAGTGTGCAGATAATATGATATTGTATGGGGCCTAGAATGTGCATTGATTATCTTCTATATTTTTATAAATGTTTTGACCAGATCAGTAGCCCTTACGCTTAATGTATTTGTAACATTAGCTGAGTGCTTCCAAATCCTTGCATGACTCCACCCACACTTTAGGATTCTGTGAGTAAGAATGACTTCATATTTCTTGGTAAAGTTGCAATACAGTTTTATATCATTGAGTGTAAAGCCACTTTCATTGGGATAACACGGAGCAGAAAAGCAGGTAAGCCGCTTTAGAGAATGAAGTTGATTTGATGGCATTTAAACCATCGTAAATTTGTTTATTATATCTAACACTAAAAAATGAAACCACCATATCTAATAGCAATTTGACATTAAACTAATTTCATAACAAATACAAATGTCCAGTTGCATTTAAATTCTTAGACTGTGTATGTACACAGCGGAGCAAGGTGTAAAACTGTCAATGGATGTAAACATCAACAACATCCATTAACATATGCTTAAATACAAAGCTGTTTTAATAACTGTTCTTAACATGTTTAATATGGTCTTTGTTATTCATCAAAGAACCTAAAAAGCCACTCCAAGTAATGTGCTCACTCTATTATCCTCTCAATTTATCCTGACTTTTGCTTGTGTTGCTGCTCTTATCTTTCAATTAAAAACCTTCCATAGCTGCTGACAGAGCTGTTTCATATGATTTGTGATCTTGTAGCTTCTGCAGATCATTAATGTGTATTAAGAATGCAAGCAAAAAATTTGAACTTAGAGCCACGTATTAAAGACAATTTATAAATATTTTCACAAACTCATTTATACAAAAATACATTTGATATTTCTTCCACAAAAATTTATAATTTAACAAAATGAGCAAAATATATGTTAAATAAAGCACATAGTGATACAATAAATCATTTAAACAAAACTTGCCCCATTTAGAGTCTGCTTATAAATAAACCTTAAAAAGCAGAAGAAATCAAATCATTCTAAGAAATTCACATTTCAATATTAAACCATATTTTTACATATTAAGCACAGGTGTACGGTCCCTCCACTCTGTGGTCACACTGAAATATACTGAAATATCAGCAAAAAACATTAATTCAAAGATAAACAAAGTAAAAAAACAAACAAATATTTGTATGTTGCTCCAAACTACAACCACACACATCTCCCCAGTCATGACAAAAGATTATTGGAAAATAATGCTGGGCATACACGTCCTGATGTTCAATCATCAAATGAACTAATATGGTCTAGACACTGATTTATCTGCTACATTTCCAGCCTGGATCATTCTTTTTTAAGAATGAATATTGGTTTCAAAGGATTGTTGGAGCACATGGAATGTCACGGTAAGTCTACTAGTGTATGGCCTGCATTAGGCCTGTTTGGCTTTAAAAAGAAGCTACATTAAACATTCTAAACAGAAACGTATTTCAAAGCTACTGTACCTTATTTTTCAAATTACATTAGAACCAAAAAAGTATGATGCTTAAATTGCTTTTTTTCTTTAAAAACCATGATGTCAAAGAATAAATTCATCTTTGTTTTTTACAAAAGAAATGCATCCCCATAAGCAACAGTTTATCTAGAAGAAAATAGGTACTTACAAATCTTTTGAAGTCAACCCCTGCCTGTGCATATCTACGCTTGTTTTTCTCTTGACAGTTTTCTAAATTGGTTCTGCAGCTGAAATGTGCAACTGTAGTCAGGCGTTTTACTTCTTCTTCATTATGCCATTGTGTAACCATAGCTTCCACAGCGCAATGCCACCAGAATCTCTCCTTAAGGATTTCTTTACTTGGATATTCAGGAATTAAGCATGTTGTACTGAAGAACAAAATAAAAAGAACATAAAACGTACAAAAGTAGATTGATTAAATGATCACAAGGTACACTAAAAGTGTTACAGTTCAAAGATCATATAAATTATTATACTGATATTTAATGTTCTAAAATGAATACGGTTCACTATGAATCTAGAATAACAACATCATTGTTATTCACAGCACTATAGAAAAAAACTGTTTCAGAGGAAAAAATGTAGGAATATAACATCAATGCAAACTATATTTTTCCATTGTGTGTTTTAAATCAGCGCAATTCAAAAGTCAAAATAGTTATATGTAAGATTTGTTTCTGCCTGTAAGTTTATCTACATTCTTTAAATTCACATTTCCTCTGCAATCCATCCAAAACCATCTTTATTATTTACCATTGCATATTGTAATGCAATGGTTTAATAGTGATAATGATCTAGGGAGTGATTCTCAAAGTGGTGCCTCCAGATGTTTAAAAACTACAACTTAGCATTACTGGCTTCCCTCTGTAGTTAGGGATGCTGGTTTGTAGTTTTCAACATCTGAAGGCCCACCATTTGAGAATCCCTAGTCTAGACCAAGAATTTACCTGATGTAACTAGCTGTGAGGACAATTAAATATCCCAAACATGGCAGAGAAAAACATATAGTCACTCACATACATAGTGGCTAGTAATTGAGGTTGAATAAAGAATACATCCATCTAGTCCAACCTTTACACCCTACTCTTTAACCCACCTAACAGCTGATCAAGAGGAAGGCAAAAAACCTCCAGCTAAAAATGGGTGGGGTCCTTCCAGCCCACTTTCAAGCTATTCATGAACTTGCATTACCACATTTGCTGAAAGTTTCACCTTTCTCACTATAAGAACATTCCTAACCTTCAGGATCACTTTATAATATTTTTTTAATTAAGTGATCATATCCCCATGCAAATGCCGCTTCTCCAATAAAAACAACAGCCTAACTTGTCTAATTTGCCTGCATAGTCAAGCCCCTCCATTCCCTTATTATTATAGTTGCCCTTCCTCTGAACTCCTTCTATTTCTAAATTTCCACAGGGTTTGATATTAGATATTCCAAATCCAACAACTCATTGTGTATTAGGAACTTCTACAATCTGGAAAGGAAATGTTCATATAGAAAAATGTAGCAACAGTTTAGGTGCTGGCAGTTTCCCTTACTCCAATCTATGTCGGGTATTGAAATCTCTTATAACCGAACATTGTCCTATACCCAGCATTCGCCAACTGCTATGGAGATTAATGTTCACCTCCTCCCAGCATTTGGCTGACCTTCTTGCTTTCTGTACCAACTCCACCCTTATTGTTTCTTATCGTTTATACCCCCATCTATCCTCTTTTAGATTTGGTTTCAATTCTTGCTTAACATACAATCACTCTCCCTCCTTTCTATTAACTCTGACATGCTACATAAGGAATTATCCTTCCATATTTACTGCCCGTCATGTGAATCATTTAACCATGATTCTGCTATACGGTTCATATGATATCTTTCTTTCAAAGCTATTAGTTCTAGTCCCCTAGTTTTTCCAGTCAGACTTCTTGCATTTGTAAACATGATTTAGACTATAATTTATTTACTTCCACTTTGACGTCAATGTTCTCCTTATCCTTTATGCTCCCCCATCTCCTTCCTCTATATATTATTAGCCCCCTGATCCCTAATCCCTCTATCTACCCTGTGTCCAATGTACTCTCCTCGCCATACACTATTTTAAGATCTCCTCCAACCCCCTAGTCATCTTCTCCCCCAAACAGCTGCAACCATCATCATTGAGGTCAGTCCATCTCTATAAAGAGCCTGTTAGCCAACCTAAATTCCCAGTTCTCTAAACCCCAAACCCAATCTTCTTACACCACCCTCTAGCCACTCAAGCTACATTCAACATGCTACTTGCTGAGCTGTATCCACCCACTCTACAGGAACAAATTGTTGTGTACTCACAACAACTTAGAGCAACTGAAAAGAATTAAAGCAAGACATAAATAGCCAAATATGCTTGTAAAGGTTCTCATTCATCAGGTCATGGTTTCTGTTGTATTCAATTAGATCACTGGACTTAAAGTTTAGTTCTTGCAGACGTTCAAGAAGAGAATTTAAGAAGAATTTTCAAAAACACCTATCCCTGTCTGCTTTAAACCGAACACCTCGTAGGCAGCAATTGGTACATCCAAAACCCATACCGAAACACAGAAAAGTGCCATCTATATGCATGCAGTGCATTAGCTCTGATTGTATATGGGAGACCAAACAGCCTGCATCACACGTATGGCCCACAGAATAGCCAATTCCTCGGTCAGGACGCATGTACCTGCATCTTAAGGAAAAGGACATACCTTTGAAGATTGTAATGTAACATATTGGCAAAGGAACATGACTGGTTCAGAGAGGTTTTAAGGAGCCATTATGTGAAAATAAAGAAACCAAGCTAAATAGTAGGTGGGGGTTCGCCACAACTGTCTGCCATGTACAATGCTGTTTTACTCTGGGCGTTCCTAGAACACCTCTTAGCCACTATCCATCACGCCCTTAACACTGGCTGTGAATGCTATTGGGGATTTTCCAGGTACATAATTGCCACAATTCTTGTACAGTCTTCTGAATTGAGAAGCCATCGGATTACTAGCGAAAGTCTTCAAGAACTAACTTCAAGTCCAGTGATTTATTAATACTACAGATAGCCAGATACATTCTGTACTCTTACTAGCTGATAGCTACAACACTCTCACCTTAATATAAGGGTCTATGTAGGAAACATCATCTCTATTTTGCAGATTACTGGCTTACGATCTCCTTGCTAAAATTATTTTGGATTATGTGCTCATCTATTTCAAATAGTTCACAGAAGGTCCCCAGTATTACTTGCAAGTTCTGAAGGGGGGGGGGGGGCAGGAACTCATGAGTATGTGCAACTATGTTAAAGTGTCCAGGACACACTATGAGTGAGGGCTGAAGATACTTCTCCAAAATGCTGCTGATTTGACAGGTGAAAGATACAACTATCTTAACTTGAAATCTATTTAAGCTTCTTTTTTAACTTTAATTCTCCATTATGACAGAACTTAACGGAAACTAAACCGATATATTACGTTTTTTTGTTAATTACTGCATTCATTTATAAAATTACTATCAGGGGGCTGAGAACTATATGCTTACAGCCTTATTGCCAATGTGCATCCTGGTGGCTGTTAGTGAGGAATATGTGAATTCATAAGACACAAAAATATGGCAGTGATTCATGGTAAAGAATCACTGTCTTGACTTTCCCATAGTTCTTAAAGATTTATTTTCCTTGATGCATGGAAAGACAAGGATGGTCAATCTGACTCCATAAAAATCATGTGTCAGAATGAAAAAATTCACGATAAATCATTATAAAAATATAAATGTATTACCATCAATTTACCTAATGCATAGCTAATTAAAAGGTATCTTCACCCCCAAATTAAAAATTCATAATTGGCCAGCTTGAAAACCTAAAAATAAACACAGAAATAGACAAACCCACCTTCGTTCCCTCAGTCTTGGCCTCTTTTGCTGCTTCTGGAACCAACAGAAGGGCTGGATGGGCAGCCAATCACAGACGCAGGTGCCGGTCAGAAGAAGGAGCTGAGGAAATTAGGAATTCTATTTCTGTGCAGATTTTAGGTTTTTTAGGGTTGGGGGGTCCCCTAAAATGCATGTTTGTTTTTTTAACACAACTAGATAAGCAACGAGGATCCGAAAGGGGGAGGGAGAGACTCCACTGGGCATGCCAGACTCCTCTAAAAAAAGTGGTAGGCACCGGATTACACACTGACAGGCTCCTACTCTCATTTTTCTGGACTTTCAGCAAGCCCTGCAGGACAACTATAAGGAGCAAAGGAGAAAGGTAAGGATTTTTACACACTGGGGCAGCAGTAGGGTAAAATTTAGCTCTGAGTGGACATGCCCTTTAACCCTTTAAGTGCCACAGCTCTATATATACGATTTGTGCAGTAAAGAACCAACTGCACAGATCGTACGGGTGCTAGGGGTGATCAGGGGGAGCACTCAACTGCCCCCTCGATTTCGTCCAAATCCAAGAGGGGGATCGGGAGATATCCCTACTTTAGCCGTGACCGCATAGCAGGAACGGTCCCCTTGGAGGGAGTGGAAAGGGAGAATCGGAGCGGAAAGGAGAGACCCCGGTGATGTCATGGAGCTTCTCCTTCACTGGGTCTTCCCATAGAGAGTTACAATGCTGCCCCTGGTGCAGTACCTGTATAGTAAAGCTGTCAGTGTGACAGCTTCACTATACTTTTTGAGAATGGAACTCAAAGTTCGCAAAAAAAAAAAATGGGGACAGAGATCAAATTTGGTGATCACACACCCTTTTTTTTAAATCTTAAACTATAAATTAGCAAAAAACTTTGTCTTCTCAAGCTTCCCGAAGTCCCCGGTGATATCGGTAAAGTAAACGCAGATCATTATTTGTTTGATTCAAGGAAACTAAGCCTATTTTAGTAGAAATTTTGCAGAGGTACCAAAAAAGACCGGATTGAATTTTAGGATCAGTGTGCAAAAACTTGTGTGACTCTCTGTACTAACTGGTTTTCACTAAAATACCACTAAAAGGGAGAGTGTGTGGGGGGGTGGTTTGTGGCGTTTTTTGATTTTTTTCTTGTATTGCAATTTGCGCATGGGTCCTATTTGAGCTAGTTGGTGGCCCCGTGTCTGTTTGCCCCCACCCATATGGCATCCCATTGATTCAGGACATGTGGGAGATTGCCATTTAGTGGGGTTTTTTTACTTGCCAAGGGGTTTTAGCAGGATTTCAACCTTTGGTCCTCATTTTTTTTTTCACAAAATCTCATAAAGCACGGAGTTCTATGAATAACAGCATCTGAATTCTTCATGTATATACGAAAGCATGACACCGTTATGTAGCTGAAGTGTGTAGATTCCAAAAATATATAGTTTTTGGGGGGTATTTTCAAGTTGATAGGCTGTTCAAATACAGCACCTTGATTTTTTCTTGTAATTGCACTTTTGCATGCGTCCCATTTGAGCTAGTTGGTGGCCACGCCTCTGTGTGCACCCACGCATATGGCATACCGATTGATTCAGGACATGTGGGAGATTGACATTTAGTGGGTTTTTTTTGCTTGTCATGGGTTTAGAGAGGATTCAACCTTGAATCATATAATTTTATTTTTCACAAAATCTCCTAAAAACACAGAGTTCTTTGATTACTGCGTCTGGAATTCTTCATGTATGTATGAAGCTTGGCACTGTACCTGAAGGAGGTGTAGATTTTTAAAAATATATAGTTTGTGGGGGGTATTTCCAAGTTTCGGGACTGGTTCCTTTGAAAAAGTGTGGGCTGTTCAAATTACAGAGCACTTATTTTTTTCTTGTAATTGCAATTGGGCATGCGTCCCATTTGAGCTAGTGGGTGGCCCAGTCTCTATGTGCACCGCGTAGCTGAAGGCATGTAGATTCCAAGAATATATAGTTTTGGGGGTTATTCTAATTAGAGGGGCGTTTAGTCTGACAAATCTGAAAAGTTGCTGTAATTGGGCCACTGTGATTGGCTAACTTTGTGGCTAGTCGATTCCACGTACGTATGTGTAACCATGAATAGGGCACACCGTTGGATTCGGGACATTTGGGATTGATATTTGGTTACTTTTTGTTACATTTCATGGGATTTTGGCATGATTCTACCTTCGAAATGGGATTTTTGCAGAAAATCTGCAAAAATTGCGAACTTCTACGAAGAACTCGCGCCACACTAATTATAGTATGAATGAACAACACAGCATTCGATTAAAGGTGTGTAGATTCGAGGAATATATAGTTTTGTGGGGGTGTTTTGTGGGGAAAAACTGCAGACTGTTCAAATTCAGAGTTGGCTGAATATTTTTGCTGTTTTGAGCCATCATGCATCTCCTCACTTCGTGGCTAGTCGTTTCCAATGCACGTGTGTAACCACCATATGGCATACCGTTTGATTCAGGACATTGGGGAGATTGATATTGGTAACTTTTTCTTTACATTCCATGAGGTTTTGGCATGATTTCTACCTTTGAAAATTATTTTAAAAAATCTCAGAAAAGTGCCACTTTCTATGACAACTGCACCCACACCATTGATGGTTTGAATGAACAAACTACAGTGTTACATAGCTGAAGGAGTGTAGATTTCAGGAATATATGTTTGTGGGGTATTTCTGAGTTACGCGGCGTTGTTTTGTTGAAAAAAGTGCAGACTGTCAAATTCGCTTTTCTGAGCCATCATCAATGTCTCACTTCGTGCTTTTCCTTCCCGTCCGCGTGTGTAACCACACTATGGCATACCGTTTGATTCAGACATTTGGGAGATTGATATTTAGTACCTTTTTCATTCCATGAGGTTTTAATATGATTTCTACTTTTGAATGTTGTTTGATGTTAATTTTTTTAAAAATCTGCAAAAAGTGCGAACTTCTAAGAAGAACTGCGGCCCACCATTGTGGTATGAAAGAACGATAGTGTTACATAGCTGAATATATAGTTTGTGGTGGGTATTTCTGAGTTGGGGTTTTTTTGTGGGGAAAAACTGCAGACTGTTCAAATGGAAAGCTGGCTAATTTATTTTTGCGGTTACTACATTTGCATTGGTCCACGCTCTGGGTTAGTTAGTACCCATGTCTCTGGGTATACACATGAATGTGGCATACCGTTTTATTGGGAGGTTAGGCTTTCATATTTGAGATGCGTTGAACTTTCCTCCACAGTTTTTAGTTGAAATTCTCATTGATTTTGTCTCTGATTTTACAGTTGAGGAAAAAAAGGAAAATGTGAGAAAATATTACAATTGGATGAAGAGCTGCGCCCAGGTATCTGCATTTTGATCAAAACTTACCATCCAGCGGTGTGTAGTTTCTAAAAATATCTCACTTGTGGGGATATTTTGTTAATTTGGAAGATATTCTGTGTTAACCGTGGTTATACATTTTAATTTGGTGTAAATCTTTAAAGGGCAGTTTTAGTTTGGGGGGGGTCTCCTGTACAGGAAAAGTAGGGTACCTACATATATCTGGTATCGGTGTACTCGGGAGTTCAGAGCTTTTAGAAACGTAAGATTTTTGTGTGTACACACAGTAAAAATGGGGAAAATACATGAAAATTCGCACATTTTTATTTTTTTATATTTACCCATAATTCCAGTAAAATTCCGGAAACGTTACAAAATTTTGCTACCATTTATAGTACACTTTGTGCTAAAAAAACAATGTATATGGTAATATCCTGATTTACTGGGGGTTTTCCTACTGTAACTTTGACTGAACCAAATGTGTCTCAAAATCTTGAAAATTCTTCTGGCATTAACACACGCAAAGTAGTGAATTCTGCTGGCACTGAAAGGGTTAAAAACATTTTCTGTATATGATTGAAAAAGGTTACAGCTTCCCAGCTCTTTTACCTATCTGAAAATGCAAACAGGTGCTCTACTATTAAAATTTGCAAAAATCCTACAGTCAATTTCACAAATTCCCTCTATTATTTAAAATGAAATTGCAGAACAAAAATAATTCTAACCACAATATATGGTTTGCAGCTTTCATTACAATATATCTCAGTGAAGTAAACAATGAAATATAGTATGCTTTACTTAGATGCTCTTTACTGCTAAGAAAGGTTCAATGCATAGAGGCATTCTAAAGCATTAATCTGAAAAGACGCTACTAAAATGATGATACATTTATTTTTCTTCTTGCTGCTTTCCTTTCTTTTAATCAGTTTTGTAATGCAGCCTGAAACATAAGATCTAAGTAATGTCCACATACCTCATGTGCTTGTGTGTGGGCAGTAGATTTTGCGTATATGCTACAGCCGCAATTGTGAAATCTGCAATCCACTTCCTCCCATGATATATGCAAAACCACCATGAGGACCCTAGAACTGCAATGGAAATGGTAAATATAAAATACATAATAAATACATATATGAGCTAAAAAACATTGCAATTTCACACTATGTGGAAAAAAATGATGTATTGAAAAATCATTAAATAAATCAACAAATATTGATGTGATAACTTACAATAAGGAAATGTTTCATGTATATAATCTATTTTCTGTGTTTAGCAGTTTTTACCTCCAAATAAATTAGAATTGTTAAGGTGGTTGTGAGTGCATATGCATTCACGGTGAGGAATAAACTGTATACCCCCGGCACACTGAAAGGCAATCTGCCAATAATGTGTGTATGTGCAACACAAGCCTCCTAAATCCTTAATCACAGACTTGAATTAATATAAAAATCAAAAAGGTAGAAGGTGCACACTACAATAAGTGAAAATATTAGTTTATTGGTGATTCACACACTATCCACAATGTTTTGGGAAAGTTGTGCTTGTGGTTATGTGTGTGGAACCTTCTACCTTTTTGATTTGATATTATAAGAAGACTTTTTGTACAATGGTCCTGTATCAAGAGGGCAAATAACATTACAAACAGCAGAAGACTGGTGGTAATTTATTTCTCAGATGAATCCTCCTTCCGACTGTTGAATACAAAATTTAAGACTGCAGTTCAGAATCCTAAGACAATCCATGTATGGTCTTCTCATACAAGGGAGCAGTGCCAAATAACACTACCATGACACAAGAATGATATCAAACATCCCTAAGAGCAATAAACCATAGATCAACAGTCCATCTGCATTTGGTGGCGATCTGTGTATTTCCAGCATGATGGAGCACCATGTCACAAGGCAAATGTTATATAGAGGCCTTAGAGATCTAACTTGAAATCTGGACCTGTACCAGGAAATATGTATGTATGTACAGTATATGTTTATTTATTAGCGCCACTTAAAATATAGTATCAAAAAAAAAATCTACGGGGGGCAATAAATAATAGTACATGCATCATAAATATACAAGTGCTTGAGACAAGTAACATGAGTAAAGAGTCCCTGCCCCGTAAGCTTACAATCTACTTGGTAGATACATAGGAAAGGGTGGAAGTGCTAATGCAATAACTGGTGCAATGTCAATAGTCCATGCTGTGCTGTGCCCAGAGAGATAGGATAAGAGTTCAGATTTAAAATTGTTTTTGAGTTTCTTGATGAAGAGAGAGGGGGATAGAATTCCAAAGGACAGGACACAAGAAAAAGGAAATGTACACCTTAAAAAAAAATGTTAGCGGCAAGCTGTGGTTTTAAAACTTAAGTTTGCTTAAAACTTTTCTTCTCTCCCCCGCAGAGTCTACCTATATTGCTTCAAACTTGCTGGCTTCCTCTACCTATAATGGCATCTGCAGCTCTGCCCCGATGAGATCTCCTGCTTCCTTGGCCTCCAAATGCAAGTTCCAGTGGCACCACACGCCCATGACAGTGCGCACGCGACATGACGTCAACGCGTGCGCGTGACATCATCGTGCTGCAACCAAACACGGTGGCGCATGATTACATCACCCATGCGTGCACTATCACTGCGACGCACGTTCGCATTGACATCATGTCAAGCATGGTCAGACCAGAACATTTGGAGGCCAAGAAAGCAGTATGAGCCAGAAGATTTGTCAAGTCAAGCTGTAGATGCCATTATTCAGGAGGAGACCAGCAAGTTTGATGCATAAAGGTAGGCTCTGCGGGGGGGGGGGGGGGGGATAGAAGAAACATTTTTAGCCAACTTTAGTTTTAAAGCCACAGCTTGCCAACACCTAATGTTTTTTTAAGGTGTACATATCCTTTAGGGCAGGGAGGCAGCGGCGCAGAGAAGATTTAATTTTGTGATTTTTAAGAGCAAGACATGCATGTGGCGAGTTAAGTATGGACTGAGTGGAGAAAGATGGTGAAAGCAGGAACAACACACAAGAAAAAGCAGAAGGTTACAATAGTACAGGCTGGATAGGATGAGAGCATGGATAAGCACAGCAGTAGCAAAAATTTTTACAATATTACAGGGGAAAAAGCGGTTAAAGCAACATAGTTAACGTGATTAGAAAAGGAGAGAGAGAGTATTCAGTAATAACCCCTAACAATGTGTCAAATGGGGTGTTGTCCCAGAAATGGAAGAAGGTCAGATAAGACCAGGTTTAGTGGAAAAATTTTAGTTTGGTTTATCCAAGATCCAAAAATATCCAAGATCTTAATGCCATAAGAATCTGTGCTCAATTAAAAAAAAGGAAGAAAAAAAAAAAAGAAACAAGCAAAGCTTACAAATTGTGATCAACTTCAAGCACTAACAAAATAAATGCAGATATCCACAATGCTGAAGCAAATTCAAATTTATAAGATAGTCCACAGACAACACAACAAGTCTCTTTCAATCTCCAGATGTTTAAAAACTACAAGTCCTAGCATTCCCTAAATACAGAGTGCTTGTAAAATGCTTGGAGTTGTAGTTTTCAAACATCTTGAGATCTACTGGTTACCTATCCCTGCCCTAGAAACATGTGGGGAAGAAAATTCTAAAAATACAAAGTTTGTAAAACACATTTGTGTCTCTGACAAGACTTTTGGCAATTCCAAAGTGCCTCCCCCACAGACATTGGGGCTATGCCATCAAGTATACAGAACATTTAAACAAAACATTAGCATTTATTCTACTGTTTTTCTGGGTAAAAAAAAAATTCTTAACAAATGTGGAACCATCCAAACCCCAGAGAACACATTCAGGGCTAGGCCACACTAGCGCTTTTTTTGCGCGTTTGCGCACGCGTTTCGCGATTGCGCCCACAATTTCCGATAAAATGGAAATCGCGGGAACGCGAAAATTCCCGCGTTTTCCGATGCGCATGCGATTGCGCGTCCGTTAGCGTTTCCATAACGCAAAATGGCGAAAACGCACAAGAAAAACGCACAAGAAAAACACACACAATCGCGTGTGATAACGCTCGCGATTTTGGGCGCGATTCCTGTGCGTTGCAGTGTGGCCTCAGCCTAACACATTACTTTTAATTGAAAGAATGTAACTGCTAAACTGGGTACCTTTTTTTGAATTATTTAATATCAAAAGAGTATACCGTATATACTCGAATATAAGTCGACCAGAGTATAAGTCGAGGTAACTATTTTACCCTGAAAAATTAGTAAAACATGATTGACTCGAGTATAAGTCGAGGGTATAAAATATGACCACTACTCCCTCCTGATTCTGTGTTGTTTTAAGCTTTAGTTGCCCTTTAAATGGCAGCAGAATTCCCATACAGTAGTCCCATACAGTAATAGCAAAATCAATGGCTATACTGTATGGACTACTTTTTGGAATTCTGCAGTCCATTTAAAGGGCAACTAAAGCCTCAACAATCAAAATACATACCATTCTACTGAATCTATATTGTTTTAATGCATTAGTTGCCGTTTAAATTGATAGAATCCCACCCACTAACCCCAATTCCTTGCCACTCCAGATCTTTGAAACTACATCTCCAGCATGCTTTAGGTGCTGGGAGTTGTAATTTCCAAACATCTTCAGTGGCAAGCACTGAACCTACCACCCCACACCACCCCCACTCCCCAGTGAAGTACTTGCCTTAACCCCCCAGTGAAAGACTTGCCTTAACCCCCCAGTGGAGGACTTGACTTAACATTTAGTATCAAAATGTCCCAAAAACGATCCAAGCCAGACTGTGCAGATACAGGTGCAGAAAGAAGAATGCATCACTAACCTGAACTCCGGCACGCTTCCTCCCTCTTCCGCATCCAACGTTCAGGCGCCTGACGTCACTACTCGGCGCCAGTCAGCCACAGCCCAGTGGATGCGGAAGAGGGAGTAAGCAAGCGGCTGCCGGAGTTCAGGTTAGTGACTCGAGTATAATTCGTGGTAGGATTTTTAGGCTTTTTTTAAACCCTTTCAGTGCCACAGAACGTGTATTCACGTTCTGTGCATTAATGACTCAAACTGCCACAGATCGTGAATACACGTTCTGCAGCACTTCCGGGTTCGGGTGCGGAATGCCGCTTTAGAAACCGGTTCCCCCGCTGTTCTAAAGCCCCTAGGCACGAGCAAATCGAGTCTCCTACCTGGTACCGCACCCGATCCTTCCAGGAGCCATCAGAGCACACTGACAATCAGCAGTCACCAAGGGCAGTGACACTGCTGAAGTTCAGTGTATAGATCCCGCCCCCTGCTGGAAACTTCTCCACTCGAGACTTGGTGGATTACACACCGGGCCCCTCCTGCTGTGATCTGACATCTTGTGATTTTTAACCTTTTGCCTGCGATGATCTCCTGTCTGCTGGACTGGTATAGTATATTACACACACTACATACATATTTTTAGTTTTTGACTTTTTAAAAAAAAAAATTATATTACACACATCTATACACTAGCACACACTAACACACACTAACACTTACAGATTTTCACTGTACACACCACACAAATAACATAAAATCAACACTTTTTTAAAAATTATTTTTTTTCATTCATTTTGATTTTGACTGTTTTGAGCCCAAATCATTTTTTTTTTTTTTTTGCTATTTTCAGTTACTTTGGTGTTTATTTATAATAATAATCTTACATTTTGTTTGGTATGTTTTTGCCTTTTACCCCTCATATATCCCTATATACCCCTCTAACCCTTCCCACCCCCAGCCCCTCTATTGATTACTGTTGTTATACTTTATTTAGTAAAACAAATAATTACACATCCAGACTTGTGGGTTTTATCATTTGACCCCCATCTTGCTGTGCATAAAGTTATTTTGCTGTTTTGTGCATTTTTGTGGTAAATTGCTGCAATCTTTTTTTTAATTTTTTTGTTTGATTCGGTTACCCTTGGTTTGTTTACACAACAAGATTTGTGGATCGGTAATTCTGACCCCAAGCCTTGCTGTGTAGTAAGTTTTTGCCAATTTTGTGCTAAATTTCTGCATTTTCTGTTTTATTAAGTTTTTTTTGCTTGAGTTACCCTTGATTTCTTGATTACACAACAAGACTAGTGAATCTGTAATTCTGACCCCCAGTCTTGCTGTGTAGTAAAGTAATTTGCCATTTTCAGCTTTTATTTTAGAATTTTACTGTGTAAATTTCAGTTTTGTGTACTGTTGGTTATTTGGGTTTAGTTTGGTAGTGTTGTGTCTAGTGCTTTCTAGAAAGTGCAGGTTCAAAAGTTGAGAAAGGCTACTTAGTTACCTTGTTTGTCTGAAGGGGTTAACTTCAGGTCTTTTTTGCTGAAGGGGTTAACTTGAGGTTACATCTCTTTGATACAATGGCTAGGAGGAGGAATTCTCTGTAGAGGAGGCTGCTAGATACTGTATCTGACCACTCAGAAGTATGTTTCTGATGCAGATGCTGACCCTGAGTATATACCCAGTGGATCAAATCATCAGATTCTGACGAGCAGGGCAGTAGTGACACTGTCACAGCCTTAGAGCGTAGTGGTACCACTGGTGATACTGGTCCTAGCATTGTCACTAGTGATTTTGGTCCTATGGAGGTAGATGATGGAAGTGTTGCTGGTGCTGCAGTTGGAGGAGAGCCTGCGGGAGGCCTCCCGCTAAATTTTACCCCCCAAATTCTCTATTTTCTAGCAGTCCCTGGCGTGAAGGTGGACACCAGTAATTTTGAAGTGCTAGACTTCTTTCAGCTATATCTGACGGACGCAATCCTACAGGAGTGTGGTCCACTATACAAATCTATTTGCCGAGCAATGTTTGCCACCACCACTTAGGTGAACATTCACGTGCTCGTGCATGGTTCCCACCACATAGTGGAAATGAAAAATTTTTTTGCCCTCACTCTTTCAATGGGTCCCTAAAGAACAATACATTGGAAGGCTATTGGGATACCACCACTGTATATTCCCTCACCCATTTTTCAGCTGTAATGCCTAGAAACCGCTACCAATCTTATTGCGGTTATGCATTTTAACGTAACACCACATGTGTTCCCCCCGGTGCACACCCGTCATGACAGGCTTCATAAATTGAGGGCCCTTTATCGGTACCTGTCTAATTGCTTTGCAGAGGTTTACATCCCTTCCCAGAATATCTGTATTGATGAGTCCCTTATGCTCTACAAGGGCACCTAATATTCCTCAATACATGCCAAGTAAGCTTTCGCTATGGCATCAAATTATATAAACTCTGCGAAAGTAGTACTGGGTACACTAGCAAGTTTATGATATATGAGGGCAAGGACTCACAGTTAGACCCCCCTGGTGTGTCCACTGGATTTAATGGTCAGTGGCAAGATAGTCTGGGGAGCTCATGTCCCATTGCTGGGCCAGGTTACCACTTTATGTGGATACTTTTATACAATATCCCTTGTTTAGATGCCTTTATTCTTTTGACACCCAGCCTGTGGCACCATAAATCGTAATCGAAAAGGGTTGCCCAAGGCTTACTGGATAAGACACTAAAGCGTGGAGAGAATTTTCGCTAAGAAGCGATGAGCTCCTGGCTATCACGTTTGTGATACTAAGACTGTATTCATGCTGACCCACCTCCACGATGAGTCGGTAAAGTAGGGCACAGAAGTGGTGGTAGCCCCCCCAAAATTAGACCACTCTGTAGCAAAGAATACAACAAGTACATGGGTGGCGTTGACAAACTGATCAGATCCACAACTACTACAACGCCACCAGAAAAACAAAGGCCTGGTACGATAAATTAGCCATTTATCTTTTGCAAACGGCCCTCCATAATTCATATATGGTTTACAGGACAGTGGTACCAGAGTCTGTACTGTCCTATCGTAAGTTTCCAGCAGCAGGTTTTTCCAGCTAGATGTTTGGTAGTGTAAGGAGGTCCTGTTTGGTAGTGTAGAGGAGGTCCCGGAGATGCCTAGTAATGATAATGTAGCTAGATTAGTATGAAAACATTTTTTAGATCCCATTCCACCCACGCCTAATAAGCAGCATCCCTAGAGAGCCTGCAAGGTTTGCCGTAAAAAGGGGACTAGGCGAGATACAAGGTATTTTTGTCCTAAGTGCCCTAGCAAGCCTGCCTTATGTCTGAAGCCCTGTTTTGAGCGCTACCATACTTTGGTGCACTATGAAAGATAGATAGGATTAGGAGGCTCTCTGGATTTGTGGGTGCCCTAGGCCCTTATTTGGCATGCTCCGGGGTTCATTTGTCGTTTCTGAAATAGCTTTGGGGTTGGGACAGGTAAGGTCTCCTTCCAGTTAAAATAGTTATTTACTGTAAGGGGGCATAAGGTACAATGTGTTTTATTGTCAATAATGTTATGCTAACAGCTGGTTTATTTTCCCTAAGATTTTTGAGGTTCCTGTAAAATACACCATAACAGGGAGATGCGTTATGGTGTATTTACAGTAAAGTATAAATGATTTTATATGTATTGTACCAACATCTGCTTTTATCATGTTGTGCCAAAAACACTAAACTCCAAACTGAAGCACCTAGTCTTGTGCTGGGACAGAGCTTGTAGGTTCAAGGGCGCATGTGGAAATGATGAAAAAAAAGTGAATTTTATTATTCATCTTTCGATCTGATGCTACAAAACTTTTTTCCCCGCAAAAGCTCAGCTTCCATTGCACCCACTAAAGCTATCAGTATTTTCTCAGTAATGCAAATAGGCAACGACACAGAGACAAAGATTTACAGCAAGGTAGGAAGATTTGAAAAATATTTTCCAGGTTTTCCAGGCACCGGATCAAGTGCGAGTTTTGTCTGCTAAAAGTTCGAAATACTACTATGAAATGCGCGTACAAGATTGCATGTATGAATGATAAAATGGCACTGTTGTATAGCTAAAGGTATGTAGATTCCAAAAATATATAGTTTGTGTGGGGTATTTCTGAGTTGGAGGGTGTTTACCGTAAAAATTCTGGAACATTGCTGTAATTGAGCCACTGCGCATTGTCTAATTTGTGACTAGTTGCTTCCACGTCCTTGTATGTAACAATGCATGTGGCATACCGTTTGATTCAGGATATTTAGAAGATTGATATTTGATTAGAAATGCAAAATTCTACGAAGAACTGTACCCACACCATTGATGGTATGAATGAACAAACTACAGCGTTACGTAGCTGAAGGTGTGTAGATTCTGAGAATATATAGTTTTGGGGGGGTATTTCCAAGTTAGAGGGGTGTTCAGTTTGAAAAATCTGAAAAAATGCTGTTATTGACCCATTCCTTCGATTCAGGACATTTAGGAGATTAATATTGAGTAGGGTTTTTTTTTTACATTAAAAGGGGTTTTGGTGGGTTTTTGTAACTTTGAAATGTATTTTTCTATATTTTTCCAGAAAATTGTTTAGAAATGCACACTTCTACGAAGCACTGCACCCACACCATTGATGGTATGAATGAACGAACTACAGCGTTACGTAGCTGAAGGTGTGTAGATTCTGTAGTTTTGGGGGGGTATTTCCAAGTTAGAGGGGTATCTGTTGTATTCAATTAGATCAACTAGACTTGAAGTTTAGTTCCTGAAGACGTTTCACTAGTCATCCGACTGGCTTCTCAATTCAGAATTGAGAAGCCAGTCGGATGACTAGCGAAACGTCTTCAAGAACTAAACTTCAAGTAGTTGATCTAATTGAATACAACAGATATACCATGGCCTGGATGAATGAGAACCTTCACAGCAAGTTAGAGGGGTTTCAGTTTGAAAAATCTGGAAATTGCTGTTATTGGCCTTGCGCATTGTCCACTTTTTGACTAGTCGCTTCACGTTCGTGTGTGTAACCATGCATATGGCATACCGTTTGATTAGGACATTTAGGACATTGATATTAGTAAGTTTTTTTTACATTACATGGGGTTTTGATGGGATTTTGGGGATTCGGGGTTGGCTAAATATTTTGGCTGTTTCTGAGCCATCATGCATTGTTTCACTTTGTGGCTTTTCACTTCCACATGCGCGTGTGTAACCATGCATATGGCATACCGTTTGATTCAGGACATTTGGGAGATTGATATTGGTAACTTTTTTTTACATTCCATGAGGTTTTGCATGATTTAACCCTTTGAAGTTGTTTTTTGTTCATTTTTTCAGAAAAAGTGTGAACTTCTACGAAGAACTCGCCCACACCATTGATGGTATGAATGAACAACTACAGCGTTACATAGCTGAAGTGTGTAGATTAAAGTTTGGGGGGTATATCTGAGTTAGGGGGGTGTTTTGTGGGAAAAACTGCAGACTGTTCAAATGCAAAGATATTTTTTTTTTTTTTTGCTGTTACTGACATTTGGCATTGGTCCCGCTCTGGGTTTGTTGGTAGCCATGTCTTTCGGTACACCCATGAATGTGGCATACCGTTTTATTCGGGAGGGGTTAGGCTTTCATATTTGAGATGCGTTTGAACTTTCCTCCACAGTTTTTGACTGAAATTCACTGATTTTACAGTTGAGGAAAAAAAGGGAAAAGGGAGAAAATAACTTACAATTGGACGAAGAGCTGCGCCCAGGTATCTGCATTTTGATCGAAACTTATCTCACTCAAAATCCTGCGGGTGTGTAATTTCTAAAAATATCTCACTTGTGGGGATATTTTAGTTAATTTGGTAGATATTCTATGTTAACTGTCAGTAGTGGTTATACATTTCATTTTGGTGTAATATTTTTGAAGGCGCATTTTTAGTTTGGGGGGGTCTCCTGTACAGGAAAAGTGGGCTACCTACATATATCTGGTATCATTGTACTCGGGAGTATCTGAGCTTTTAGAAATAGTAAGATTTTTGTGTGTAACCTTAAAATAACTATAAATAAAAATGGGAAACATCCATGAAAATTTGCAAATTTTACATTTTTTTTACGAATTTTACCCATAACTCCAGTCAAATTTCCAGAAAAATTACAAAATTCTGTTACCGTGTTAAAGTAGACTTTGTGCTGAAAAAAACAATGTATAATATTCCTGATTTACTGCTAGGTTTCCTACTGTAAAATTAGTCTAAAGCGATTAAGGGCAAAATCCTGAACATTCTTCTGGCACTTAACGCAAAAAAAAAATGAAAATCTGCTTGCACTGAAAGGGTTAAAGTCTAAAAACCTCGACTTATACTCGTGTATATACGGTAGTCTGTTAAACCTGTTAGTGGCACACTGCTTGCACTATTTTTTCTTTTTTTTAATTATTATTATTTTCCAATCACTGGTATTTTCATTTTTAAATTTATAATATTATAATATTATTTCTCTATTATGAAAAGGGTAGTATTTTTTTTTATAAACAAAGGATCATGTTTAATTTTTCCACAGCAAATAACACAGCAGGAACAATTGATAAAGTTAACTGCCTTTGTTGTCAGTAGAGTTAGTCCTATAAACTATGGCCTTTATTTACCAGGGACAAAGCTCTCAGCATACCGTAGGAAGAAAAGAGGAACCAGTAATCTCATTGACAGTGGGATTTCAACAGAGTGGCACTGTCATCACAAACAGCCCCAAGTAATAAATGCTCTCGAATAAAGAAAGCCAAATAAATAAAAAACGGAAAGGTGCTGCAAACATTACAATGAACTGGTGAGGAATGGCAAGCAAAATAGAAAACAGGGCATTAGATAGCAGTGACAGTTATGAGCATTTTCTGTCAGTTATTCATATTTGTAACAGATTTTTGTTTTATAAACAGTGTAGTTACCAGAAGTCAAGCCATTATTACTCTCAAGCAAATATACTGTAGGAAACAAAGACATCTAAGTTATGCTTAAAGACACTCAGGAATCATAAACGCCACAATCATAAATGTATTTGCTTTACCAGATCCATTGAATTAATTTTATGGTTTGCAGCCAGGGGAAAGAATGTTTGATTTTTTTCCCCACTGAAGTGGTACTAAAGGCATACACTGACGGAGATGAGATTGTAATGATTAACCTGCAAATGCTAAAAAGTTTAGAAAAAGGGAATGGAGGCATATTTATTTATAAAAACAAAAAACACATCTAATGATCAGAGAACTGGAACAGGATTTTCATTTTCCTCAAGAGTTTGATGTAGAATCATTTCAGTTAGAATACAACTCCTCACCTGTTCTATTGAAGCCAAACTCTTTACAGTATTTAAAACATTCTTCTGATTATAGCATAAAGCATGTAACTACTGTCTCATTAATTGGTAAGGCATTAAGGTTCCTAGTTGCAGATCATCAATATTGAGTATTCACATGGATGTTAATGACTAATAAAATTGACTAACCTGCCTGTTGCAAACTGCAAAAGCAAAACTCTCTCCTCTTGAGTTAATTCTTGAACAACTTCCCAAAACCACTGAAAAGCAGAAAAAGAGCACATAATTAAATTGTACAAGGACCAAAACATTTTTTAATATAAAACAGCCAGCAATGTATCTGCAATTATTAAAATAAATTAGCATAAAACATTTACCATAAGATACTCAATAATAATCTTTTGCAACAACCCCCCTCCGCTAAATGCCCTTCCCCACCTTAGTGAGCTCAGGTACACTCACTGTGACCCGTGGAGAGAAAAGGCAGGATTTTGAACACAATCAGGTAATATCCCTGTAATATGTAACCTGTGGTAGTTGCTTTTATGGTTAAACTAGACTGCTTCTAACATATGAAAGAAAAAAAAAAATCAGAACCAAATCAGAAATGCAAATTGTGGGCTCTATACTTAGGGCAGAGAATGTATCTTGTACTTTAAACATAACACAGCTTTCATATGCACCTAGGTGTGTGCTGTTGCACATTTCAAATCCTAGCTCACTTGTGATTTCATAGGAATGGCGCTGACTGTTGAAAATGTAGTAAAGAATACATTTGGGTTGTGCCTAAGGGAATGCTGGAGCATATAAAGAATTTTAGCTCTTTTCCTCACTGTATTATTACAAAGATCCATTCCTAAAACCTGATTCTGTTACCTAATAAATGTGACTTCATTTAAAAAAAGTTTAACTTCTACTAATACTAAAATATGGTCTCAAAATTAGTATTTTAACATTTTGGTCTCAAAACGACTATTTTGCAGTAGAAGAAGCCCAAGAGTTAAAGGGCATGTCCACCTCACAACATGGAAAATTATTCTTACATTCCCACTCCCTAAAACCTCAAGACCATATTAATAATATCAGTGTTTTCTGAAATTAGATATTTGGTCCAGAATTTACTGTCTTCTTACCCTATCCAGTCTCTTCTTTCGGATACAACAGTCAATCTTGGTTGTGATGGATGTTGTCACGGCCAATGACTGACTGCTGCAGACCGTGCCACCTCCTCTGTTTATGTGCAAGCTTGTAGCGAGCTTTAAGAGGAGGAGAATCTAACATTTGATTCAAACATCTCAGTTCTGGAATGCCGGTGAGGTAAGTAATTAGAATAATGAGATTTTATTGGGGTGGGGTACAAAAGTATGATATTTCATGTGGGTGTGGAGAGACGCTTTAATACATTATGCAAAAGGGTACCTCCTGCCCATTACTTATTCACATTACATATTTTGCTTGCTGTGGATAAGCCTGCAGACTTGAAGTTTTTTTTGCCAGCAACAAAAATGTCAGAACATATCCTTTAAAAAAAAAGTATCTAGCTAGTTAATAATCTTAAATTGATATGTTCCTCATGCATATTTTGGCTGCATGAGAGGAAACATTTAATGCTCATTCCACTTTCCCTATACTGGACAATTGCATTTTCCTCATGAGCAGGGAATCCAGAAAACTCAGGAAAATTAACCACATAGACTTCAATAAAAAAATAACATGCCTGTTACCTGATAACCCGCTAAAACTAAAAAAAATCAGTCCTTCCAGTAAAAATGGATAATACTAAATACTGAATGGGATTATAAAAAAAAAAGTTTATACAAACATATATGGGCATATAAAAAGAATAATATTATTTCTAAAATATAGTCTAAATAAATCATAAACATTAAATTAACTTGATTAATTTATAGACATTCTGTATGCTATATGCCTGACCTTTATATCAGTGTATCTAATGATAAACATAATGTATCACTTTCTTTTTTCACAAACATACAGCACTGTAAAATGCATAAAGATCTTTAAGAAAACAGTCCAGTCACTTCTTTACTACCTTCCCTCCTCAAGATGACACAAATTTGTCTGCAAGATCCTATCTGTCATCTTTAAAAGAACTGCATACACACAGTCCCGAGCGTTCTCCCTATAAAAACATTCTAGGGAGAACGCTCGGGACTGTGTGTTTCCTTCGGCTGCGCTAGACTCCTCTATAGTGAGTCTAGTGTGGGCGATGGAAATTTTCGGTCTTTCCCGAACAAGCGCACGGCCAACCCGATCGTTCAGTGGCCGCATGCTTGTTCGGAAACGAAGGTACACACACTAGCGATAAAGGATCCGACGGTATCGGGGCTTTATCGTTACTGTGTGTACCCAGCTATACTCTCTCACTGGATGAAGGACACCAAGTTTATTTACTGCCTACAACTTCAAACTAAAACTACTGGTATATAATTCAGTAACTAACATGCTATGGAGGTAATAATGCTAATAAGCTCATAAAACAACTTGCACAATTTCACCTCAATCACTTTATCTTCTTTTTCATAACCACTGGTATATTCTGTATTTTTCATCCAGTCATTCACATCAATTTCTGGCATGCCAGACAGAAGTAGCTCCTAAAAATAAAAATAATATACTATTATTTTTGTCTGGTTTAAGCAAAAGTTAAACACAGATTACATTTTAAAGGAAATATTTTAAAAAATGTACTAAATCTTAATACAGATTTTTAATGACAATAATAAATAATTAGTAAGAAAAATGTAAATATAAATTTAAACTTTAAGAAAGTTTTGCAAAAATAGGGTTTTAGAGGGTACTGAGCTGTTAAAAAATGTATTAGTTAACAAGCCTTTTAATGCCCAAAAAAACTCCACAGATTCCTAAGCTAGAAAAAATTCTCCTATCTGTCCCGAATAGTCTGTACTAAGGGGAACTAAAGTCTCCAGACAACATTGTCCTAATAGAAAGTGCACATACATACAAAAAGCTGTGCCTCACCTCTCCCTTTGCTGTGGATGCTGGCTGATTTAAAAAAATTACCTTGAGGTCAGCTCCCATAATTCAACTTTTCTGGGAACACCCAGCTAAGTGTACGCAGTATACTTCACAGGAAGCTGCAGCCTTGCTTCCTGTAAGCTGACAGCTAAACAATGTTACAGAAGGACTCTCTAACAATGATACATTCCTTTGTTTTTCATCCAAAAATAAAAGTAATCTTTGCAGTTTATTTGCTAGCATGGATGTAAGAAACAGAATATTAACATTTCAGTAAAAAATAAAAGTAAGTATGGGGAATTGAAACTGCAACATTCTATACTGTGTCTTTCTAAAATAAAGCTTTCTACCTCTATGCCACAAGAGCTACTGGAGTGATATCAGTACATGTAGAATCTCTATCTTAACCTAGCATAAAAATGGAGCAGCCCCTCACCCTAAGCTATTTAGATGCCTTGTCTATCTTTAGCTAGAAACACAATAGAAACAAAACAAACAAATAAGGCCTAGGGAATTGAACCTCTGTCCCAATAGTCTGTCGGCTTCCAAACCCAGCACTTTAGCTGTGTGCCACCATTAAATGTCCATAAAGTCAGTTCACTATTGCTCCAGGAAGGCTGTCAGCAATTCACACTGGTTGGTATATAAAAAACAGAGCTGGTATATATGAACTTTGTACATTGCTATTACCATTTGTGAGCATGTTAACATCAACTTTTATCTGTTGATTATCCACAGAGTGCGTCTCAGTTATTACTGGTTATATTATTATATTTTAGGGGTTGATCGGACCCCCCATGGACATTTGCATCTAAAGTGAGTTCATACTGGTGTGCTGCTGATATATATATATATAAGTAGAAAATATACAGCACACCACCTCTATGGCAACTTCACCGGTGCAAGTGTAAGGGAGTACAACTGGATAATCCCAATTTTATAGCATCTGGCACGACACAGCACTCGGATTCTGCTTTTATACGATTTATTGAGTCATCTGCATTCCAATATATACATTTATACGACGTTTCGGGGATACATGGTCCCCTTCCTCAGGCCACACTTGGATACAGATATATATTGTATATATTGGAATGCAGATGACTCAATAAATCGTAGAATCCGAGTGCTGTGTCGTGCCAGATGCGCTATATATATATATATTATATATAAATTGTGGATTGCACTACTCACACTTCCAAGGCCATTAACCAGGTTGCTTAATCCAAAATTATCACATAAGTAGAGTAACAAGTAGCGTTTGCGGAGCCCTCATCTGCGCGTTTCAGTCCAGTAGGAGACCATCATCAGCCTAGGTGAGCCTCTAAGTTACTCACTTAGGTTACCTGGGCGTTTACTACCACTACGGAGGCTATCCCTACCCTCCCACAACGAGGACAGATAATATGTCTGAAAAATTAACCCCATATCCCCCAGAATAAAAGTGCTAACCTATGAAGATGCTTACCCCTAGAGTATACAGACCCCCTCATTAGGGTTTGTTCTACAAGACGAAAACCATCCTGGCTATAAGATATACAGCCCACCTAGCTGCATATTGTATTATGTTCTTAAAGAAACCTTGCTTTAATAAAGTGCTATAGTGCCTGAAAGTGTGTCTTTTGTAAGTCCTAAACAAATAAAAAAATAATTTTTTGTTTAAAGTGAAATGTATCAATATGGGCCATATAGGCCACTACTAGAGTATGTCCTACTTGAAGACTATGCTATGGTGCCCTAGGGGTCAAAAGTACTAGAGGAAACAGGATAGGGCAAATTGTTCATTAAGTCCCCTCAGGGCCAATGTCTTCAGAATTCTGATCCATCTTATTTCCCTCTGTAGAGGGGCTTTGTTCCAATCAATGCCGTCTCTCTGGTTCCTGGTCAATCGCCATTCATTGAATGTGGCAGCTAGGTGGATTTTTGTATCTACCCATTTATATATACCGACGGGAGCACCCTTGGGATTGGAGTGAGAATTTTATATGGAGACTTCCATATAAACGCTGTACAAGAAATGCAGCAGCACTGAAAAATAAAAATATGTGTCGTAAAGAGTGCCGGATTATACCCATACTAGATAACAGGAGCAAATGATGAGCTGCACACCAAGATCAATGTAGATAGAAAAGGCTTTATATTACACCAGTAAATAGTCTGCCCACACGTAATGTGACGTTTCGAGAGTCACAGCTCTCTTTCTTAAGATACGGGCACATTTTAAGATTACTGATGTCCTAATGATAGCAACAGGAATTTTAAAAGGCTGACTGTAAATATTTATCTTATCCTAAGACCTAAGGAATAATGTGGATCTAGGGAATGTGGAATAATGCTTTTTTTTCTATCTTACAATTATAGAGGCTTATTTACATTGGTGCTCTTCACAGCACATTAGATTTATTTACTTAGTAGATTTGTTTTAGCAGACAATTTGAAGCATGCATAAAAATAATTGTGGGTAAACAATTATTACCAGCTTTACATATACAAAGATAAGCTTATGAAGACTCTAGTTTAGTGTCAGACTGAGCACATGGGACCCACCAGGGAAAATGGTGCCAGGGGCTTGTTAACTACTCACATTGTAATATTTTTAACAACACAAAATAATAATGGGTATTTGTATAAATTAGTCATTGAATAGGATGTTTTTCATTTAGTAGCCCTAGAAGACAACTTTCATTTACACAGTAATGAGTTACCCTCTTGCTTTTCCCTTTTAGGCAACATTGACAATTTTCATTTGCTAATTTGCTTTCTCCACTTTCACTTCCATGCATTAAGTTTTGCTCCCTCTATTCCCCATTCCTTTCTGCTGCTCCAAATGGTTTCTCCTTGGAATACTAATCGCCCTTCTCATTTTTACCACTTGCTGTTCCTTCTTTTCCTCCTAATTCCATTCTGTTGCTCCTTCTCCTTTTAACTACTTTTAATTTGCGTGCTGCCCCCTCCCCCTTCTTTTTTTGCTTCTAATCAGCTCCCTCCTTTAGGCAATCTGCTGCCTTCCCTAAAATGAAAATGTCTCCTTTCTTCATATAATCTGGTAATCCTTCCAGAAATGTTCTCTCCCTCCTCTTAAACTCCATATACACACTTGCACTTCAGCCAATGATCTAATGTGCCTACACATATCATCTGAAGCAATCCCCCCTACCGGAATATTTAAGCTGGGTACACACCAGCAGATTCTGTGTCCCTCCACTAGCGAACGACCAAGCATGTGGTCCGTATGATTGCACGTGATTTCCTAACATGTATGGTCAGTCGCATATCAGTCGTGGCTACCTGTAAAACCATACAATTTTTCGGGCCAGTCCACCAATACATGGAAATATCAGTTGGCTTAAAAAAATTACATTGTTTTACTTAATGTTATGGTGCAATGCGTAAAGTTCTTCCATACCATGGAAGGTCTTCCAGTTGCTCGCTTCCTACTCAAAGAACAGACCAGGCTGCTTAACTACTGCTAAGCCTGTCTGTATGGGGATGAATAGATAAATCCTGTTTGGAGTGATTGTCTAACATGCATACTCAGATTTAATCTACCTCCCCACCATTTAATCTGATTTCCCTCTATCTAGTTTTCTTCCTATACCCTCTAAATCTGTTCTCCCTCCATTTATTAGCCCCTTATTCTTAAGTCTACTATAACCAAGCTGCGCCACCTCTCCAATCTGTACTGCCCTTAATCTATTCTGCTCTCCCTATTTTATCCAATAAGTTGCTCCAGCGGATCTGCCCCCCCTTCATACAATATCCTCCCATCCTCCTCTAATTCTGTTTGTCACTGTAATTTATTTCCACCCATCTCCAGTTAATCTTTCCCTTTCCTAATCTAATTTGCTCCCCTTAATCCATTCATTACATTCACTTGCCTTCATACATTCAATTGCCTTTTTCTTCCAATCTACCTCCATCTTTATCCAAGCTTCTCCAGTCCTTCATTCTGTTGGCCATTATCTTTCAAGTCTGCTACCCATCTTCTAGCTTTTCCTTTGTATTTTTATTCAACCTGTTTCCCCTTCTATAATTAATATGCTGACAAAAAATTTTCAACTGTGGAGCAAAAATAAACTACCGTAGGTCTGAAGGTAGCAGGCACTGATGCGGGGGCTTGAAATGTAAGTAATCTGAAGACGACAGGTAATCCAGGGCAAAGGAAACAAGTAAGGCGTTTAACCCAGCGCCACTGGGCAGGTATTTGGAGTTAAAGTCATGCTAACTCCATGTTAGTGCCGGATGCTCGTGTTACATAAAAAAGACACATGCGCATCTAGCACTCGCGATTCAATATCGTGTTTGCGGTGGTTTTAGAGCATCAATTGAAAATCACACTGTGGGTAAAACCCTTTTGGAATTTACCCATGTGCGCAAACACAAAATTGAATCATCTTTGCAAGATTTACCCAAAACGATAGTGGCTCTGGGTAAATCACACTAAAAGAATAGAGCAACTGCAAATGAGAGTCAATGAAGAATATACTCTGGAGATGTAATACAGCAATCACTGTACTGTGTATTGAAGTATTTTTGTGCCAGCCATAAGCAGTGGCTATTGGTATACTACATTACTTGCTGCATGGGTAAAATTTGTGAAAGCCACCACAAAACAGACTTAAATTCACGCTAAACAGTTAAAAATCAGTTATTACAACAGTTTTTCTGTTTTATGCCCCTTGAGTTGATTTCTTGTCAAAGGATAACTAAAAATTCTGATGATAAATATTTGACCCAGTGACATACCTAACAAAAAAAAATACCTAGAAGACAGAAATAGAAATCTCTATCCAAGAGAAAAAAAAAGTGAAAATACAGCCAGGAAAATCAAATTAACCAAAAATATCTGCTCACCAGTTCGTATTCATCAAAAAGCTGTATTAGAGAAGGTGGTATAAATGTATGAAAACCCTGCAAAAATCCATTGATCTGTGGCTGAATAGCTCTTGTCATGCGTAGTTCAGTAACAAGCTGAACATACTCTTCCTGAAATAAAGTAAGAATACCATTTTCAGTTATACAGTGTTAAATAATGTTAAAACATGCACAATTATAACTGCAAATGCTATTTAAAGGGTATCTCCACCTATAAAATAAACCTTTTCTCTAGTGTAGGGGACCCTAGCCCACCATAATGTTTGTTTGTGAAAAAACCCATCGGGAATGTACTTACAGAGCTTAATTCCCCGCCGTTCTGATACGGCCCTCTGCTTGCAGGAAATTGCAAGCAGGGGGCCGGTTCAGCAGCTGCGTCTGTGATTGGCTGAGAGGCTTCACTGGGCAAGCCAGAAACCTCTCAAAGGACAGGAAAAGGGCAGATACCTTTTTACACACAGAGGCTCCTGCTCTTCACTTTCTGGGACTTTGGCAAGACACTGTAGGGCAACCATATGGAGTAGAGGGGCAAGGACAGGCTTTTTTAACACTACACAGTGGGGCCAGTAGTGGGGATATTTTAGTTTTGGGGGACATGTCCTTTAAACTGTTCCTAAACACACACCTCATAAATGGCAGCCCATGTAGTAAAATGCCAATGGATACAGTTTACAAATACCAGAAACGCAGATACACTATTTTAATGCTCTATATAGAATACAATAATAAAGCATTTATGTTTGAAAATAGTAAATATTTCACACCTATAATATATTGAAAATACACTTCAAAACATTGTGATCCAGACCCATATGCATATTCTAAAACAATCCCAAAATGCATTTCACACAATAGGCACTGTTTAAAGGAAATGGAAAGGGTAATAAAAAATAAGAATAACAAACAGCTAAATTACACCTGCAGCATTGGTGCATAAAGACAGGAAAATTATGGGAGCATCCCTTTTTTCTTAAAACATTCTAGTTTCAGAGCAAAACTTTAAAAATAAAAAAGTAAGCTTGCTACCTTTACTTTTCTTTGCACTAGTCTAGCTTTGTGTTTTACTTGATAATGTAAGATAAGGAAACATAACAAAAAGTATAGTATACATATAGTAAAAACTATGATAGCAAAGCAACAAGCTACTCCTTTGCATAAGCACATTGAGATAGGGAAAGGCTAATCATTAAACAACAAAAAACAAACTAAATCATTGGTAATATATATTAGATTGTAAGTTCTACGTGGCAGGGACCACCTTTCCTCTTGTGGCAAGGCTCTAGTACTTAAATTTATTCAAATAATTTAAATATTTATGTAATGAACTATTTATGTATTTGTTCCCCTTGTAAGACTTTTTTGTATTTTGTTATTGAACAGCTATACATCCCCAAGTGGTGCTTCATATATAAAACTATACATACATAAATATCCTGCACTAACCACACCGGGTCCTGATGTCTGTCCCAGTAAAAGACCCTTACAGTCGACCGGGAGAGAGAATTACACCACACATGAGATGTAGCAGAACTCTAACTCCTTAATCTTTATTGAAACATGGAATTATAACAAAGAAATGAAAGAGGCATAACCAGAGTGGGCAAACTGGGTGTCTACAATCAAGATGATAAAACATCCATTGGAATGTAAGCTGGGTGTTAGGTTGACAGAAAGGGGAGGCAAAAGACCTTGAATATGAGACTTATGTTACTGAGAAATCAGAGAGAACATTGAGAAATGAAAACTTCTGGAAATACATGAAAAAAAGGAAAGACATAATGGAGGTATAAAACAAAATGGATGCCATAAAGCTAAGTGAATATAATAAAACATAATACATACATATATTAGCTTAAACAATAAATGTTTCCTGTATGAATGATTTTATTTATAACAAATGCGATAAAGTTACAGTCACCTAGAATTTAGGACCCATCTTCCTTATTTATTGTTATTAAATTTTGTGTTATAGTAAAGCTTTTGTTTCTAAAATGAGGCAAGATCTGTCCAGCAACTTTTTTCTGAAGTGGCTATATATGCATAGATGTTTTCATGCTGAACCTACTGTATTCATCCAACTATCAGTGCTTTTCAGATTTAACAATTAAATATTGACTAATGCACAACTCTAACCCAAAACAATAACCCTCAAAACATTAAAGAGACAGTTCAGTGGAAATTATCAATATTTGTTAACTTGTTACTTTGTGTAATGCCTTCTTAGTTATTCTACATATTCTCTCCCATTTTGAAAAAAAAAGTTGATTTCATACCCTTTGCTGTTCCCTGCTATTAACATTAGTGAGCTGACATTTCAGTTTCTAATAGTCTTCTTCCCAGGATGCACCACACCCTTGGAATGTTCCCAACAGTAATTTCTACTGATTGCCTTTTGGATGGGTCAAAGATGCTCAGATCTCTACTGAGCAACTGAATCAACCCAGGCGCTGGGTCAAGGGACATAACTGTCTCTATTAGGGGTAATGCTGAACAAAATGGACAAAATGGTGAATTGGCAGATTAAGGTAATTGGGATGAAAAAATACTGCTCTTTTTTCTGAAAAGCATATGTATTTGCCCTGAACTCACCAGAATAATCAACCTAGTTATCGATCTTTGCATCTGCAGTAGATTGAAGTCCACCTTACATAAGATTGTTATATCCCTACTTCAGAGCAAGGGCCTGGGCATGGCAAGTGCCTATGAGGTAACAACAGTCCATATGCACACTAAACCTGAATGGGTGCACAGAGTCTAATTCCCCTACTTCAAAGGGAATGAAGTACTGAAGAGAAACAAAGTAGACCTGCACTCCAATGTGAACGATTTATTGTGAGCCAAACATCAACAGGTAACACAACGTTTTGAGGGTAACAAACCCTTCATCAAGTGATGAAGGGGGTGTTACCCTTGAAACGTTGTGTTACCTGATGATGTTTGGAATATAGATAATCACCGGGCACACCAGTCTTAGGTGCCAAATCAAATTTATTGTGAAATTGTGCATGTGTGCACACATGTTTTTTTGAATAAAGCTTACTTTTCTTCACAGCTTAGCATCTGTGCCTTTCCGTACACTACACTTGTTATTTACTTGGAATTATATCTGGATCGGAGGAGACCAGTAAGTGCAGCTTACAGGAACTTCTTTATTATCGGTTAAGGGTCAAAATTTGGCGAGTGCTACAGTATGTGTCCCTGTCGTGGCATTAAACAATTTTTGGAAACAGTTACTATGCACACAAATACACAGCACGTATATCAGTATGTACACAAAAAAATAATTTTCTGCCAAAATTTCAAAAAGCAACCTGCAAAATGTACTAAGGTATTTTGCCCAGATATACGAATGATCACAAAAACAGTCTAGACCCAAAAAGCCCTGAATTAAGACTGTACAACGTTCCAAAGGTCTGAGCTCAGAAAGCAGAGAGATGCACGGCCCCAAGTTTATAAAAACATAGAAAAAATAATCAATGCACATTCCTAGGCCCATACAATATTATATTATCGGCATACTGACATACATTATAAACAAAGGGGTTTTAGTATACATTACTGTGATCACATGAATGAAAAGTAGCACTTTTCGCAAAAGAGTGCTTCCACATTCCTTCTACAGCCCCAAGTTTAGACTGGTCATGAACACAAATTCCCGATATCATAAGACACTTCAATCGGTACGCACACTCTATTTCAGCCACGACACCCAACAAACGAGCCAGCTATTTAAAGCTGATAATCGCAAGTGTATCCCAAAACAGCCACCTCACCTCATAACTGGAATTAAGTATGTGTACGGAGCCTTAAACACAATAGTCCTGATGTACATAGATTCAAAGCCAAATAACATCATAAAAAGCTACTATGAGGGCCCAGAGATGGAGGGGGTCTGGCATTCACCACAGGGTCCAGCTAGAGCAGACTCTTACATACTTAGCTAGTGACTGCATATTCAAAATATTTTATTGCGCATTTTTAAACGTTCTTTTAAACACAACCTCAATTTCTCACCCAGCACAAAAGTGCTGTAGAGAATAAGCAATGTATTATACAAACAATGCAGCTAAATAGTGACACCTAAAGGTTTTTTGTAAAATAGGTTGCCTTCAAAAATCTGAAGGAAAGATGTTTGAAATGATGTATTTACTGTTATAATCAGTTCAGGCATGTGCCAATTTTCTCCACCTTAGTTTTGTTATAAAACACTTCCTAATTACCAATCTGAACACTGAAAAATGTTTCTGCATCTCTTATTTACAGTACTGGATGCCAAAAATATAATTTCCATTGCAAATCAATTGTACTCTGTACCAGTTTTAAAATATTTTTTTAATAAGATTAGTTAAAATTTTTCAAATTCAGAATTTCTAAAATCATTTTGGGGATCCTTTCAAAGAATAAAAACATCCAATGCAGTTTTAATGTACCTTCAATGCATACATAATGTAGGAAAATCCTTAGTGAGGAGCTAGCCCAGTTTTAATGTACCTTCAATGCATACATATTGTAAGAAGATCTTCTGTTAGGCGCAAACTATGGTCAACAACACTGCCAGGCAAGGAGCACAATGGCTGCAAGTCCTCTCAACAGTGAGCTGTAGACTGTAGGCTGCCATTAGGCACACTTAGCTACTTTCCAGTGATATTTAAAATGTGATAATACAATATCCGCAATGCAAAAGAAAAATATTCTTGACAGCTGGGTGTGGTGTAGCTTCTGGTGGCTCTATTCTCAGTGTTTACTTTACACATCTAAAAGCTAAAATTATATCCAGTCTAAGAGCTAGATTAGTGATCTATTGGGTGCCTCTTTCTTTTTTTGCAGATGACAATAAGTTATGGTCATTTATTTAGATTTACACCTATAGTAAACAAATCTCTGTACTTTAACCAGATTGTCATTGGGAAGCATAATGCAAGCACATCAAGAAAGACATAACTTGTAAATACTCTAATAGCAAGAACTTTGACATATTATAGGTGTACAGAGGACAATGGTTTTTAAGAAGAGAAGAATCATTATCGGTGCATCTGTTTACAGGTAAGTTACATTTTAAAGTTATATACATAGCTATTTGCACAAATAGCAACTTAGTTTTGCTGCATTTTGAAATACATAGAATTTTTACTTAGTAATATAAAAATTGAGGATGACATTTTAACCTACCTGATGCCTTACTAACAGTTAATACACAGGGAGGCAAAAAATAAAATCTACTTTGGAACAAAATTTCCCCTAACTCCATTTGGATCGCCAATATTTATTTAAAATCAATATCCAATTTAACAATAATATTTTATAATAACCTGGTTACCTTTATTGTCAGCAGTTGAAAGTTAAACTTTCTTCCCCTTTTTTGATTTTCAACAACTGTAATATAATTTTATTAACATAGTAACCTAGCCCCACAATGCAAAGCAGTTTTCTATATCCATATTTATTTGCTGCGGTTTAAGACCGAATAATATAGCAATTAAAGCTCATGTGCAAATGCCTCAGAACTGTAAATAAAGGTGAACCCATTAATTTACTGTATTGTGGGAACTTTTTCACACTAAAAACAGCATAGTCATAAAAATCAATTATTATATTGTTAGAATAAAGTTACTACACGATTTTTATTTAATTTATAATTAGGAACTTGGCTTTTAGCTGTGAATTTAAAGTTAGAATTTACTTTCTTCAGCCAACCATAAGTACAATTGTTTCTTTAAATTAAAGAAATTAAATCCTTGCAAGAATGATATTAAAAAAATAAGTAAAGGAATGTCCAAGCATTATTCAGCTGCTAATAGGCTGGTGAAAAACACAGATAGCTCAGCTATACTGGACTGGGCCCCCCGAAAATGAATTGGGGAAAAAAAGAATAAAATGAGAAGGGAAATTTACAGATCCTACAAAATGCTAATTATATCACCACATTTTTAGTAGGTTAACCTTTCTATTTAAACTAGAATACTTGTCAATTTATTTGAAAAATAGTGTAATACAATCTTGTTTTGTATAAATCCGGAAAAAAAAACCCAGCAAAACTCGGCACATCCATATTTTTCTATAACAAGTATACATTCACACTCACACACATATACAATATTAAAGAAGTGCACTCAGGCACAGAAATTCTGAATGAGGTGTATGCTCATTTTATGCACAGTTTTACATATATGGGTTTGCATACAGCCTTACTGATTACAGCAACAGTTTTAACTATACAACATGCATTACATTAAACAATGTAATTCATATTCAAGGTTTGCTATTGTTAAATAAATGTATTTAAAAAACTAAAGAAATATTCATAGTTAAGTCATCACAGAAAACCTTTATAAGTAACATTACAATCGGGGACATAAAGAAATGAAATATGTTTTGATTGAAAAAGCTTCACCTGCAAAAAGCCAATAGAGCAGAAATACTGAAGTCTTTGAACAAGACCAAGCTGCTGGATTTCATGTTTCCCATAAAATGAATTTACAGAAACACAGCAGCACAATTGATTTTGATAGCCTACAATAATAGCCAGCAGTGTTTGTTTTTTTTTTTTGGTTTTTTTTTTTTTTTTTTTTTTTTTATTAACTCTGCCAGGGTTTACCATGGTTCCAAAAGGCAAAGGGGAACATGGCAAAAAATGTAGATCTCAGCACATTTTTACAAAACGTGCAATGTGTTTTCAGTTCTTATGAAATGTAACAATTTGGAACAGTTAATGCTATGATGGATTACTAATGTCATTGCTACAGCAGAGCTTCCACAAAAATCATACCCCAGTGGACTAAATGCAGTAATTTCTGCTTCATATACAACACTGAACTGTGTGATTCCTATAACAATTTACAAGCACATCCTGAGCTCATCGCTCACCTTGTTCTCTTGGGTAACAAGGATACTTGCTCCTCCAGGCTTTAAGGGCACTTCCTCCATAGCGCCAAACACATCTGTCTCAACCGAGAAAGTAAGTTCCAATCCTAGGTCACTAATATCATTATCTAAAATCCACTGCAGGTTCTTTGCATATTCTGGGTCAATGGAGGCAACATCCTGATAATTTACAGGAATACCTGCATAAAAAAATGTGAAATAAAATGAGGATCTTTATCTAATATCCTTGGTAGTTCATCTCATCAGTACATTTCTTGTAGAAGATTGCCCTCTTCAGTAGAATAAGAATAATGCAACAAATTAACAAAAAAACACATTTTAGATACAATGCATCCAAATTTAAATAGAAGATCAATCATACGTATGTATCTGTGCATGAGTATATGGGAACAATGTATGTGTCCCATATTATATTTTTTTGTATTTTCTTTTTTTTGCTTTTGCTTGCACTGTGTAGACCCAGACAAATCCTGATATTGCCACAAGAAACAAAAACTGTTTACTGCTCATTCCCCCATAAAATACATACAAAAGTGACCTCATCACAGCTCATTATACTAGAAATATACAAGAAAACGTTTTAAAAAGCATACCAAGGATATGCTTGTAAAATGATCTAGTGAAATAAATGTTGACCAGTTGTCTGTGGTATAGTGCCAAGCCGAGAATTTGACCCGCAAATCTGAAGTAGTTCAGGTGGTCTGGATTAACTGAAGAGTTACTGTTTGGCTGGAAAGTTGTTCCTGAACAAATGGGAAAGACAAAAAAACATCAAATATGTATTTTTTTATTTTTAAAATATACTGAACTTAAAGGGCACCCCCTCAAAAAAATCAGATGCATTTTAATCTTACCATAATCCAATGCTCCCACGCTGAGAAAAACTAACTTTCACCTCAGCCGTTCCCTTGTCGAAAGTCCTGCCTCTTTCCGCATATGTACTGTCAGTCCTGGCTGCGACGGTGACGTCACAGCCAATGCCCGACTGTCCATACCCAGAACAGCTGATTACAAGCGGGCTCTGCTCCTGCGTGCTCATAACCAGCTTGAAACAGAAAGCTGGAGGTTGGACTTCTGGAGAGGTATTTGCGAAGGTAAAAGTAACTATATGTCAGAGAGGGAGCGTTGGATTTAGGAGGCTAAAACCAGTTAAAATAACTTAAGTTATTTTTTGGTTGGACATGCCCTTTAAGTGAGCAAAAATATTTTAACATATGCAATATGAGTGTTTTCCTATTGCAAATAAACGGGTAGATAAAGACTTTAAAGATTTATTACTGCAATGGTAATTATTTTAATTAATTTATTTGTTCCTTTTCATTAATTAGATATGCTGTTCTACACTGACATCTACACTGACATTTCAATATACATGAACACAGAGTAGACGCAAAAGAGGGGTAACTAAGGGGGTGCACTGTAGCATTTTTTGAGAAAGTATATGAGTGAACCCACACATGACCTTTCTATAAAAGGACAACCCTTAGCTTAATAAACAGGACTAGTAGTGGAGATTTATTTTTAGATTAAATTGAAATAATAGTATTATAACCCCTACTTTTTTGATCTCTTTATATATTTTACTTGTACTCTTGTTCAGCAGTGATTCAGGTTAATTCATTTCTTTCCTTGTACCACATCAATAACACCATGTGCTTCAACACATTTTGTGTCAGCTCTGCTATTTCATAGAAGTAATGCTGCATGAAAGGAAACTATTCACTTTCTAGTAAAATGAAATGTCAAGTAATGTACCCCCACTATACTGTAACCTATTCCCTAATGGTTACTCCTTAAATTTAAGCTATAAGATATAATTCGTATACCTAGTTTTAATGGATAAATTAGTTTAACAGTTAAATTATTTAAATTAGTTTCCCTTGTTTATTTCATAAAGAAAAGCTTATAGCTGTGCTGACAGCTCTTTATTGAATGCTACATCATATGTAGGCTTTTAGTACTTAAAGGGCATGTCCGGCCAAAAAACAACAAGTGTTTTAGGCTTATTAACCCCCCAAAACCTAAGATGCATTTTAACCTTACTTTAATCCGATGCTCCCACGCTGAGATATACTTAATTTTACCTCAGCAGATCCCTTGCCTGAAGTCCAGCATCCAATTTCTATTTCGAGCCAGTTATGAGTGTGCAGGAGCAGAGCACGCTTGTAACCGCTCTTTCAGGACTGACAGTACATACCCGGAAGAAGGTAGGAGGCGTGGGAGCGTCAGAATAAGGTAAGATTAAAACGCATCTTAGGGAGTAATTAGGCTAAAAACACATGACTGGCTGGACATGTCATTTAACATAACCTGTGTGCAAACACAAAACACCACCTTTAGACTCATCAGTACAGAGTATGCTCTGCATAATGAAATGCTATCCTTGTGATGTAACTTAAGATTTATGTAACATAGAGACATATTAAGTGTAGTTGACTAGCCTAATATGCAAATAAATATAACAATAGGACAACTGAGTAATATTTGGCTCTTAATTAATGCCACACCATCTACTGGGCTTCTAAAGTATTAAACATGCTGACTGCAGAATCGATGTCACCATATTTTTACTTTAATGCAACTTACTATGCAAACCAGACTTGGCTTCTCTGTATTGATAAGACTTGACAGTGGAAAACAGTCTGCAGAGATAAAATGTTGGTTCTGCACCAACAGATGGTGTGGCATCAGAGGTATAGAACAATCAGTAAAGAACTCATCCCTGCATGAGGCACACTGACCATGTCTGTACCAGAGAGTAAGAAACAAACTGCCAGCCTTGCAGAAGTAAAACATTTTACTTAAGTTCCACAGTGGTTTATACTTGCTTAGTGACTAGTTACGCTATGTATATTGCTTTAATATACAAACAATCATGGCACGGCACTGATTACTAGTACAACACCCAAATGGGGCAGAGGTGCCAAACCCTACAAAAAAACAAATCTATAATTTAAGCAAAAGGGGTGCAGACCTTTGCTTTTTCTATATAGATTTTTTTCGATATATTGTTTTAAAGGGTCACTTTCCTTATTTAAACAACTTTACATTATCTGAAACTACAATTTCAGAGAAGTAAAATGGTGGTACTCACATATTTATCTGTGCCTGATTTTTCATTAAATTATTAATGTTTAGTGAGTGCTACTTTATGATCACTGCCTTCTTGTAGTATCTGCAGCACTAATAAGTTCTGCACAGCCTTACCATGGACACTGCTCTGCTTACACATCTCCTCTCCCTCTTCATGTGACAGGTCTTTCTTTTTTAGTGCTGTAATTTCAAATGATGATTTCTCAGAATCTACAGCTCCAATTTAATATCTGTAGTGGGCTCTTGCTCTATCTAAAATGATTTTTATAGCAATGATACCCTTTAATTACAATAATCGAGGGGAGTGTTCTCCTTAAGTTGTTAGGGAAGACTACTACACCAGTGATGGTGGACCTTTTAGAGACCGAGTGCCCAAACTGCAACCCAAAACCCACTTATTTATAGTAAATGCCAATAAGACAATTTAGCCTGAATACTGAGATTTGATTGAAACATCTCAGACAGACTGATACAGTAGATAGATACCTATTAATACCATATTACCAGACAAGAGTTTGAGATCCAAAACAGTGACTCAAGAAGAGCTGAAGTTTAAAGTACAAATATAAAATTAATTTACATTTATTTTGGGAAAGAAATCATCTTTCTCTTGGCTTGTCAGGCCCCCCCTGCATGAAACTCAGTGAGAATACCCCAGTTCCCTTCAAACTATGCAGAGCAGATGGGGGGAGCAGATTCTGCCGTTTTGGGTATAAAAACTCTGGGGAACTCTGCAGTGCATGGGTGCTCACAGAAATGGCTCTAAGTGCCACCTATGGCACCCGTGCCATAGGTTTGCCACCACTGTACTATACATCAAAAAAGTGATGCTTAGATACTTTTATATATATATATACAAACATATATATATAGAAAACATATACCTAGATTACAGTATACATTATTTCGCAGACACTGACCGTAATACATTATTGCACTTTCAGAGCCACCATCCACATTCCTTAAAAAGGTCATTACCAATTTCACAATTCTGTAGAGTTATCAGAAATATCTCAGAAATAGACCAGATGGAAATACAACATAAGGAAATGGAAACTCGATTTCGCCAAAGAGGGTACCCGTTACACATACTACAACAAGCATTAATCAAAGCCAAAGAAAAAGTTGGGATGCAGAACAGTAACTTAATTACACCATCTAAGGGGAAACAATTTATATGCTCCACGACCTTCTCTAATATGGGCTCCAAAATACGACAAACTTTTAATAGAAATTGGAACATTCTAACAGCTGATGATAAATTAAAACAAAAACTACCTACCAAACCCACTATAGGGTTTAGGAGAGGTAAAAGTCTTAGGGATCTATTAGTTAACATGGATCCCATTGTGAGTTATAGGAAGGAGACATCGTGGTGGCCCAAGAGATCGAATGGATGTTTTAAGTGTAAATACTGCATTAGTTGTAAAAACATGATATCTAAGCCTTCTTTTCAACATCCTCATGGAGATAAAATATTTTATATTCGTCATTTTATTACATGTACTACCACCTTTGTAATATATTTATTATGGTGCCCCTGCAAGCTATTCTATGTAGGGAAAACGGATCTAATGCTAAAAACAAGGATGGACGGGCACAGATCGGATATTAATGTAGCATATAGGGACAAACGAACAGGCAAACCTCTTTCCTCGAAAAAGGACATACGATCTCAGACCTGGAATACGTTGCCATAGACCATGTACTGGCCCCACATAGGGGTGGAGATAGATCCAAGAAGTTATTACAGAGAGAGGTTTTCTGGATAAAAACACTTAATACAGTTAAACCTAATGGCCTTAATGACCAATGCCTTTTTAAATGCTTCCTTAACAATAGAGCTTGATCGTCCCTATTAGTGTTGGATTCTTTGTCTTGTTTAGTGGGATATTTACCTTAATCTTTGTCTTCTGCAGTGGGATTACCCTGGACTGTACAAACCCTGATTTTTACTCTATATATTTTTTACATTTACAGGGCCACTATTAGTAACCCTGGGTAGTATTGTAAGATGTTTCAATATGCATGTTTTTAACTACTTATAGTTTTTAACCACTCACTGTTTTTATTACACTATATCTTCAGGATTATGTATGCACTTTATATTTATACGTCAGGGGACTATGTAGTTACTTTAAGTCTAGCTGTGTTTTAATACTTTTTAATATATTTCAGCTAGCGTTTTTTGTATTATGAGTAAATTATTGCACTAAGCACTTTTTGTAACTGTGAAGGGTTAACATGGTTGTTACACTGGAAATCTGTGATGTCACAATTGGAGGGGAGGGGTCTAGGATATATCAGTTGATTGTTTGCACTGGCAGAACTATAGCTTGAGAAAGGTCTAAGACACAGACTGAAACGTCGCTATTTGTTTTGTTGCACATGTAATAAAAGTGGAACTTCTGCACAAGTCCTGTGAGTGCTCTGCAAATTTGTTTCAAGATTGTATATATATATATTACTATAACTTACCATCTGCTGACTGCGTGAAGAGAGCATAGTCAGGATTGATAATTTCAGATGACAAGATATCAAACCACTCCCTTACAACTCCTTGTCCCTGCAAATTAAGCATGAAATATATTATTAGTTTTTATAAATAAAAAATAGAGTAAAAATAAATAAAACTTTGACAACAGGTTAATTTATCAGTGTTCTCCCCAGAATTTTTTTCAAGCCGGGTGGCATGAAAAAGTAGCCGGGTGGGGTGGGACAAGGAAATTTGGTGGTGGGGAAAAATGTGCACTGCATAATGCTCATTATATAGTTTTACAACATCTGCAGGGAATTGTAGTTCTACAACATCTGAAGGTAACCCATGTAAAATGGCAGCACAAATACATGTGCCAACCTTTTGTGGCCTTGGGGATCTTGGAAAAGCTAGTTAACCTGCTACAATAAGGTTACAACTGTAAAAAAAGGGTCTGGACTGAGCAGTATTGGTGGGAGTTTTTACTGACCTATTGGCACACCTATTAAACCTACATCTAATTTTTTTTTAAATCACAAGTGTTCTCTTAAGAAATTTTTTCCAGCCGGGTTGCATGAAAAAGTAGCCGGGTGGGCCGCCCGGCTAAAAGACCCTAGGGAGAACACTGATTTATGTTTTTATATGAATCAGTTATTATGAGTTAGTTGTCTTACATACTAAGACAAATATATTTTATTTTAAATGTTACTACGTATGTTGAAGACCACTAACTCATAATAACTGATTCATATAAAACATAAATTAACCTGTTGTCAAAGTTTTATTTATTTTTACTCTATTTTTTATTTATAAACTAATAATATATTTCATGCTTAATTTGCAGGGACAAGGATTGTAAGGGAGTGGTTTGATACTTGTCATCTGAAATTATCATCCTGACTGCTCTCTTCACGCAGTCAGCAGATGGTAAGTTATAGTAATATATATATATACAATCTTGAAACAAATTTGCAGAGCACTCACAGGACTTGTGCAGAAGTTCCACTTTATTACATGTGCAACAAAACAAATAGCGACGTTTCAGTCTGTGTCTTAGACCTTTCTCAAGCTATAGTTCTGCAGTGCAAACAATCAACTGATATATCCTAGACCCCTCCCCTCCAATTGTGACATCACAGATTTCCAGTGTAACAACCATGTTAACCCTTCACAGTTCAAAAAGTGCTTAGTGCAATAATTTACTCATAATACAAAAAACGCTAGTGAATATATTAAAGTATTAAAACCAGCTAGACTTAAAGTAACTACATAGTCCCCTGAACGTATAAATAAAGTGCATACATAATCCTGAAGATATAGTGTAATAAAAACGTGATGTTTAAAAACTATAAGTAGTTAAAAACATGCATATTCAAACATCTTACAATACTACCCAGGTTACTAATAGTGGCCCTGTAAATGTAAAAAATATATAGAGTAAAAATCAGGGTTTGTACAGTCCGGTAATCCCACTGCAGAAGACAAAGATTAAGGTAAATATCCCACTAAACAAGACAAAGAATCCAACACTAATAGGGACGATCAAGCTCTATTGTTAAAGAAGCATTTAAAAGGCATTGGTCATTAGCCATTAGGTTTAACTGTATTAAGTGTTTTTATCCAGAAAACCTCTCTCTGTAATAACTTCTTGGATCTATCTCCACCCCTATGTGGGGCCGTACATGGTCTATGGCAACGTATTCCAGGTCTGAGATCGTATGTCCTTTTTCGAGGAAGAGGTTTCCTGTTCGTTTGTCCCTATATGCTACATTAATATCCGATCTGTGCCCGTCCATCCTTGTTTTTAGCATTAGATCCGTTTTCCCTACATAGAATAGCTTGCAGGGGCACCATAATAAATATATTACAAAGGTGGTAGTACATGTAATAAAATGACGAATATAAAATATTTTATCTCCATGAGGATGTTGAAAGAAGGCTTAGATATCATGTTTTTACAACTAATGCAGTATTTACACTTAAAACATCCATTCGATTCTCTGGGCCACCACGATGTCTCCTTCCTATAACCACAATGGGATCCATGTTAACTAATAGAATCCCTAAGACTTTTACCTCTCCTAAACCCTATAGTGGGTTTGGTAGTAGTTTTTGTTTTAATTTATCATCAGCTGTTAGAATGTTCCAATTTCTATTAAAAGTTGTCGTATTTGGAGCCCATATTAGAGAAGGTCGTGGAGCATATAATTGTTTCCCCTTAGATGGTGTAATTAAGTTACTGTTCTGCATCCCAACTTTTCTTTGGCTTTGATTAATGCTTGTTGTAGTATGTTGTAACGGGTACCCTCTTTGGCGAAATCGAGTTTCCATTTCCTTATGTTGTATTCCATCTGGTCTATTTCGAGATATTTCTGATAACTCTACAAATTGTGAAATTGGTAATGACCTTTTTAAGGAAGGTGGATGGTGGCTCTGAAAGTGCAATAATGTATTACGGTCAGTGTCTGCGAAATAATGTATACTGTAATCTAGGTATATGTTTCTATATATATATGTTTGTATATATATATATATATATATATAATAATATATAATAATAATAATATATATATAAGTATCTAAGCCTTTTTTGATGTATAGTACAGTGGTGGCAAACCTATGGCACGGGTGCCATAGGTGGCACTTAGAGCATTTCTGTGAGCACCCATTGCACTGCAGAGTTCCCCAGAGTTTTTATACCCAAAACGGCAGAAATCTGCTCCCCCCATCTGCTCTGCATAGTTTGAAGGGAACTGGGGTATTCTCACTGAGTTTCATGCAGGGGGGGCCTGACAAGCCAAGAGAAGATGATTTCTTTCCCAAAATAAATGTAAATTAATTTTATATTTGTACTTTAAACTTCAGCTCTTCTTGAGTCACTGTTTTGGATCTCAAACTCTTGTCTGGTAATAGGTATTAATAGGTACTATCTACTGTATCAGTCTGTCTGAATGTTTCAATCAAATCTCAGTATTCAGGCTAAATTGTCTTATTGGCATTTACTATAAATAAGTGGGTTTTGGTTGCAGTTTGGGCACTCGGTCTCAAAAGGTCCACCATCACTGGTGTATTAGAGTCTCCCTAACAACTTAAGGAGAACACTCCCCTCGATTATTGTAATTAAAGGGTATCATTGCTATAAAAATCATTTTAGATAAGCAAGAGCCCACTACAGATATTAAATTGGAGCTGTAATTCTGAGAAATCATCATTTGAAATTACAGCACTAAAAAAGAAAGACCTGTCACATGAAGAGGGAGAGGAGATGTGTAAGCAGAGCAGTGTCCATGGTAAGGCTGTGCAAACTTATTAGTGCTGCAGATACTACAAGAAGGCAGTGATCATAAAGTAGCACTCACTAAACATTAATAATTTAATGAAAAATCAGGCACAGATAAATATGTGAGTACCACCCATTTTACTTCTCTGAATGTAGTTTCAGATAATGTAAGTTGTTTAAATAAGGAAAGTGACCCTTTAAAACAATATATCGAAAAAAATCTATATAGAAAAAGCAGGGCTGCACCCCTTTTGCTTAAATTATAGATTTGTTTTTTTGTAGGGTTTGGCACCTCTGCCCCATTTGGGTGTTGTACTAGTAATCAGTGCCTGGCCATGATTGTTTGTATATTAAAGCAATATACATAGCTAACTAGTTACTAAGCAAGTAATAAACCACTGTGGAACTTAAGTAAAATGTTTTACTTCTGCAAGGCTGGCAGTTTTTTTCTTACTCTCTGGTACAGACATGGTCAGTGGGCCTCATGCAGGATGAGTTCTTTACTGATTGTTCTATACCTCTGATGCCACCCATCTGTTGGTGCAGAACCAACATTTTATCTCTGCAGACTGTTTTCCACTGTCAAGTCTTATCAATACAGAGAAGCCAGTCTGGTTTGCATAGTAAGTTGCATTAAAGTAAAAATATGGTGACATCGATTCTGCAGTCAGCATGTTTAATACTTTAGAAGCCCAGTAGATGGTGTGGCATTAATTAAGAGCCAAATATTACTCAGTTGTCCTATTGTTATATTTATTTGCATATTAGGCTAGTCAACTACACTTAATATGTCTCTATGTTACATAAATCTTAAGTTACATCACAGGATAGCTTTCATTATGCAGAGCATACTCGTACTGATGAGTCTAAAGGTGGTTGTTTTGTGTTTGCACCAGGTTATGTTAAATGACATGTCCAGCCAGTCATGTGTTTTTAGCCTAATTACTCCCTAAGATGCGTTTTATCTTACCTTACTGACGCTCCCACGCCTCCTACCTTCTTCCGGGTATGTACTGTCAGTCCTGAAAGAGCGGTTACAAGCGTGCTCTGCTCCTGCACACTCATAACTGGCTCGAAATAGAAATTGGATGCTGGACTCAGGCAAGGGATCTGCTGAGGTAAAATTAGTATATCTCAGCGTGGGAGCATCGGATTAAAGTAAGGTTAAAATGCATCTTAGGTTTTGGGGGGTTAATAAGCCTAAAACACTTGTTGTTTTTTGGCCGGACATGCCCTTTAAGTACTAAAAGCCTACATATGATGTAGCATTCAATAAAGAGCTGTCAGCACAGCTATAAGCTTTTCTTATGAAATAAACAAGGGAACTAATTTAAATAATAATTAACTGTTAAACTAATTTATCCATTAAAACTAGGATACGAATTAATCTTATAGCTTAAATTTAAGGAGTAACCATTAGGGAATAGGTTACAGTATAGTGGGTACATTACTTGACATTTCATTTTACTAGAATGAATATTTCCTTTCATGCAGCATTACTTCTATGAAATAGCAGAGCTGACACAAAATGTGTTGAAGCACATGGTGTTATTGATGTGGTACAAGGAAAGAAATATTAACCTGAATCACTGCTGAACAAGAGTACAAGTAAAAGTATAAAGAGATCAAAAAAGTAGGGGTTATAATACATTATTTCAATTTAATCTAAACATAATCTCCACTACTAGTCCTTTTTATTAAGCTAAGGGTTGTCTTTTTATAGAAAGGTCATGTGTGGGGTTCACTCTATACTTTCTCAAAAAATGCTACAGTGCACCCCCTTAGTTACCCTCTTTTGCGTCTCCTGTGTTCATGTATATTGAAATGTCAGTGTAGATGTCAGTTGTAGAACAGCATATCTAATTAATGAAAGGAACAAATAAATTAATTAAAATAATTACCATTGCAGTAATAAATCTTTAAAGTCTTTATCTACCCGTTTATTTGCAATAGGAAAACACTCAATTGCTAGTTAAAATATTTTTGCTCACTTAAAGGGCATGTCCAACCAAAAATAACTTAGTTATTTTAACTGGTTTTAGCCTCCTAAATCCAACGCTCCCTCTCTGACATATAGTTACTTTTACCTTCGCAAATACCTCTCCAGAAGTCCAACCTCCAGCTTTCTGTTCAAGCTGGTTATGAGCACGCAGGAGCAGAGCCCGCTTGTAATCAGCTGTTCTGGGTATGGACAGTCGGCATTGGCTGTGACATCACCGTCGCAGCCAGGACTGGCAGTACATATGCGAAAGAGGCAGGACTTTCGACAAGGGAACGGCTGAGGTGAAAGTTAGTTTTTCTCAGCGTGGGAGCATTGGATTATGGTAAGATTAATGCATCTGATTTTTTTGAGGGGGTGCCTTTAAGTTCAGTATATTTTAAAATAAAAAAACACATATTTGATGTTTTTTTGTCTTTCCCATTTGTTCAGGAACAACTTTCCAGCCAAACAGTAACTCTTCAGTAATCCAGACCACCTGAACTACTTTCAGATTTGCGGGTCAAATTCTCGGCTTGGCACTATACCACAGACAACTGGTCAACATTTATTTCACTAGATCATTTTACAAGCATATCCTTGGTATGCTTTTTAAAACGTTTTCTTGTATATTTCTAGTATAATGAGCTGTGATGAGTCACTTTTGTATGTATTTTATGGGGGAATGAGCAGTAAACAGTTTTTGTTTCTTGTGGCAATATCAGGATTTGTCTGGGTCTACACAGTGCAAGCAAAAGCAAAAAAAAGAAATACAAAAAAATATAATATGGGACACATACATTGTTCCCATATACTCATGCACATACATACGTATGATTGATCTTCTTTAAATTTGGATGCATTGGTATCTAAAATGTGTTTTTTTTGTTAATTTTTGCATTATTCTTATTCTACTGAAGAGGGGCAATCTTCTACAAGAAATGTACTGATGAGATGAACTACCAAGGATATTAGATAAAGATCCTCATTTTATTTCACATTTTTTTGCAGGTATTCCTGTAAATTATCAGGATGTTGCCTCCATTGACCCAGAATATGCAAAGAACCTGCAGTGGATTTTAGATAATGATATTAGTGACCTAGGATTGGAACTTACTTCTCGGTTGAGACAGATGTGTTTGGCGCTATGGAGGAAGTGCCCTTAAAGCCTGGAGGAGCAAGTATCCTTGTTACCCAGAAACAAGGTGAGCGATGAGCTCAGGATGTGCTTGTAAATTGTTATAGAATCACACAGTTCAGTGTTTGTATATGAAGCAGAAATTACTGCATTTAGTCACTGGGGTATGATTTTTGTGGAAGCTCTGCTGTAGCAATGACATTAGTAATCCATCATAGCATTAACTGTTCCAAATGTTACATTTCATAAGAACTGAAAACACATTGCACGTTTTGTAAAATGTGCTGAGATCTACATTTTTTGCCATGTTCCCCTTTGCCTTTTGAAACCATGGTAAACCCTGGCAGAGTTAATAAAAAAAAAAAACAAAAAAAAAAACCAAAAAAAAAAACAAACACTGCTGGCTATTATTGTAGGCTATCAAAATCAATTGTGCTGCTGTGTTTTCGTAAATTCATTTTATGGGAAACATGAAATCCAGCAGCTTGGTCTTGTTCAAAGACTTCAGTATTTCTGCTCTATTGGCTTTTTGCAGGTAAGCTTTTTCAAATCAAAACATATTTCATTTCTTATGTCCCCGATTGTATGTACTTATAAAGGTTTTCTGTGATGACTTAACTATGAAATTCTTTAGTTTTTTAAATACATTTATTTAACAATAGCAACCTTGAATATGAATTACATTGTTTAATGTAATGCATGTTGTATAGTTTAAAACTGTTGCTGTAATCAGTAAGGCTGTATGCAAACCCATATATGTAAAACTGTGCATAAATGAGCATACACCTCATTCAGAATTTCTGTGCCTGAGTGCACTTCTTTAATATTGTATGTGTGTGGAGTGTGAAGGTATACTTGTTATAGAAAATATGGATGTGCCGAGTTTTGCTGGTTTTTTTTTTTTCCGGATTTATACAAAACAAGATTGTATTACACTATTTTTCAAATAAATTGACAAGTATTCTAGTTTAATAGAAAGGTTAACCTACTAAAAATGTGGTGATATAATTAGCATTTTGTAGGATCTGTAAATTTCCCTTCTCATTTACTTTTTTCCCCAATTCATTTTCGGGGGCCCAGTCAGTATAGCTGAGCTATCTGTGTTTTTCACCAGCCTATTAGCACTGAATAATGCTTGGACATTCCTTTACTTATTTTTTTAATATCATTCTTGCAAGGATTTAATTTCTTAATTTAAAGAAACAATTGTACTTATGGTTGGCTGAAGAAGTAAATTCTAACTTTAAATTCACAGCTAAAACCAAGTTCCTAATGTAGTAAATTAAATAAAAAATCTGCGTAGTACTTAATTCTAACAGATAATTAATAATTGATTTTTATGACTATGCTGTTTTTAGTGTGAAAAAGTTCCCACGATACAGTAAATTAATGGCTTCACCTTTATTTACAGTTCTGAGGCATTTGCACATGAGCTTTAATTGCTAATATATTCGGTCTTAAACCGCAGCAAATAAATATGGATATAGAAAACTGCTTTGCATTGTGGGGCTAGGTTACTATGTTAATAAAATTATATTACAGTTGTTGAAAATCATAAAGGGGAAAAAATTTTAACTTTCACTGCTACAATAAAGGTAACCGGTTATTATAAAATATTATTGTTAAATTGGATATTGATTTAAATAAATATTGGCGATCCAAATGGAGTTAGGGGAAATTTTGTTCCAAAGTAAGTTTTATTTTTTGCCTCCCTGTGTATTAACTGTTAGTAAGGCATCAGGTAGGTTAAAATGTCATCCTCAATTTTTATTTACTAAGTAAAAATTCTATGTATTTCAAAATGCAGCAAAACTAAGTTGCTATTTGTGCAAATAGCTATGTATATAACTTTAATAAATTACTTACCTGTAAACAGATGCACCGATAATGATTCTTCTCTTCTTAAAAACCATTTCCTCTGTACACCTATAATATGTCAAAGTTCTTGCTATTAAGTATTTACACAGTTATGTCTTTCTTGATGTGCTTGCATTATGCTTCCAATGACAATCTGGTTAAGTACAGAGATTTGTTACTATAGGTAAATCTAAATAAATGACCATACTTATTGTCATCTGCAAAAAAAGAAAAGGCACCAAATAGATCACTAATCTAGCTCTTAGACTGGATATAATTTTAGCTTTTAGATGTGTAAAGTAACACTGAGAATAGAGCCACCAGAAGCTACACCACACCCAGCTGTCAAGAATATTTTTCTTTGCATTGCGGATATTGTATTATCACTTTTAAATATCACTGGAAAGTAGCTAAGTGTGCCTAATGGCAGCCTACAGTCTACAGCTCACTGTTGAAGGACTTGCAGCCATTTGTGCTCCTTGCCTGGCATTGTTGTTGACCATAGTTGCGCCTAACAGAAGATCTTCTTACAATATATATGCATTGAAGGTACATAAAACTGGGCTAGCTCCTCACTAGGATTTCCTCTACATTATGTATGCATTGAAGGTACATTAAAACTGCATTGGATGTTTTATTCTTGAAAGGATCCCCAAAATGATTTTAGAAATTCTGAATTTGAAATTTTTAACTAATCTTATTAAAAAAATATTTTAAAACTGGTACAGAGTACAATTGATTTGCAATGGAAATTATATTTTTGGCATCCAGTACTGTAAATAAGAGATGCAGAAACATTTTTCAGTGTTCAGATTGGTAATTAGGAAGTGTTTTATAACAAAACTAAGGTGAAAAATGGCACATGCCTGAACTGATTATAACAGTAAATACATCATTTCAAACATCTTTCCTTCAGATTTTGAAGGCAACCTATTTTACAAAAAAACCTTTAGGTGTCACTATTTAGTGCATTGTTTGTATAATACATTGCTTATTCTCTACAGCACTTTTGTGCTGGGTGGAAATTTGAGGTTGTGTTTAAAAAACGTTTAAAAATGCGCAATAAAATATTTTGAATATGCATTCACTGCTAAGTAGGTAAGAGTCTGCTCTAGCTGGACCCTGCGTGAATACCAGCCCGGTGTTGTTCGTCATTATGGCATGTCCCCCCTAAAAACAAAAACTGGTGACTTGCAGTTATCTGCCTGCAACCCCAACAATGTGATTTGCTGTTTTTTGCAGATTGACTTTGGTGATGGTGTTTGGTTTGGTGCTTACTAATCCTGGAAATTAGCCTCCCAGTTGTAGCTTTGTGTTTCAGAAACACAAAAAAAAAAATGTGTCCTATGTCTGCAGCACCAAAGTGGAAGATAACACAGAGAAATTCCAAATTTTGATCAGTTTTATCTTTTGTCACATAGTCATGGTCAGAGGGATATGCACAGATTCTTTACAACGTGGTGCCAAGTTCTTGCCAGACAAAAAATGGTTCCACTCCTCGGATACTCTGTGTGCAGGTGGCTGTATTATATATGAACTAAAAATAATTGCACCAAAGATTAATTTCAATTGTTTATGTGTTTGAATCATGCACAATGAGAAATTTCTAAACGTCAAACTCTTTACATAATACACATTATATGCATTACGTACAACATGATACCCAAGCAGACTTAAGATGTTTGTGAAATAGATAAGTGCCATAATGAATACCTAAACCCGAGTCCGTTAGTTAGTTAAATGGTGCTTAACAATGTATCAATGTGGTACAGACTTCATTAAACGGCACTATAGTGAAAAAACACATTGCCCCTTTGCAAAATTAACTATATGTATCTGGCTGCCTTAATCCAATCTCTGTCAGTGACTTTGTTTAACTATGTGTAAGATCTCGTGCAGCCACTCCCCCCTCCCCTGGTTACCTCCTCCACATTCAACTCCGCTGCCGACAAGCTTATCATGGTGCATAGAGATTAAAAGTTCAACATCCTGAAAAACAACACCCACCGCACAGTGGCAATAGAAAGCAAGCTGTCCTGGAGACACGAAGGAAGAAGAAGGAGAACGTAAGTTTTACGATCTCTCGCTTTGTTGACCCATCACAATTTCAGTGAATGCTATTAAGAAGGGGTCAAAGTGGCTCAGCCTTATATCTACCATTCAAAGCTACCTCTCTCCCCCTGCTAATGCTCTTTCTAGTCTCTAAGTTTCCTTGTAGTTCCATTAAATGTGTGTACAGTAGTTCAACATACTGGATTCTACTAGCTCGTGGTGTGTGTGTGGTGTGTGTGTGTGGTATATATATATATATTTAATATATACACGTATAGTAGAATACAGCAGCATCAATTAATATTCACAGTCAATAGGGCTTGATATTAACAATCTGCAACGTTCGGGAGAAAATCAAGCCCCTATTTATATATATGTTTTGGAGGAGGGTTACTAGTTAAAAATATTTCTTTCGAATTCCATATCTGTGCTACAGCTCATACGAACATGCGGGAACTGGACTATAAAATCCCTTTTAAAACTGGGGAGAGTGGCAGGAGTCTTCCCTCAAATAATTTGCTTTAAACATGGCTTAAGGTTCCTCCTGCTTTCATCAACATAGACTAAAAAGTGTACCATAGTATTCTCCACATTCTGTTGTAAATTCAAATGTAACATATTTATCTCAATAAAGCAGTAAAGATGAACCTCTTCCTACCACCTCATATATGTATATTGGTGTAGTGGGAGCAAATTTGACCCCAGTTCTGTGGTCGATCTCTTCCAACATAAAAAGAAATTATGGAGAAGGAAAATAATTGATGCTTCTAAGATACAGAAATATCATAGATCAGGAGAATAATCAGTATATGATTTTAGGTAGTATATACATTGTTTTAAGCCAATTTAATTGGGTTATATGAATAATTGCACATGTGCATCAAATGGGTCACAAATGTTTACCATAAAGCAATACCTCAATACCTTTTTATACTAAAGAAGGTCGATATGCACAAATGCTGGACCCACTGCCTTCACCTAGTCTGTGACATCTTCTAGCCAACGCCACAGGTGGTGTGGAGGGGTGCGTGTGCGGATGCTGGTGTGCACGCGGGTGCGCGGCGGGGTTGTGTCATGTGGGGTTTGCTGGTTATTATAGTTGGTGACCATCAAGTATTAATATTTAAACATTTAGGCAGGATATCCATAGATCAAAAAAATTGTATCACTGGGTCTTATTCATCAACGGGTCTGTGACCGAGAGAAAGAGTATAATACCCGACCATCTAGTTGTGTCGGTTAGTGTTTTTTAGGATCTGTTGAGTTGGGGCGGGACCCTTTAGCTGTTCCAGGGTGCTCTGAGGATTCTTAAAAGATCAAACCAAGGAATTAAATTGAAAAGCTTTAATGATATTGGTTAGTTCAATGCCGAAACAAGGTATATTCTATATTTTTCTCAATGTGGCGAGAAAACGTATCAGCTGATTTTTCAGAAGCCTTTCTGAGTTCAAGCTAATAAAGAAGTTAGTTGCATAAGTTGAATTGTTCTGGGGTGGTGAAAGAGTGAGTGTGTACATGTCTACACTGTTCATCTGTAAGGATATTGACATTGGTAGGGAAATGATACCAACCAAAGCATCATATGTCGTTTGTGGGGAGATTCAGACCCCTCACATTCTCATATTAATACTGATCTGTTATGTGTCACGGCTGTAGTTGACCCAACCGACGAACAAAGAATTAGGACAATACAGTGTCTGAGGTAAGTTTTATTTTCGTTTTAAATATCCACCTGATATACATGTGTATTCATTTCAAGGCCATGAAAGAGCAATCTTGACATTTAAAGGGTATTAGTGGGGCCAATGGTCTTTCCAAGCAGGGACCTGCGATACTAGAGGGACTTAGGCGGACATCTCCGCAGCAGGGCTACAACCTTCAAATGGACCCAAGATTCAGGGACATACAGGCCACGTTATGTTTAGTGTCCAATTTCGGATGTTTCCACAGAGCTCTATGCCCTACTGTGCCCCCTCGTGTGGCCTACCAGTGCATGAATGAACAAGCCCAGAGACTAGATTCGAAACAGGAGTATATAGACATTTATATAGAACATATATTTAGACAGTCCTGATGACAGGACAGGTGTGGTCGAAACATGTTGACTGGAATAAAAAAAGTTTGTGCACTGATGGAAGGACCTGTGCAGTGCGTCAATAATTTCTGGATTGTGTGTTATGTTTGGGACAGCACCCGGGCAAGTATTCTATGTTTATTGGAGTGCAGTCAATTTCCCTGTGACTTTATATATATAGACATATTAATCATTTAGGCAATAAAGAGTATATAGACCAAAAAATAAGTATTGAACATCTGGAATAACCACTTAGCTGGAAACAGTGCATTAGGATCTCAACAAGTTTCATCTATCTAATGAGGTAAAGACATCTAATTTGTGTCAATGTTTAGGGCTTTAAAAAAACAAAATAAGCCAGCTCGCTAAAGTTTTAAAAAATTTACTGTCAATGAGTGTAGGGACATCATTTGTTCTGGACTACCTGATGTGTTGCCAAGAACGGCAGCCCCCCACAGCAGGACCATGCAAATTAATGCACCCAGGGTGCGGGGAGGTAAGATACCCATGTGTTGGGATCCATTTCCCCCAGCTCCATAGGTAGTTTAAGGAATCCGCGGAGGATTCTAATGCTTCCTCATGTTCGAGAGTTTGAAGAGTTCCCGGTTTCATTGTACATGAATGTTTGTATGGAGATGATTCATGGTGTCGTTGAGGGAGAGAAGCAGGATGCAAATCTTTGGTAGGTCGCGCAGGGGGATCATCCTGTTTTCAATGGAGCGCATGGCCTCTTGTGGTATTTGAAATGAGATGTCCTTTCCTTTGGTGTCTTTGGTGTCTTTAAAGCTCCGCCCCCAAAGCTAGTAGGGTATAAGAGGTCAATAGAACAAAAAAAATATAGGGTACATGAAAGCCTAAGCTATCTAGTAATACTAAGTTGTATTTACTGGGTACATTCCTTTAATAGCAGCAATTTCAATATATTTTAATTTTAGCTTGCCATATACCACATCTGCTGGAAGACAGTTTCACAGTTTCATTGTAAGAAAACCTTCCTAACCTGAAGATAAAACTTCTTTTCTTCAAGGAAGTCCACGAGTCCTATGATAGACCTGTTAGCAGGAAACATCTGTAGGATCTAAGAAGATCAGGGGCACTTATGGGCACTCTATGTGATGCACTTAGCCTGGAACAACTTTTAGGCTACCCCCCTTCCTGCCTAAATAACCCACACACTAGATTTAGAGAGAGAGAGCCGAGACAAAACAGCCATATAGTGATAAATAGAGGACACACAATTAATGACACAGAGCACATTAACTGACACTTTCATTATCTACTGGTAGGAAATGGGAATTTTATCACATATGGTAGCCAACTGGAATTTACACATACTGGTAGCCAAACTGGCACTTTATCACATACTGGTAGGAAACTGGCATTTCTATCACATACTGTAGGAAACTGGGGAATTTTATCACATACTGGTAGGAAACTGGGAATTTTATCACATACTGGTAGCCAAGGGATTTCCTTACATAATGGTAGCAATGAGAATTTATCACAAATGGTAGACAACTGGGAATTTCCTTAACATAATGTAGCCAACTGAGAATTTTATAATACTGGTAGCCAACTGGAATTTTATCACATACTGTAGCCAACTGGGAATTTTATCACATATGGTAAGCCAACGGGAATTTATCACATACTGGTAGCCAACTGGGAATTTTATCACTATGGTAGCCAACTGGGAATTTTATCACAATGGTAGCCAACTGGGAATTTTATCACATACTGGTAGCCAAATGGGAATTTATCAAATACTGGTAGCCAACTGGGAATTTTATCACATACTGGTAGCCAACTGGGAATTTCACATACGTAGGAAACTGGATTTATTCAATATGGTAGCCACTGGGAATTCCTTAACATAATGGTAGCCAACTGAGAATTTTATCACATAATGGTAGCCAACTGGGAATTTCCTAACATAATGGTAGCCCAACGAGAATTTTTATCACATAATGGTAGCCAACTCGTGAATTTTAACACATTTACTGGTAGCCAACTGGGAATTGCCTTACCATAATGGTATGACCACGTAGAGAATTTGTATCACATACTGGTAGTCCAAGCTGCGGAAATTTAGTCTACATACTGGTAGTCACAACTGGGAATTTTATCACATGACATGGTAGCCAACTGGGAATTTTATAAACATCACCGTGGTGAGCCCAAAACTGGGAATTTATCACATACTGTAGCCACTGGACATTTTATCACATATGGTAGAACTGGGGAATTTATCACATATGGTGCAACTGTGGAGGGGAATTTTTACTCTACATACTGGTAGCAACTGGGAATTTTCAAATATTAGCCAACTGGGATTTTATCACATACTGGATAGCAACGGGAATTTTACAATAACTGGTAGGAAACTGGAAATTGTACTCACCATGACTGGTACCATACTTGAATTTCCTTACATATGGTAGCAACTGAGAATTTATCACATAATGGTAGCCAAACTGGAATTACTTACATAAATGGTAGCACACACTAAATTTATATAACATCAATGGTACAAACTGGGGAAATTTTATCACATACTGTAGCCAACTGCGATTTATAAACTGTAGCCACTGGAAGTTATCACATACTGGTAGCCAAACTGGGATTTTATCACTTACTGGATTAAAATGGCATTATCACATACTAGCAAACGGGGATTTCTTTACATATGGAGCAGCAACTGGGAATTTACACAGGGGACTGGCGCAACTGGAATTCTTTAAAATGGACCCTTTAAAAAGTCCATGGTCTCAGCCAGACATGATCTAAGTTTGAGCAGTTCAGCTAAATGCTTTGTCCCCCAGCACAATGAATCAGGAGCACAGTTACTTCTGACACATCTTCAGCTCTGCCGTAGCTCTGCACAGGTAGGATCAAATAAAATCGTCCTGCAGTTCTACATTTCTCTCCAGCTCTTAGTCTGTTCCGCCCCTGGAGCTCAGAGATTATCAGCGGATCACAATTTAGGGCTACACTCACTAACATAAGCCACGGCGAGGGAGGAGGAGAGTCACAGGAAAAATTTTATGAAGGAGAGGGGAATGGTGAGTTACAGGCACAGCTCTGGAGTTGATTCCACAATACTTACAAGCAAGTGAGTTGACGAGACCCAGTCTTTCGGTGAGGTGATTCTGTCAGTGCCAAATACATACAACAGCTATTGAGTTGGCCTTGTTAGGAAGGCATTTAAAAACTTTCAGGCACTTTGCCAAAGATCCAGGGTATGTGCCCCAAATGTTTTTAACATAGGGACGCCACTGCCTATTAGTGGAACAATTCACCAGACAGTTTATTGTATGACCCATTAAAAATTTGTATATAGTGATCATATCCCACACAAACGTGTTCTCCTATGTAAACACAGCCCTAACTTGTTAATCTGCCTGCTAGTCTAGCCCCTCCATTCCCTTTATTATTTTAGTTGCCCATCTCTGAATGGCTTCCATTTCCAAGAAGTCCCTTTTGGATATGGCACAAGCAAAGAGTATACTGAGACGCACTCTTTGACTATGGATTATTCCATTTATTATGCACAACCACAAACACTACGTTTCGGGGATCACCCTTTCCCTTCATCACACCTGACAGTTCAGAGAAGGCATCTGACAGTTCTATTGAGAAGCAATAAATGAGATCATGCTAAGTTCCATGGATATGTGTTTTAAATAATAAGGGGAGGATATTACCCAATATTACCCATTATAGGCTAAAAAGGAATTTCAGTAAATTTACTCTTCCTGTTGTAATATCAGTTTAGTGTGGGTTTACCAACACAGGCACATGATTCAATTTCCCATGGTGTTTGTTTTTGCACCTTTAAACACTTTTTAATTGGGGGCGTTATGAGGGCCTTTCAAGTTCCAGAACCCAGGGAAATTTTTGAATCTCCTGTAAAATATTTAAAATGTCCTATCTGCCATATGTTTCCATTTAATAATATCTATAATTACAGTACTTTATTTTAATTTTTTTAAATTCGATTTACTTATTTACAAAGTATTCTAATGAAAGCGTGTCATAATTACTTGCTGTGATGTTGTTTTCAGGATTTACAGTTATATAATCACATTAACTTATTCTATCTTACACAATTCCAAACCTGCTGTATACAATAGGTGTACAGTTCCCAACTAGGCTGTCAGGTGTGTTTGCAGTTAATGCCAGCAATGCTTATTCTGTTTACATTTGGATTTTTGTTGCCAGGAAAGAGGTCATTGCAGAAAAATATTACAGACACAAATTTTTTTTTTTAACATAAGACATATCACTCTGCTCCCAGTACATATTAATGGTTGCGGTTGGGTAAATTGTGAGGGCTCTGACGATGCTCGACTCTTATAGCCACAACCGCCATATTAAATGATTGCTGCGGCTGCGCAGTTGTCTTTTGGAACTCTTCTGCTGAGACACCTGTCGCAACTCTTCTTAGAGATCATGTCGATAAAAAGTAAATGGGACAGTACAGGAAAAGATGCAAGGTTTAAACAGCTTGCAGGTAAGTATGTTTAAAATCACAATCGAATGTAGAATCTATGAATTGTATAATTATGATGAAAGCCAGTTTAGCCAATTAGTACAATTGGTTTATTTTTTTTACCATGCTAGATTGTGGATGTTATATTGTCTAAAATAAATGTCACTTTATTTTTTTAAGGGTGGATACGAGAAAACATGTGATGTTCTATACAGCATTATCCAAGATTGTTTCAAGCACTAATCCAAATGACTCAAAATGAAGATATCAGGGAAAACATGGTAATAAGAGTTTTCTGGACTTTTTTTTGCAGTTGTATAGAAAGCAGGGCTGTGGAGCCTGAGACCATCCTGGGGTGGAATTAGTTATTGGGTACCTGGAGTCTGCCAAAAGTACTGACCATAATAAATTTTAATTTAAATGAAAACATACAAAGGGCTATTTTACCCAGAGGTGCTGTTCTAAAGTCTCATCTTAACCTATTTAATGTCATCAATATCGGTTTTGCATGGGTTTGGGAAAATATTAATGCTGGTGTTATACTTTTGTAGTGGTAGGGACAATTTACTGAGAGCCACAATTTCTCAGCGACAGCCACTAAACACTATATGAATCAGCATATGGATTGTAATCATATCGATAGCAGCTCTTGGCAAATGAGGCAGAATGTCCTTTTCACAGATAACAGTCATAGTTGGTAAGTAGTGTAAGAATAATGCCACTGTGAAGTTTAATAGTGCATAATTAATTATGCATTATACCTGACCTTCATGCCTAATTGTAATCTGAATTATAAACATTACATTACATTGAGATTGATATGTTTAAACAAGCTAATTGAGTGTAAGCACTTTAAAGGCGGGTACACTTATGATATTTTCGGCCGGCCAACCGATTCACGGCACTTCGGTCACCCGAAAATATCTCCGGTGTGGGGAGGCCGGCCGCGACGGACCTCGATCGGAAAATCTCGATCGATCGTGCGGTTCCCTATGGGTTCATTTATTGAAATAGTCCCACCATGTGTCCATGTGTACCAGCCTAACAATTATACACTAGGACAAATTCCCATTCACTTGCCAGGCTCTTATAATAGCTTTAAAATGTCCTGCAGTGACTGCCCCTTCATTGAGCCTTGACATACTCAATGTGAATCACCCAGGAGATATAGAGATTTAACGGGTATATCATTGGTTAGAAATGATGATAAACACAGGTAATACATACTGTAATCTGAAGTTTCTGACCTTTTAAATCAGGGAGTATTTATTTAGAATGGATTTTCCTTTAAAGGTGTGATTTATGATTGAAAGTTGTTGAATAATTTTGCTAAGTTCTGTCAAATTAAAAAGGATTAATCAAGAAATACCCTCTGACAATACCCAGTGTCCCAAAGGCTTTACCTAGAAATCCATTGATTATCCTCTTTTCAGTGGCTCGTTCATTCCCTTTGACGCTCCCCCTCCCTTTAATTGTTAGAAAGGCACACAAAGAATAAGGTTAAAGCCAATCTTCTTCCAGCTGTTCCTCTTCAAAGGAATAGTATAAGAAATATAAACACTGACTTCTACTTCCTGGGAAAAAAAAATAAAATCATGATAGACGACCTGCTAAAATTTCAGGTTTGTACATAGATTACATTGCATCTTCACTGAGTCTTTTAGTAAAATTGGGTTGAATATTGCAAATTCCTTTAAAATTTCAAAGATTAATCAAGATACTTTTTACATAGTTACGTCAGGTCCTGGAACATTTGTCTCAACAAGTGAAATCCAATATCTGAAGATACTTACAAGCCTAGCAGAGGTAGCTACGACTAATGGTCACAAACTACTGAGGTATGTTATGACAAAATAGATAATGGTTACAACTTTTATTTACAGTTTAACTATCCACACATCTTTCTTTTATAGAAATTTTTTTGTTGTTTTTTTTTTTAATTTAAGACAGGGACATTGATCGCATGGCTGTCTGGTAAGAACAGAAAAGGAACTTTTTTCTTCTGCTGCTGGACTCCCAGGGCCAGATTGATCTAGAGCAATAGCTCTGGGTAAATGTCCCGCACCAAGTATAAATCTGCTTTGCAGCACCGCAACTTTAACTCCAGCTATATTTGTCATTAAAAAGCACTAAATCCAGACCACAATGGAATATTTGTTGCCCACTGCACAAAGAGTTAAGTTGTGCTAACCTATATGTATCGGTTAGTGTGACTTTAAACACCTAGAAAGTGAGCTGCGGCTCTGGTAAATGAGCCCTCTTATGTTCTGATTACAATTGTAAGTATTGATACAAACAATGAATACTGACCAGATCAGTAGCTTTCCGCAGAACTTTATTGTAATTTAGCCTAAGGAGTGCTCCCACAGTCCTTTATTTATTGTATTATTGTAAGAAATGGTCATTTTTCTCAACAGTCTCTCAGTAGTTATGAACACAAATGAAGAGTCTTCTGAAAATTGTAAAGATATTCTGCCACGTTTTCCGCATTGGCCCTTCTTCACCCAGTAATGGAAATGACATGGCTATAATGGAAACAAAACTCCCAGAAATCAAGTGTCAAGGTCAGAAAAGTATATGATGTCTTTAGGAAGTAGACGTAAAAGAGGTGAATTGAAAAGCATGCACACTCATTTATCAGACTCCTGAACAGGACGTAAGTTTAGTTTTAAAACTCAGTTGACATCATTTAGTCTTTTACTTTTATCACTAAATTTGCTATTATTTGATTAATCTGTTTCTCCAAATTTTGGTTTCAATATAGAATTCCCACTGTCAAAAACCAGTTCCCCAAAGCTGATAATGAAAAAATCTACCTGTTTTGTCAGTAAGTGTCCTTGCTTAAAGGACAATTATACCCTTTTCTTATTAAATGCATAATATTTTTTTTGCTTACCCATGCATTATAAATATTCTAAAACATTCTTACAGTGTCTCACTTCTCTGCGTCTCAAGTTCTATGTACTCTTGTGATAAAGCGCCCTCCAAAAAATAACATCCACATTATTTGTTTAGAATATATGTTCTAGGTTCATATCTTTTTTCTTTATTGCAACCTTTCTGATTTAAATAATTAATAATTTTATATGTTATATAATTATATTGATTTTCTCTTGGAAATTGTGTAAGGTGTGTGTACACAATTTTTTTCACAGTCCATATAACTTAACTGTCCCTGCTCCCATGTAACAGTAACCACTGCAAAGCATTGTGGGGGAGGAAGGCAAGTTTTGTTCTCTCTGTGACATATTGAACAGTGTTCTCTTCACTAAAATGCTAATAAGAAACCTTTGTGTCTACATCTTTTTCAAACATTTACACGAAAACCTAAGTTTTTGGGCAATTTTGCAATGTTGGTAGAAATAGTATTTCAGTCAATAACCTGATTCTTTATGAAGCATATCTTAATAAGGTAGAACAGTGCCATATTATAAACCCGATTCTAAAAATTTGTAATAGGAGTGTTAGGAATGAATTACATAAATTATCAATGGCCAACAGACAAAAACATACCACACAGTATTTGTATTTTGAATTGTGGTCAACATTTTTCGTCCATGGTACAAAATACAAACCCCTTGATAAAATACCTTCATCCTATTTGGACTATGTAATATGATATATTTTTATAAAGCACCATCGCATCGCATACAAAAAGCCATACAAGGGGGGGAATATAATACATAAATAAATAATTATTTGCATTGTGAAATATGCATGAACCATGTAACATGAGGAAATGAAGTCTCTGCCACATAGAGCTTACAATCTAATTAGGAGGTAACATACAGATACATAGGAAAGGGTAGAAGTGCCATCTGGATGAAGAGAATAGCCCATAGATTGTGTCATTTGGTCCTTCTTTTGCTGACCAATATTTTTGTATTTACCGTAAAGCAAATATAGAGCTCCCCATAAATTTGGAGAATTCACACAATTTTAAAGTTCAAAGACCATCAATTTACCCGAACCAATATCCTAATAATTGTCCTAAACAACCTCAATATCTACCACTAGATGGTGCCACAGTATTTCTAATTTATGGAGAAAAAATCAATTGTAGTAACACATAAAATGAGGAGGATATGGTAAAATCTTTTAATTAATTAATGGCAACATTAGATTATCGTAGCTGTGTTAATCCAGTAGAATATGCTAAAATGCATTGTAGGGAATTTATTGTGGACTAACTGTTAGACTAGACTAGCCTCATGAGTTAATGCATGATCGCTCCTTGCATGCGCCCACGGCGTGTGTGCACAGGTTGTCCTCTTGCCGCACGCACTGATGTCACGTCGCGTGTGCCATGACGTCATGCAATAACAAATGAGGCTAGCAAATCAGGAGCTAGATGAAAATCTCGGAGGGGCGGGTCTAACTAATCAACTAGTGACAAACAAGATGGCAGAAACAATGTTTTTTTAAAGCTGCAACTTCCTATTGACCATAACTTCATTTTATAGTGCACTTATCCTTAATATTTATAAAAAAAGCTTTGAGAGATGCACTTCTCTTCAGGTAAAGCAGATTAGCTAGCATAAAACTATGCTTAGGGTTTGGAACTCACAAAGTAAAAGTAGTGTTCCAGATATAGTATTGCCCTGTGCACTCTTGTCACCGATCAAACCTTTCTGAAAGCACTTATGCAAACACATTTTTCTGTGGACTGGTGCATTAGCCCCAGACCCATTGCTTACTCAATATATCCATTCAGCAAATTATAAGGAAGGTGTGCAAACTCCGGACAGAGGACTACTCCACTCCAGCATAAAAAATTTTGAGCATAAAAACAATGACCTTATTTACACATAAAAAGGGAGATTCAATAAAAGTTCTTATTGTTTAAAATGGTGCTAGTTTTGCCCAACAATCAGATCTAATAACATTAGAAAGCCAACATCTTATTGGTTGGGGCAAAATTAGCACCATTTTAGCGATGAGAACTTTATTGAAACTCCCTGATAGTCTCAGTAATATTGCCTGATTCATTTCACATGTGATAGCACTTAAAAATAGACATGTACAGAAAAATCATGGAACATATTTATATGCATATTTATAGACAAGACAACCCTCTTATAATCATTTAGAGACCACTCTTAAAAGCAATAATAACATTTATAATTATTAAGTTAATTTAAAGGCAAAGGGAAAAAGCATAAAGAATATCGAGCATTACACTTGTTGAAGGTTCATTCATCCAGGTCATGCTACCATATATCGCGTTTTTAGTAAGACGACAGAACTGGTTAAAAAGAGATGTCAAGGAGGCCATTTATGTCAAAATAAAGAAACCAAGTCTGAATTGGGGGGGGAGGGGGCAGTTTAACACCTCTTAAGTACTAAACTTCAAGTCCAGTTGATCTAATGCAATACTAAAAGATATATTAGTATATGAATATTACCTAAAGAAATCAGCTCTACAGATTTGAACTGACTACAAAACAACATCACAAATATAATTTAACCCTTGAGGGATCCTTATATCTATTCTAAAATTTGTTTAGCTTTATAGTTTCTTATGGCTAGGATCCACTCATTCCTAATAGATTTCTGTGTTTGTAACTGCTATACATAACCAACCGTTACATTTTATAAATGCTCGCTACCTCTTTTCTCTCTATCTTTTACTTTCTAATGCAAAAAAACTTCATGTTAGCATATACATTCTTTTAATTGAGTATTACAACTCACATACTGAATTTTGCATGCATGTTACAGTTTTACATGTACGATTATTATGTGGATTTATATGCTCCAATATCTTCCGTAGCGCTTTACAATTACATGGATACATACACATCAGGCCCTGCCCCAAGAGATTGCAATCTAAGATTGGTAAATTAAACAATAATGTTGTAGTGTTGCAATTTTTTTTTTGACTTTTTGTTTTAGTAATTGCAAAGAAAGCACACAAAGTGCACATAAATGCAGCATGCTGGGGCGATGAAAATTCACTGAATGTTTGCATATGGCGTTTCTTTAGAGAAAAAAAACAATGCCCTTGTCCTTACAGAATGCTTTTGTAAAAACAATATAGATTTATCAACTAAGCTCTGCACATCTGTTTAGTCCAATCTTTTTACATTGTCCTTTACATACGGTCTGCACAATTACAGGTACAGATTTCTATAATGCTATAAATCAAAAGGAATTATTTTTCCAGCATTTCCAGTTAGTGTTTCAAATAATTTCAAATCAAATCTTTTTTTTTAAGTTTCATAGCTACTTTGTTACCTACTTATAATTTTCTTTTTTTTATTGCAGCCTCTGGAGTTACTGTGGCATTCCTTAGAAGAATGGTTAGTTCTCATTGCTACTGAATTAACTAAAAGCAGAGAGACTCTACCAACATTGCTTACATTTTGCTGAAGCAAAAAACACAGGATTTTCTCTAAATCATCCATCAGACAGTGGAAGTGGCCATTTATCGGCATCCGCACTCACAGGGGAATTTGAGAGTTAGATATGTCTGGAAAACAGGAAGCAGTTGTTGATGGTCAGGATGTAATTTCAATGACGGCAAATCGCCTAAGTGCTGTCATTCAAGCTTTTTACATGTGCTGTTCTTGCCAAATGCCTCAGGGGTAAGTCATTTTATTCCACTACATAACACAGGGCTCTGCAAATTAGCTAATTAGCCAATATCTATCAGCATTGATAGAGAAGAGAGAAGGGCAGGTTTTTAAGTCGCATTACAATGGTAAGATAAAATGTAAGATATTAATTGGATGTGCACTAGGCTTCTAATTTTGTATTTAGGCCATATTGTCCCATTCGTATGTGGCTTTCCAGTTCGCATTACTTTAGGCATTATAGCTTCATATTTACAAGCTTAACAGAATGTTGATTTTTTTTTATGCCAAAGTAACGTTTTTTTAGTTATTTCTCGCTTATTTACTTTAAACAGTTGGTGGCAGATGATCTCACATATACTATACAGGGCTTCCTGCCCTTAAAGGCAGTTGCACTCTAGAACAGGGGTGTCCAACCTGCCTGATGCTGGGGTCGCAGTTATGCCACCCAAAACGCTAACCAAGCCTTTCCTCCCTGAGCCTTCCAGACTCTCTCTGTACCCACTCACAGGTCACATCAGAATTGTATGTGCAAACCCTCTCAGGTTTCTATATCAATTGGGATAATCCATATCACCACATCATATGTATGACACCACACCTGTAATACCTCCTACCTTACCTTTAGAGCTACCAACAGTTGAGATGTGTTTCAAATGACTTAACACCCCCAAAATGTTATATTCATTATTTTGCACACCTATGCACTTGGTCAAAGTTGACATCTTGAATTGTTGGCTTTCAAAGAAACATTCTATCTTAAAGGCAAAACAGGTAAACGTGCTATGATCCTACCTCTTGAACAGAACCTACTCTGCGTCATATGATAATAAATATCCTCTCTGGTTCCTTTAATGTTGGGGTTCCACAGGGCTCTGTTCTTGGACCCCTGTTGTTCTCCCACTATACAATTTCCTGGGAGAAGTCATCAGCTCTTTGGTTTAAACTACCATCTGTACGCCATCTGTCTGATAGGCAAATATTTTTCCACCCCCACACTTTGTCCTGACACCCAATCACGCATCTCCGACTGTCTCCGTGCTGTCTCCTCATTGATGGCCCACCAAAGCCTCAAAATAAACCTGATTAAACCGAACTAATCATTTTCCCACCTAAACCTGGTCCTATCCCACATTTTTCCATTTCTGTGGACAACAAACCCATTTAACCTATTCAGTTGGCACGTTGCTTGGGGTATTATTGATTGCTTTCTCCTTTTTCAATCACATTAACTAATGTTGCTAAAACCTGTCGCTTTTTTCTTCGTAACATTGTGAAAATCGTAGATTCCTTTTTCTTCCATCTACTGCTATGCTTATCCATGCTCTCATCCTATCACGCTAGGTATTGTAACCTTCTGCTTTCTGGTCTTCCTGCTTCCCAACTTTCTCCCCTTTAGTACATACTTAACTCTGCCGCACGCATATCTCGGTCTCTAACAAATTAAATCTCCTCTGTTCCGCACATCTACCTGGCTCCCCATTAAACAATGCATTATCTACAAACCTTCTCTTAACATTAAATCCCTTTGCTCTGGGTTCCTACTTATATTTCTTCTCTAGTGTCCCCATATGTCAGTGCCCGTACCCTCTGCTCATCACAGAACCATCTCTTATATAGACCCCCCACTCACACTGCCTCCTCTTGGCTTAAACCCTTTCTCTCTGGTGGCTCCGTCCTCTGGAATCTATCCCCTCTTCTCCGTCAAGAAACCTCAATAACAAGTTTAAATCTAACCTCTCATCCTATCTCTTTGAGCACAGCACAGTATAGGACTGTGGACACTGCACCAGTTATTACTTTAGCACTTCCACCCTTTCCTATGTATCGTATGTTACCCACCTAAGAAGATTGTAAGCTCAATGGGGCAGGGACCTCTTTCCTCGTGTTACAAGCACTTGTATATTTTATGATTCTCATATTTTCTCTTATTTATATATTTATGTTTTATTACTTGTCCCCCTTGTACAACTTTTTGTATTCTATATTGTACAGCGCTGCATCCCTAGTATGTATAAACATATACATACATACATACAAATACATATGATTCTATAAAATAGTAAACTTCTTAAAAACTATAATGTTCAAATCATACTAAAACTTTTTTTTTTTAAATTATCATACAATTAAACTCATGAAAATTTATTTTTGTTTTTTTTACAGAATGACTTCACCACGCTTTATTGAATTTGTTTGCAAGCATGATGAAGTCTTAAATGTTTTGTTACAAGGTAAAGTTAGGTGTTATCTAGAAACTTGTATCTCTCAAAAAGTTTTAGAAGAAATAGAATGCGTACAGATAAAAATCAGTGATAGAGGAGAATGAACACCCAAATATATTATTTACCACAATAGATAATCATCCGGAGAGAGCAATGTATAGTTATTATTTTCACACATTAGCTATTTTTTTGTTGTAGAATAATTCAATAAAAATGTTTGTAAGCTATAAATATAGAATTAAAGGGCATGTCCCCCCTATAATAGAATGCCTTCCCCCAGCCCATCCGCTATAAAAAGTTTAAGAAAGTGCCCAGATCTTAACTTACCCTTCCCTCTCTCCTCCTACGCCGACCGGCCTTTGCTTGCAAGACACTGCAAGCAGGGAGCGGGACCCGCAGCGTCCGTGATTGGCTGAGAGGCAGCAATCACGGACGCGGCTGCCGGCTTCTCAGAATGCCGGAGAGAGAGGGAAGGTAAGTAGAGTTCTGGGGACTTTCTTAAAATTATTTTTAGTAGTTGGGGCTGGGGAAGATATACTAATATATGGGCAAAGGTTTTTATGGTAGGGGGAGGGATCGCCAAACGGGAGGGAAAGGGAGTGGGAGAAGGGCTGCAGTACGCATGCCAAACTTCTCCCGGAGGGAGGACAGGAGGCAGAGTCCATATGGACTCTGCTATCCTCCTGGTGGGCAGTTTTTGGACTTTGGGGGGGGACTACAGGAGAACCATACGGAGCTGGCATGTGAGGTAAGTATTTTATTACACTACATGGTGGGGCCATTAGTGGGGGGGGATTATAGTTTTGGGGGTGGACATGCCCTTTAAGGAGACAACTTTTTCTCAATAGAACATTAGAAACAATTGACTATGGCTTGCTTTCTACTGCTCAGTGTTAGATCACTTAGTCCATCCAGTTCTTTCATTATTTTTAAAATTGGTTCCTTTTCTCTTTCAGCTTGGGGACCAGGCACGGAAGGGGTTAAATATTCCACCTCCAGGAGCAAATGAAATTTGCACAGGCTCAGGTGCTTCTCCCCTTACCCAATATTTGTAGCACCAGAAGCCTGCCTAAGTTCTTTAAGTGTCCGCTCAGGAGTTGGACTACTCTCCCTCTGCTGGGATCTACAAAAGAAAAACTTTGGAACAGCTGGAGCCACTGCCTTCAGCGTTTCCCCTCCACTAAAACACAGTAGTGGCCTAACAAACCTTTTCAGTGTTGCTCCAACTACCCAAGTCAGGAAAGCCTCCAAACTCAGGACCCCCATTGAGGTGGATTGGGATTAGCCTATCTAGGCTCCCTTCTTCGTTCAGCCAGCTCCTCCACTTGCCGACCACATTGTGCTCACAAGGATTTCATACAGGCACTGCTCAGGAAGCCTTTCTTTCAGGTTGGACCAGTCCTACTTTCCTTACTGCATACAGAAAGCATACAAATTGCAACAGGCACTGCATTGGCCCACTTCACTCTGGTAGGACCTGGGTCCTTGGGCAGGAGCTTCCCTTGCTGGCTTTTCGCGTGGGAGAGCCTTCACTTTTCTGGAAATCACTGGTCGCTGGGACGGGCCTTCATCCTCCTATTTTCCCGCCATCCAAAACTCCGATCCTTCCTCTGGCTCTCCACTGGCTCTTGGCTCTCCGGCTCTTCCCTAAACCTTCATCTCCAGCTAAGTCTCCTCTCATTCTAAAACCTAGATTTTTCTCCTCTTATAGTGAGATTTAGTGGGGTCTTCTCCTCTTACTTAGGTTACAAAACCTTTTTTACCTTCCAAAAAATCTTTTCTGTCTCCTCAATTTTTTCCTTTCTCCTCTATGGCCAGTAGGGGGTAGCTCCTGTCCCGCCAGAAAGGAAATAAAAATCCCACAGTCGCCATATCTTATGATGTGCAAACTGTCAAGAAAAATTACCTGCTGGCCAATCTGGTCCCAGTGCACTTCCTGCAAAGCTACCCATAATCCTCCACCTGCGCCTTCGGACCTAGCCGACCAGGAACCCGAATGGGCAAAATCTATACGGTATCATTAGAGGTATTTAAAACTCTGTCAGAAGGTCTGCCCAAAGCTCAGGCCCTCAGGAGTATGAACCGGATGGGCTAAATCTTTAGCCTTGCTATGTCTTCTATTTCACAGGTCCTCCAATCCAGACAGCTAATGATACAGACAGAGACTCCAGATCTTCTAGGCCACAGAAACCTCTTACATCATTTACGATAGAGGATTCTACTCAAGAGGACGATGAGATCACAGAGAAGGTGAAATAGAATACGACACTCCCGAGCAGGAGCACAAGGCCCTTTTTCCATCCAGATCTCCAACATCTTAGTTTGACGCATGGAGAGAACTTTTCTAAAGAAGAGAGGTATTCCCCCCTCACTACCACAGAATCTGGCAGAGATACATAAGTTGGGCTTACCCAGAGGTTCCCCCCCCCCGCCCCCCGAGAACATCGTGCTATCCAGACTTTACATTTTCTGCAGGTAGGGTTCAAGAAAGGCCTTTCTCTTAGCGCTGCAGCACTGTCAATTTTCTTCCACCAAGGAGTGCAAACTTTCCTACAGGGTGTGGCTCAACTTCGCCCTCCCCATAGGCAATCGGTCCATGGGATCTTTTCCTGGTCCTCAAGGTGTACAAGGTCTCCCCTTTGAACACCTAAGGAATATAACTCTATCCCTTCTAACATGGAAGACGCTTTTCTTCTGGCCATTTCATCAATACGTAGAGCATCAGAGTTGGCAGCCCTATCCATAGTGCCCTCAGTTCTTTCCTTTCACAAGGACAAAGCGGTTCTTTGACCTCATCCAGCATTCTTGCCCAGGTTGTCTCTTCTTTTATTAGTCGAGGAAATTATTGTTTCAGTCCTTTGTCCTCAGCCTTCCTCTCAAGAAAAGCTGCACTCCCTAGACGTAGTCAGAGCTCTCTGGACATATATCGCCAGAACTAAATCTTTTTTGTTCTTCAAAAGCTCTGTTTATTCTCTTGGCAGGCCCTCACAAGGGCTCCAGAGCGTCTCCTCAGACCCTGGCTCAATAGGTCCATAGCGTCATTCTGCGATGTGCTCCCTTGCGGGTTACAGCCCACTACCCGGGCGCTGGGGGCTTATGGGCAGCTCACCGTGGGGCCTCCATCGAACAGATTTGCAAAGCAGCCACTTGGTCCTCTATTTCCACATTCATCAAATTTACAGGTTGGATGTATTTGCTTCAGCAGAGACGACCCTCGGCTTTATTGTGCAGGACTTTAGGATGTCCCCTGCCGTGCCTGGTCCCCCAAGGATGAAAGAAAATGAGATTTTTTTACTCACCGTAAATATTTTTTTCTGAAGCCAAAGGGGACCCAGGCTATTCCCTCCATATACATTTAGTAGCTCTAGTTTAGTTAGACAGATATTCTGTTCCTTCTCTACTGAATAGTTTATAGTTTTGATTACCAATGTTATAAGTTTACTAGTGTTCGTACTCTTTCGCTCTTTCTCTTTGGAACTAAACTAAGGCAAGCTTCTGGTGCTGCAGAATATAGGGTAAGGGAAGGAGCACCTGAGCCTGTGCAAATTTCATTTGTTCAAGTGTCCGCTCCTAAATGTGGAATACCCTGCCGTGCCTGGGTCCCCCTTCGGCTTCACAGAAAAAGATTTTACGGTAAGTAACAAAATCTTTTTGCGTTAGAACAAAAAGGTATTGTTATCAAATGTAGAAAAAAATTATTCTTTCAGGTTGGAAAAGTTGGTGATTGTACAGAAAATCTGGCAGGTTTGTGGGACTTTTATAGAATTGATGACCACATTAACAAGCATATGCTGGATCAAAAAATTGAAGTAAAAAAAAATAAAGAACTGACCACTGATTTTAGATTTATTTTAGATGACAGTCAATAGTATATAAAACAAGAGGTGAAAGCATCAAACACACATTAGTGTATAGCTAGATTTTGTTTAAAAGATAGACATATATGGGTCCACTTATTTTCAACTATTTTACATTTCTATCAACTTAGATAAAACAACTCCGATAAAACAATTGACTTCATTAAAAATAAAAATTATAAAACCAGGCATTTGTTATTGTATTTTTTTAAATGTATATTTGAGTAACTTAAACTGCCTAGCTTTACAAGTGATTATTTTTAGCAATTTATGTAGAGCACACAGTAATGTGGGGTTTTTTTGTTTGTGTTTCAGGAACCCAAAATAATCTTTGATCACTTTCATTTTCTTCTGGAGTGTCCTGAGCTAATGTCTCGTTTTATGCACATAATAAAAGCCCAGGTATATTATTTGCTTATATATTCAATCTCAAATAAATATTTAGAGCATAACTAATTCTAAAGATGCCATAGTGTCATTAGGGATTGAAGTAACACTACAATTATTAATTAATTAAATAAAATCTGCATTGGCAGGTCCAGGATAAGAGTTAGGATAACCTTTAAGGGCTGGTAAACAAGGTTAATATTTGGCTCTTCATATGATGCATAATCATTAGGGTAATATTGCTCATATAAATTGATCGATATATTGATTGGTAAATATATCTTGAAATTATTGGGCCTAAATTAGCTTTTGTGTTCCAGCCCTAAATTGGGTTTGAGCATTTTATATTGCCTAAAGAACTTATTATTTTTAAATATTTTAAATATTCTGTACGTAAGATCTCATGCTTTCTGCACAGTCCCCAAACTTAGCTAAACCTAACAAATTTACAATTGAATTCAAATATATATTTTACCTTTTTTGGAGATATGCAGAAGCAGAAAACAGTAGGAATCTTAAAGGGCAATTATAGTGAGAAAATTGTTTTTTTTTTATTTCTCTAATGGATCCTATAAGTCATCCCAACCACCAGGGTACCTTTAGTTTCTTTAAATTCTTCATAGTCCCCGAGATATAAGCCTTTGAATATGCTGTGATTTGTAGGAGCTGCTACACCTCATCTGTCACTCAAAGCACACACCCACACAATCCAAAGCTCCCATGCAGTACTGTCACACACTCTCTCACCCACACTATATGTACCATGTGCAACAATAGTCAAATGCTGTAGTGCTAAACACAATCAATAAACATTAACCCAGTAATATGAGCATAACACACTAAAACAGCCCCCCCCCCCAAAAAAAAATATCATATACATACAAAACCAGTGACTCAAATGGAACACTAATACAGTAATATAATACAGTATACAGACTATATACCAAAGAACACACAGTGCAATGTATGAAATATATAGACTAAAGCAACTGAAATGTAACAGGACAACAAGCAGTGTTACTGTGTTTGTGAAGGTCTCTCACTACAAGCTGCTGTTACACTGACTCTCTCAGTGATTATGATCTCAGAAGCAGGGGAGAGATATGAACTTTAGGTAAAAAAAATAATAACAATTAGCAAAGTTAGAGAACAGGGAGAGTTCAGTAACTTACTTGTAAAGAATTCAGCACCACTTGTCCTCTCTCCCCCTCTGCCCCTCCCTTCAGCATATTGCTACTTTATTCCACACTTTGATTGCTTGCAGTCTAGTCTGGAAGGGAGGGGTCAACAGGATTTCAGCACTTCATTTAAAGTCCTTTCAACTGACAATGCTCGGACTCTGTTACGCCGTCACTGTTGAGGGGAGTAGACAGAGAGGGGAGGGGGACTACACAGCTTGGTACAAACTTCTGCCAGTGTGAAGAAATGAAGCACACAGAAACATGAAAGTAAGGCAGTTATACTAAGTGATCTATACATTGTATACAGACAAAGTTTTTTTTTCAATATAGTTGCCCTTTAAAGCCCCCCAAAAGTTTGTTTGAAGTCCTGTCCCCTGCATGACTATCTCCACTTACATTTTTTACTTTTATACATGCTTAATAAGTTTGGGTAGATTGCATCTAGAAGCAGGATCCTGAAGATAAAAGTAGTAGTAGGTAGGAAATCCTATTCCACTTTCCCGCATGGCCATTTGCAGGAGCGGAGAGCTGTCATAGTACCGCTTGCTCTCTTCAGTGTGCCCCTGCATGACTATCTCCTGCTTACATTTTGGGAGGTAGTGCACAGGGCAGAGAGCAAGAATACTACCTTCTTGAACATTTCACCATTCTTGCAAACAGCCTCCCAGGAAGGTGAAATTGGATTTCCTCCCTCCCTGGGATTAAATTATTAAAAAATTTGATAAATAAATGATTTAAAAAGTTGGAAACAGGTTTATGATGCAGCTAATGATGCTTTGTGCCTGCAGTAGTGTACAAGTAGGCACGCTCACACCTGACACTTGGTGGCAGAGCAATTGTGCCTATGATGTCACAGCTCATAGGGCTAGCAGGAAACACCCTTTATACTGATGTAAGTTTGCATAGACTGTAGCTAGAAGCATAATCCAGTAGTAAAAGTAGGAGTCTACAATTTCATAAAGGGACCTTGTATGGAGACCACAGTTCGCCTTATCTGCACCTAATCCTTTAGTGTAATGATATCAATACCTAGCTTAAAGGGCATGTCCACCCCCAAAAATAATCCCCCCCCACTAATGGCCCCACATGTAGTGTAATAAAATCCTTACCTAACATCCAGCTCCCATGGTTCTCCTGTAGTCTCCCCCTCCCAAAAAACTGCCCACCAGGAGGATAGCAGAGTCCATATAGGACTTGTCCTGTCTCGCCTCGGGAGAAGTTTGGCATGCATACTGCAGCCTCTCCCCTCTCTCCCTCCCGTTTTGCGATCCCTCCCCCTACAATAAAAACCTTGTCCATATAATAGTATTTCTTCCCCAGCCCCAACCGCTAAAAAATAATTTTAAGACAGTCCCCCGAATTCTACTTACTTCCCTTCTCCCCCGGCATTCTGAGAAGCCGGCAGCCGCGTCCGTGATTGGCTGCCTCTCAGCCAATCACGGACGCGGCTGCCGGTCCTGCCCTGCTTGCAGTGTCTTGCAGGCAGAAGGCCGGGCCAGGCGTCGGAGGAGAGAGGGAAGGTAAGTAAAGATCTTGGCACTTTCTTAAAATTATTTTATGCGGTTGGGCTGGGGGAAGGATACTATTTTATAGGGAATTTTTTTTTATGGGTGGACATGCCCTTTAAATATTAATTTGTTTGTTAATGATGTTTTTGCCATATGATTGGTTAGGTACTATAAATTGAATAGCATAAAAGATTTAAAGCTGCATTTTTAAATTGGAACTTTGAAATTCAATGAAAAAATGGTCATACTTAAAAGTTTTTTGTAGCCCACGTTTTTCTCTTTTATTTTAGCCCTTTAAGGAGCGATGTGAATGGTTTTACGAAAACTTACACTCTGGACAACCTGATTCTGATATGGTTCATAGACCTGTAAATGAAAATGATATCCTTCTTGTTCAGAGAGGTAGAAACTTTATATATAGCACTTTTTTTTATAAACAAAATAGTTTTGTAGAGTGAGCAGTAACCCATTGTTACATATTTAGATCTATTTTTAGGAGTAGCTGTGAAGTGGTGTTTAAACCAACTGTGAAAAGCTAAAACAAGGAATCGCTGTTCGATTCATGGAGAGGAAGGCATGGTATGTTGTCACTAGCTTAAGAATAGTACATTAAAAGCAGGATTTGGAATAATCAAAACAATTCCCTAGAATTCAGACCTATTGCTTGATCAACTTCAAACTTTTCTAACCTTGGTTAGACTTAAACATGGAATGAATATAAATATTTCTTAATGTAGAAAAAGTATTTTATTTGCATAATATTCTTTCAGTTGGCAGATTTTAATTTATTTAAACTGTTTTAGTGTCACAAATTGAATATGCAAATTGTTTTATGATGATTAGTGTTTCTTTATTGCAGAATTAAGCCGTATATACTTGAATATAAACCGTCCCGAGTATAAACCGAGGTACCTACTTTTACCAGAGAAAACAAATTAAAGTGATTGACTCGAGTATAAACCAAGGGTAGAAATTATGACCACTACTGCCTTCTGATTCTGTGATGTTTTGAGGCTTTAGTTGCCCTTTAAATGACAGAATTCCCATACAGTAGTCCCATACAGTAATAGCAATACTGGATTTGGCTATTACTGTATGGGATTACTGTATGGGAATTTGCTGTCCATTTAAAGGGCAACTAAGCCTCAAAACAATACAGAATCAGAAGGCACAATAGATAACATTCTACTTCTGATTCTTTATTGTTTTTTTAGTGCCCTTTAAATGGACAGCAGATTTCCCATACAGTAATAGACATACTGGATATGGCTATACTGTATGAGAATTCTGCTGTCCATTAAAGACTACTAAAGTCTTGGCACCACCAGATGTTTGGAAACTACAACTCCCAGCATGCTTTAGTAGCTGGGAGTTGTAGTTTCCAAAGATCTGAACCCTCACCCTTCACCCACTTAAGTGTGTACCTTTTGTGTGCATGCTTCTGTGGCATTCTTCTGTGGCATCCTGGATGCTTCATGGCAGCTTCGCATGTTCCGGTAAGTTATAGAAGAAATGGGGCAGCCGCTCCCACGCTCCCTATACTGAAGCCCCGGCGGACGTCACCACTCGGCACCGGGCAGTGACGTCAGCGTGGGGCCAGGATAGGAGCGTGAGAGCGAGCAAGCGGCTGCCTGATTTCTGCTCTAAGGTAACTGACGAGTATAAACCGAATTCGTTTTTTCAGCCTGATTTTACAGCCTGAAAAACTCGGTTTATACTCGAGTATATACGGTAATTAATGAATCCTAATACTGCATATTTACAGGGAGATAAAATAAAAGTTATTGGTGCTAATTTTGCCCCAACCAATCAGATGTTAGCTACCATTTGAAAGCTAACATCTGATTGGCTGGGAAAATTAGATAATTTTTAACAATATGAACTTATTTTATCTCCCTGTACTTTTGTAAGTTTAAATGTAGAGATTGTAGTAAGAAAAAACATATATGCTTAATCCTAGCAACTAAACATAAAGGCTACACAACATCTGTAAACATTAAAGGGCATGTCTACCCTTGAAATTTTTTTATATAACATTCCCCCTGTCACCCCAGCCCCAACCGCTATATTTTTATTATTAGAAGTGCCCCAAACTTTACTTACCTTCCCTCTTTCCTCCGCCGCACTGCCAGGCCCTTGCTTGCGAGAAAATGCAAGCAGAGGGGCGGGACCGGCAGTCGCGTCTGTGATTGAGAGGCAGCCAATCACGGACGCGGCTGCAGGGAGTTCAGTGCGGCGGAGGAAAGAGGGAAGGTAAGTAATGTTGGGGCACTTTCTAATAATAAAATATAGGGTTGGGGCTGGGGGGACAGGGGGAATATATATATAAGGGTTTACGCTAGGGGGAGGGAATCCTAATAGGGAGGGGGAGAAGGGCTGCAGTACGCATGCCAAACTTCTCCCGGAGGCCAGATAGGAGGCAGAGTCCTATATGGACTCTCTATCCTCCTGGTGGGCAGTTTTTGGGACTTTGGGGGGGGACTACAGGAGAACCTTATGGAGCTGGGATGGGAGGTAAGGATTTACTACACAATGGTGGGGCCATTAGTGGAGGGATTATAGTTTGGGGGGGTGGACATGCCCTTTAAACCTTATGTGCACGTAAAATTGTTGTCTGGAGGGGTCAAAAAATTTCTGATTAAGACGATTGTTGGCTGAATCAGACTTTGAACCTCACAGCCAAATGTGTCTAACATGTGTACAAGCCTTTAGTTTCTTCAGGAGACCCATATTCTCAAAACAGATTCCAAGCATCAGTCGTTAATCCCCAAAAAACTGTTCAAATTGTATAGAGGGTTGCGTCTGCCTAGAATAAAAGTACCTGGTGCAAAGGTTGGTTAAATTCACTTTCTCCAGTAATATTATATTAAAATGCCCACATACTATGTCAAACAGGGTTGCAGTCTTGCTTTTTACATATTTTAATGAAGAAATTCATAATTAAATTAATTTCCTTTCTTATAGTCCCAACTACTGCTCGATTAAATGATGTTGTGTATGCTATAAATATATGTACCACTAGCCTTTCTGTGTAATTATTTTACAAACCTGTTTAAAGGACAATTGTTTGTCCAACCACGCTCTTAGCTCGGTCTCGGATATATAAAAATGGCAAGAGCACTCTCTGCAGAGCATGTCTTCCCATTGTTTAGGTCTTAGGTCAAAAGCGGACATTGCAACAATATTACAGTTGTCCATTGAGTCAGTAAATCGTTCACTACTGCAAGCCCTTGAAGTTCTTGGCCTACTTTATTCCTTTACCTCTGATATAAGAATGGACAGTGCATTATCCATTCTTAGAGGGTAGCTCTCAAATGTACTGAAAATGTTGTGCTGAATTTTAGGTTGGGGAATATTAGAAAGCTTAAATGTTTTTTTTAATACAATTGTACAATGATATTTAGAAATTAAGACAAATATATTTTATTTTAAATGTTACTACATTTCTAAATATCATTGTACAATTGTATTAAAAAGAAAACATTTAAGCTTTCTAAGTAATTCCCAACCTAAAATTCAGCACAACATTTCAGTACATTTGAGAGCTACCCTCTAAGAATGGATAATGCACTGTCCATTCTTATATCAGAGGTAAAAGGAATAAAGTAGGCCAAGAACTTCAAGGGCTTGCAGTAGTGAACGATTTACTGACTCAATGGACAACTGTAATATTGTTGCAATGTCCGCCTTTTGACCTAAGACCTAAACAATGGGAAGACATGCTCTGCAAGAAGTGCTTCTTGCCATTTTTATATATCCGAGACCGAGCTAAGAGCGTGGTTGGACAATACAATTGTCCTTTAAACAGGTTTGTAAAATAATTACACAGAAAGGCTAGTGATACATATATATTACAGCATACATCATTTTAATCAGCAGTAGTTGGACTATAAGAAAGTGCTTGTGAAGGTTCTCATTCATCCAGGTCATGGTATATCTGTTGTATTCAATTAGATCAACTGGACATGAAATGTAGTTCTTGAAGACGTTTCGCTAGTCATCCGACTGGCTTTCTCAATTCAGAATGACTTGTACAAGAATCTGTGGCAATTATGTACCCTGGAAAATCCCAATTAGCATATCACAGCCAGGTGTTAAGGGTGTGATTAGATAGTGGCTAAGAGGTGTTATAGGAACGCCCAGAGTAAGGTGTTAAAACAGCATTTTTTAAGATGCTACATTTCATGTCCAGTTGATCTAATTGAATACAACAGACTATAAGAAAGGAAAATTAATTTAATTATGAATTTCTTCATTAAAAATATGTAAAAAGCAAGACTGCAACCCTGTTTGACATAGTATGTGGGCATTTTAATATAAATATTACTGGAGGAATAGTGAATTTAACCAACCTTTAGCACCAAGGTACTTTTATTCTAGGCAGACTGCAACCCTCTATACAATTTGAACAGTTTTTTGGGGATTAACGACTGATGCTTGGAATCTGTTTTGAGAAGTATGGGTCTCCTGAAGAAACTAAAGGCTTGTACACATGTTAGACACATTTGGCTGTGAGTGTTCAAAGTCTGATTCAGCCAACAATCGTCTATAATCAGAAATTTTTGACCACTCCAGACAACAATTTTACGTGCACATAAGGTTTAAAGGGCATGTCCACCCGCAAAACTATAATCCCTCCCACTAATGGCCCCACCATGTGTAGTAAAATCCTTACCTCCCATCCCAGCTCCATAAGGTTCTCCTGTAGTCCCCCCCCAAAGTCCCAAAAACTGCCCACCAGGAGGATAGCAGAGTCCATATAGGACTCTGCCTCCTATCTGGCCTCCGGGAGAAGTTTGGCATGCGTACTGCAGCCCTTCTCCCCCTCCCTATTAGGATTCCCTCCCCCTAGCGTAAAACCCTTTATATATAATATTCCCCCTGTCCCCCCAGCCCCAACCGCTATATTTTAATTATTAGAAAGTGCCCCAAACATTACTTACCTTCCCTCTTTCCTCCGCCGCACTGAACTCCCTGCAGCCGCGTCCGTGATTGGCTGCCTCTCAATCACAGACGCGACTGCCGGTCCCGCCCCTCTGCTTGCATTTTCTCGCAAGCAGAGGGCCTGGCAGTGCGGCGGAGGAAAGAGGGAAGGTAAGTAAAGTTTGGGGCACTTTCTAATAATAAAAATATAGCGGTTGGGGCTGGGGTGACAGGGGGAATGTTATATAAAAAAAATTTCAAGGGTAGACATGCCCTTTAATGTTTACAGATGTTGTGTAGCCTTTTATGTTTAGTTGCTAGGATTAAGCATTAATGGTTTTCTTACTACAATCTCTACATTTAAACTTAACAAAAGTACAGGGAGATAAAATAAAAGTTCATATTGTTAAAAATTATGCTAATTTTGCCCCAGCCAATCAGATGTTAGCTTTCAAATGGTAGCTAACATCTGATTGGTTGGGGCAAAATTAGCACCAATAACTTTTATTTTATCTCCCTGTAAATATGCAGTATTAGGATTCATTAATTACCGTATATACTCGAGTATAAACCGAGTTTTTCAGGCTGTAAAATCAGGCTGAAAAAACGAATTCGGTTTATACTCGAGTCAGTTACCTTAGAGCAGAAATCAGGCAGCCGCTTGCTCGCTCTCACGCTCCCTATCCTGGCCCACCGGCTGACGTCACTGCCCGGTGCCGAGTGGTGACGTCCGCCGGGGCTTCAGTATAGGGAGCGTGGGAGCGGCTGCCCCATTTCTTCTATAACTTACCGGAACATGCAGAAGCTGCCATGAAGCATCCAGGAATGCCACAGAAGAATGCCACAGAAGCATGCACACAAAAGGTACACACTTAAGTGGGTGGAAGGGTGAGGGTTCAGATCTTTGGAAACTACAACTCCCAGCTACTAAAGCATGCTGGGAGTTGTAGTTTCCAAACATCTGGTGTGCCAAGACTTTAGTAGTCTTTTAAATGGACAGCAGAATTCTCATACAGTAATAGCCATATCCAGTATGTCTATTACTGTATGGGAAATCTGCTGTCCATTTAAAGGGCAACTAAAAAAACAATAAAGAATCAGAAGTAGAATGTTATCTATTGTTGCCTTCTGATTCTGTATTGTTTTGAGGCTTAGTTGCCCTTTAAATGGACAGCAGAATTCCCATACAGTAATCCCATACAGTAATAGCCAAATCCAGTATTGCTATTACTGTATGGGACTACTGTATGGGAATTCTGTCCATTTAAAGGGCAACTAAAGCCTCAAAACATCACAGAATCAGAAGGCAGTAGTGGTCATAATTTCTACCCTTGGTTTATACTCGAGTCAATCACTTTAATTTGTTTTCTCTGGTAAAAGTAGGTACCTCGGTTTATACTCGGGACGGTTTATATTCAAGTATATACGGTACTTAATTCTGCAATAAAGAAACACTAATCATCATAAAACAATTTGCATATTCAATTTGTGACACTAAACAAGTTTAAATAAATTAAAATCTGCCAACTGAAAGAATATTATGCAAATAAAATACTTTTTCTACAATTAAGAAATATTTATATTCATTCCATGTTTAAGTCTAACCAAGGTTAGAAAAGTTTGAAGTTGATCAAGCAATAGGTCTGAATTCTAGGGAATTGTTTTGATTAATTCCAAATCCTGCTTTTAATGTACTATTTCTTAAGCTAGTGACAACATACCATGCCTTCCTCTCCATGAAATCGAACAGCGATTCCTTGTTTTAGCTTTTCACAGTTGGATTTAAACACCACTTCACAGCTACTCCTAAAAATAGAATCTAAATATGTAACAATGGGTTACTGCTCACTCTAGCAAAACTATTTTGTTTATAAAAAAAAAGTGCTATATTAAAAGGTTCTACCTCTCTGAACAAGAAGGATATCATTTTCATTTACAGGTCTATGAACCATATCAGAATCAGGTTGTCCAGAGTGTAAGTGTTCGTAAAACCATTCACATCGCTCCTTAAAGGGCTAAAATAAAAGAGAAAAACGTGAGGGCTACAAAAAACTAATTTAAGTATGACCATTTTTTCATTGAATTTCAAAAGTTCCAATTTAAAAATGCAGCTTTAAAATCTTTTATGCTAATTCAATTTATAGTACCTAACCAATCATATGGCAAAAACATCATTAACAAACAAAATTAATATTTAAAGGGCATGTCCACCCATATAAAAAAAAAATTCCCATATAAAATAGTATGCCTTCCCCCAGTCCCAACCGCATAAAAATAATTTTAAGAAAGTGCCAAGATCTTTACTACCTTCCCTCTCTCCTCCGACGCGGCCCGGCCTTCTGCCTGCAAGACACTGCAAGCAGGGGGCAGGACCGGCAGCCGCGTCCGTGATTGGCTGAGAGCAGCCAATCACGGACGCGGCTGCCGGCTTCTCAGAATGCCGGGGGAGAGAGGGAAGTAAGTAGAATTCGGGGGACTGTCTTAAAATTATTTTTTAGCGGTTGGGGCTGGGGGAAGAAATACTATTATATGGACAAAGGTTTTTATTGTAGGGGGAGGGATCGCAAAACGGGAGGGAGAGGGAGGGGGAGAAGGGCTGCAGTATGCATGCCAAACTTCTCCAGAGGCGAGACAGAGGCAGAGTCCTATATGGACTCTGCTATCCTCCTGGTGGGCAGTTTTTGGGAGGGGACTACAGGAGAACCATATGGAGCTGGGATGTTAGGTAAGGATTTTATTACACTACATGGTGGGGCCATTAGTGGGGGGGGATTATATTTTTGGGGGTGGACATGCCCTTTAAGCTAGGTATTGATATCATTACACTAAAGGATTAGGTGCAGATAAGGCGAACTGTGGTCTCCATACAAGGTCCCTTTATGAAAAATTGTAGACTCCTACTTTTATCTACTGGATTATGCTTCTAGCTACAGTCTATGCAAACTTACATCAGTATAAAGGGTGTTTCCTGCTAGCACTATGAGCTGTGACATCATAGGCACAATTGCTCTGCCACCAAGTGTCAGGTGTGAGCGTGCCTACTTGTACACTACTGCAGGCACAAAGCATCATTAGCTGCATCATAAACCTGTTTCCAACTTTTTAAATCATTTATTTATCAAATTTTTTAATAATTTAATCCCAGGGAGGGAGGAAATCCAATTTCACCTTCCTGGGAGGCTGTTTGCAAGAATGGTGAAATGTTTGCAAGAATGGTGAAGTAATTCTTGCTCTCTGCCCCTGTGCACTACCTCCCAAAATGTAAGCAGGAGATAGTCATGCAGGGGGCACACTGAAGAGAGCAAGCGGTACTATGACAGCTCTCCGCTCCTGCAAATGGCCATGCGGGAAAGTGGAAATAGGATTTCCTACCTACTACTACTTTTATCTTCAGGATCCTGCTTCTAGATGCAATCTACCCAAACTTATTAAGCATGTATAAAAGTATAAAAATGTAAGTGGAAGATAGTCATGCAGGGGACAGGGACTTCAAACGTGAAACATTTTGGGGGGCTTTAAAGGGCAACTATAGTGAAAAAAAAACTTTGTCTGTATACAATGTATAGATCACTTAGTATAAGCTGCCTTACTTTCATGTTTCTGTGTGGCTTCATTTCTTCACACTGGCAGAAGTTTGTACCAAGCTGTGTAGTCCCCCTCCCCTCTCTGTCTACTCCCCCTCAAGCAGTGACGGGCTGTATACAGAGTCCGAGCATTGTCAGTTGAAAGGACTTTAAATGAAGTGCTGAAATCCTGTTGACCCCTCCCTTCCAGAGCTAGACTGCAAGCAATCAAAGTGTGGAATAAAGTAGCAATATGCTGAAGGGAGGGGCAGAGGGGGAGAGAGGACAAGTGGTGCTGAGATTCTTTACAAGTAAGTTACTGAACTCTCCCTGTTCTCTAACTTTGCTAATTGTTATTTATTTTTTACCTAAAGTTCATATCTCTCCCCTGCTTAGCTGAGATCATAATCACTGATGAGAGTCAGTGTAACAGCAGCTTGTAGTGAGAGACCTTCACAAACACAGTAACACTGCTTGTTGTCCTGTTACATTTCAGTTGCTTTAGTCTATATATTTCATACATTGCACTGTGTGTCTTGCTTGGTATATAGTCTGTATTACTGTATTATATATACTGTATTAGTGTTCCATTTGAGTCACTGGTTTTGTATGTATATAAGATATTTTTTTTTGGGGGGGGGGGCTGTTTTATAGTGTGTTATGCTCATATTACTGGGTTAATGGTTTATTGATTGTGTTTAGCACTACAGCATTTGACTATATGTTCCACATGGTACATATAGTGTGGGTGAGAGAGTGTGTGACAGTACTGCATGGGAGCTTTGGATTGTGTGGGTGTGTGCCTTTGAGTGACAGATGAGGTGTAGCAGCTCCTACAAATCACAGCATATTCAAAGGCTTATATCTCGGGGACTATGAAGAATTTAAAGAAACTAAAGGTACCCTGGTGGTTGGGATGACTTATAGGATACATTAGAAGAAATAAAAAAAAAAACAATTTTCTCACTATAATTGCCCTTTAAGATTCCTACTGTTTCTCTGCTTCTGCATATCTCCAAAAAAAGGTAAAATATATATTTGAATATCAATTGTAAAATTTGTTAGGTTTAGCTAAGTTTGGGGACTGTGCAGAAAGCATGAGATCTTACGTACAGAATATTTAAAATATTTAAAAATAATAAGTTCTTTAGGCAATATAAAATGCTCAAACCCAATTTAGGGCTGGAACACAAAAGCTAATTTAGGCCCAATAATTTCAAAAGATATATTTACCAATCAATATATCGATCAAGTTATATGAGCAATATTACCCTAATGATTATGCATCATATTGAAGAGCCAAAATATTAACCTTGTTTACCAGCCCTTAAAGGTTATCCTAACTCTTATCCTGGACCTGCCAATGCAGATTTTATTTAATTAATTAATTAATTGTAGTGTTACTTCAATCCCTAATGACACTATGGCATCTTTAGAATTAGGTATGCTCTAAATATTTATTTGAGATTGAATATATAAGCAAATAATATACCTGGGCTTTTATTATGTGCATAAAACGAGACATTAGCTCAGGACACTCCAGAAGAAAATGAAAGTGATCAAAGATTATTTTTGGGTTCCTGAAAACAAACAAAAAAAACCCCCACATTACTGTGTGCTCTACATAAATTGCTAAAAATAATCACTTGTAAAGCTAGGCAGTTTAAGTTACTCAAATATACATTTAAAAAAAATACAATAACAAATGCCTGGTTTTATAATTATTTTATTTTTAATGAAGTCAATTGTTTTATCGGAGTTGTTTTATCTAAGTTGATAGAAATGTAAAATAGTTGAAAATAAGTGGACCCATATATGTCTATCTTTTAAACAAAATCTAGCTATACACTAATGTGTGTTTGATGCTTTCACCTTCTTGTTTTATATAACTATTGACTGTCAATCTAAAATAAATCTAAAATCAGTGGTCAGTTCTTTATTTTTTTTTACTTCAATTTTTTGATCCAGCATATGCTTGTTAATGTGGTCATCAATTCTATAAAAGTCCCACAAACCCGCCAGATTTTCTGTACAATCACCAACATTTTCCAACCTGAAAGAATAATGTTTTCTACATTTGATAACAATACCTTTTTGTTCTAACGCAAAAAAGATTTTGTTACTTACCGTAAAATCTTTTTCTGTGAAGCCGAAGGGGGACCCAGGCACGGCAGGGTATTCCACATTTAGGAGCGGACACTTGAACAAATGAAATTTGCACAGGCTCAGGTGCTCCTTCCCTTACCCTATATTCTGCAGCACCAGAAGCTTGCCTTAGTTTAGTTCCAAAGAGAAAGAGCGAAAGAGTACGAACACTAGTAAACTTATAACATTGGTAATCAAAACTATAAAACTATTCAGTAGAGAAGGAACAGATAATCTGTCTAACTAAACTAGAGCTACTAAATGTATATGGAGGGAATAGCCTGGGTCCCCCTTTGGCTTCAGAAAAAAATAATTTACGGTGAGTAAAAAAATCTCATTTTCTTTCATCCTTGGGGGACCAGGCACGGCAGGGGACATCCTAAAGTCCTGCACAATAAAGCCGAGGGTCGTCTCTGCTGAAGCAAATACATCCAACCTGTAGAATTTGATGAATGTGGAAATAGAGGACCAAGTGGCTGCTTTGCAAATCTGTTCGATGGAGGCCCCACGGTGAGCTGCCCATAAAGCCCCCAGCGCCCTGGTAGAGTGGGCTGTAACCCGCAAGGGAGCACATCGCAGAATGACGCTATGGACCTATTGAGCCAGGGTCTGAGGAGACGCTCTGGAGCCCTTGTGAGGGCCTGCCAAGAGAATAAACAGAGCTTTTGAAGAACAAAAAAGATTTAGTTCTGGCGATATATGTCCAGAGAGCTCTGACTACGTCTAGGGAGTGCAGCTTTTCCTTGGGAGAGGAAGGCTGAGGACAAAGGACTGAAACAATAATTTCCTGACTCACATGAAAAGAAGAGACAACCTTGGGCAAGAATGCTGGATGAGGTCAAAGAACCGCTTTGTCCTTGTGAAAGGAAAGACATGAGGGCACTATGGATAGGGCTGCCAACTCTGATGCTCTACGTATTGATGAAATGGCCAGAAGAAAAAGCGTCTTCCATGTTAGAAGGGATAGAGTTATATTCCTTAGGTGTTCAAAGGGGAGACCTTGTAACACCTTGAGGACCAGGAAAAGATCCCATGGACCGATTGCCTATGGGGAGGGCGAAGTTGAGCCACACCCTGTAGGAAAGTTTGCACATCCTTGGTGGAAGAAAATTGACAGTGCTGCAGCGCTAAGAGAAAGGCCTTTCTTGAACCCTACCTGCAGAAAATGTAAAAGTCTGGATAGCACGAATGTTCTCGGGGGGCGGGGGGGGGGAACCTCTGGAGTAAGCCCAACTTATGTATCTCTGCCAGATTCTGTGGTAGTGAGGGGGGAATACCTCTCTTCTTTAGAAAAGAGGATTCAATCTCCATGGCGTCAAACTAAGATGTTGGAGATCTGGATGGAAAAAGGGGCCTTGTGCTCCTGCTCGGGAGTGTCGTATTCTATTTCACCTTCCTCTGTGATCTCATCGTCCTCTTGAGTAGAATCCTCTATCGTAAATGATGTAAGAGGTTTCTGTGGCCTAGAAGATCTGGAGTCTCTGTCTGTAATCATTAGCTGTCTGGATTGGAGGACCTGTGAAATAGAAGACATAGCAGAGGCTAAAGATTTAGCCCATGCCGGTTCATACTCCTGAGGGCCTGAGCTTTGGGCAGACCCTTCTGACAGAGTTTTAAATACCTCTAATGATACCGTATAGATTTTGCCCATTCGGGTTCCTGGTCGGCTAGGTCCGAAGGCGCAGGTGGAGGATTATGGGTAGCTTTGCAGGAAGTGCACCTGGGACCAGATTGGCCAGCAGGTAATTTTTCTTGACAGTTTGCACATACATAAGATATGGCGACTGTGGGATTTTTATTTCCTTTCTGGCGGGACAGGAGCTACCCCTTACTGGCCATAGAGGAGAAAGGAAAAATTGAGGAGACAGAAAAGATTTTTTTGGAAGGTAAAAAAGGTTTTGTAACCTAAGTAAGAGGAGAAGACCCCACTAAATCTCACTATAAGAGGAGAAAAATCTAGGTTTTAGAATGAGAGGAGACTTAGCTGCAGGAGATGAAGGTTTAGGGAAGAGCCGGAGAGCCAAGAGCCAGTGGAGAGCCAGAGGAAGGATCGGAGTTTTGGATGGCGGGAAAATAGGAGGATGAAGGCCCGTCCCAGCGACCAGTGATTTCGCAGAAAAGTGAAGGGCTCTCCCACGCAGAAAAGCCAGCAAGGGAAGCTCCTGCCCCAAGGACCCAGGTCCTACCAGAGTGAAGTGGGGGCCCAATGCAGTGCCTGTTGCAATTTGTATGCTTTCTGTAGTGCAGTAAGGAAAGTAGGACTGGTCCAACCTGAAAGAAAGGCTTCCTGAGCAGTGCCTGTATGAAATCCTTGTGAGCACAATGTGGTCGGCAAGTGGAGGAGCTGGCTGAACGAAGAAGGGAGCCTAGATAGGCTAATCCCAATCCACCTCAATGGGGGTCCTTGAGTTGGAGGGCTTTCCTGACTTGGGTAAGTTGGAGCAACACTAGAAAAGGTTTGTTAGGCCACTACTGTGTTTTAGTGGAGGGGAAACGCTGAAGGCAGTGGCTCCAGCTGTTCCCAAAGTTTTTCTTTTGTAGATCCCAGCAGAGGGAGAGTAGTCCAACTCCTGAGCGGACACTTAAAGAACTTAGGCAGGCTTCTGGTGCTACAAAATATTGGGTAAGGGGAGAAGCACCTGAGCCTGTGCAAATTTCATTTGCTCCTGGAGGTGGAATATTTAACCCCTTCCGTGCCTGGTCCCCCAAGGCTGAAAGAGAAAAGGAACCAATTTTAAAAATAATGAAAGAACTGGATGGACTAAGTGATCTAACACTGAGCAGTAGAAAGCAAGCCATAGTCAATTTGTTTCTAATGTTCTATTGAGAAAAAGGTTGTCTCCTTAAAGGGCATGTCCACCCCCAAAACTATAATCCCCCCCCACTAATGGCCCCACCATGTAGTGTAATAAAATACTTACCTCACATGCCAGCTCCGTATGGTTCTCCTGTAGTCCCCCCCCAAAGTCCCAAAAACTGCCCACCAGGAGGATAGCAGAGTCCATATAGGACTCTGCCTCCTGTCTCCCCTCCGGGAGAAGTTTGGCATGCGTACTGCAGCCCTTCTCCCACTCCCTTTCCCTCCCGTTTTGCGATCCCTCCCCCTACCATAAAAACCTTTGCCCATATATTAGTATATCTTCCCCCAGCCCCAACTACTAAAAAATAATTTTAAGAAAGTCCCCAGAACTCTACTTACCTTCCCTCTCTCCTCCGGCATTCTGAGAAGCCGGCAGCCGCGTCCGTGATTGGCTGCCTCTCAGCCAATCACGGACGCGGCTGCGGGTCCCGCTCCCTGCTTGCAGTGTCTTGCAAGCAGAAGGCCGGGTCGGGCGTAGGAGGAGAGAGGGAAGGTAAGTTAAGATCTGGGCACTTTCTTAAAACTATTTTATAGCGGATGGGGCTGGGGGAAGGCATTCTATTATAGGGTGGACATGCCCTTTAAGTTCTATATTTATAGCTTACAAACATTTTTATTGAATTATTCTACAACAAAAATAAATAGCTAATGTGTGAAAATAATAACTATACATTGCTCTCTCCGGATGATTATCTATTGTGGTAAAATTATTTGGGTGTTCATTCTCCTCTATCACTGATTTTTATCTGTACGCATTCTATTTCTTCTAAAACTTTTTGAGAGATACAAGTTCTAGATAACACCCTAACTTTACCTTGTAACAAAACATTTAAGAACTTCATCATGCTTGCAAACAAATTCAATAAAGCGTGGTGAAGTCATTCTGTAAAAAAAACAAAAATAAATTTTCATGAGTTTAATTGTGATGATAATTTAAAAAAAAAAAGTTTTAGTATGATTTGAACATTAATAGTTTTTTAAGAAGTTTACTATTTATATAGAATCATATTAGTATTTGTATGTATGTATGTATATGTTTATACATACTAGGGGATGCAGCGCTGTACAATATAGAATACAAAAAGTTGTACAAGGGGGACAAGTAAATAAATACATAAATATATAAATAAGAGAAAATATGAGAATCATAAAATATACAAGTGCTTGTAACACGAGGAAAGAGGTCCCTGCCCCATTGAGCTTACAATCTTCTTAGGTGGGTAACATACAGATACATAGGAAAGGGTGGAAGTGCTAAAGTAATAACTGGTGCAGTGTCCACAGTCCTATACTGTGCTGTGCTCAAAGAGATAGGATGAGAGGTTAGATTTAAACTTGTTTATTGAGGTTTCTTGACGGAGAGAGAGGGGAATAGAATTCCAGAGGACGGGAGCCACCAGAGAAAAGGGTTTAAGCCAAGAGGAGGCAGTGTGAGTGGGGGGTCTATATAAGAGATGGTTCTGTGATGAGCAGAGGGTACGGGCACTGACATATGGGGACACTAGAGAAGAAATATAAGTAGGAACAACAGAGCAAAGGGATTTAAATGTTAAGAGAAGGATTTTGTAGATAATGCATTGTTTAATGGGGAGCCAGGTAGATGTGCGGAACAGAGGAGATTTAATTTGTTAGAGACCGAGATAATGCGTGCGGCAGAGTTAAGTATGTACTAAAGGGGAGAAAGTTGGGAAGCAGGAAGACCAGAAAGCAGAAGGTTACAATAACCTAGGCGTGATAGGATGAGAGCATGGATAAGCATAGCAGTAGATGGAAGAAAAAGGAATCTACGGATTTTCACAATGTTACGAAGAAAAAAGCGACAGGTTTTAGCAACATTAGTTAATGTGATTGAAAAAGGAGAAAGCAGAATCAATAATAACCCCAAAGCAACGTGCCAACTGAATAGGTTAAATGGGGTTGTTGTCCACAGAAATGGAAAAATGTGGGATAGGACCAGGTTTAGGTGGGAAAATGATTAGTTCGGTTTTAATCAGGTTTATTTTGAGGCTTTGGTGGGCCATCAATGAGGAGACAGCACGGAGACAGTCGGAGATGCGTGATTGGGTGTCAGGACAAAGTGTGGGGGTGGAAAAATATATTTGCCTATCAGACAGATGGCGTACAGATGGTAGTTTAAACCAAATGAGCTGATGACTTCTCCCAGGGAAATTGTATAGTGGGAGAACAACAGGGGTCCAAGAACAGAGCCCTGTGGAACCCCAACATTAAGAGGAACCAGAGAGGATATTTTATTATCATATGACGCAGAGTAGGTTCTGTTCAAGAGGTAGGATCATAGCACGTTTACCTGTTTTGCCTTTAAGATAGAATGTTTCTTTGAAAGCCAACAATTCAAGATGTCAACTTTGAACCAAGTGCATAAGGTGTGCAAAATAATGAATATAACATTTTGGGGGGTGTTAAGTCATTTGAAACACATCTCAGACTGTTGGTAGCTCTAAAGGTAAGGTAGGAGGTATTACAGGTGTGGTGTCATACGATATGATGTGGTGAATATGGATTTATCCCAATTGATATAGAAACCTGAGAGGGTTTGCACATACAATTCTGATGTGACCTGTGAGTGGGTACAGAGAAGAGTCTGGAAGGCTCAGGGAGGAAAGGCTTGGTTAGCGTTTTGGGTGGCATAACTGCGGACCCCAGCATCAGGCAGGTTGGACACCCCTGTTCTAGAGTGCAACTGCCTTTAAGGGCAGGAAGCCCTGTATAGTATATGTGAGATCATCTGCCACCAACTGTTTAAAGTAAATAAGCAGAGAAATAACTAAAAAAACGTTACTTTGGCATAAAAAAAAAATCAACATTCTGTTAAGCTTGTAAATATGAAGCTATAATGCCTAAAGTAATGCGAACTGGAAAGCCACATACGAATGGGACAATATGGCCTAAATACAAAAATTAGAAGCCTAGTGCACATCCAATTAATATGCTTACATTTTACTTTACCATTGTAATGCGACTTAAAAAGCCTGCCCTTCTCTCTTCTCTCTATCAATTGCTGATAGATTATTGGCTAATTAGCTAATTTGCAGAGCCCTGTGTTATGTAGTGGAATAAAATGACTTACCCCTGAGGCATTTGGCAAGAACAGCACATGTAAAAAGCTTGAATGACAGCACTTAGGCGATTTGCCGTCATTGAAATTACATCCTGACCATCAACAACTGCTTCCTGTTTTCCAGACATATCATAACTCTCAAATTCCCCTGTGAGTGCGGATGCCGATAAATGGCCACTTCCACTGTCTGATGGATGATTTAGAGAAATATCCTGTGGTTTTTGCTTCAGCAAAATGTAAGCAATGTTGGTAGAGTCTCTCTTGCTTTTAGTTAATTCAGTAGCAATGAGAACTAACCATTCTTCTAAGGAATGCCACAGTAACTCCAGAGGCTGCAATAAAAAAAAGAAAAATTATAAGTAGGTAACAAAGTAGCTATGAAACTTAAAAAAAAAAGATTTGATTTGAAATTATTTGAAACACTAACTGGAAATGCTGGAAAAAATAATTCCTTTTGATTTATAAGCATTATAGAAATCTGTACCTGTAATTGTGCAGACCGTATGTAAAGGACAATGTAAAAAGATTGGACTAAACAGATGTGCAGAGCTTAGTTGATAAATCTATATTTGTTTTTACAAAAGCATTCTGTAAGGACAAGGGCATTGTTTTTTTTCTCTAAAGAAACGCCATATGCAAACATTCAGTGAATTTTCAATCTGCCCAGCATGCTGCATTTATGTGCACTTTGTGTGCTTTTCTTTGCAATTACTAAAACAAAAAGTCAAAAAAAAATTTGCAACACTACAACATTATTGTTTAATTTACCAATCTTAGATTGCAATCTCTTTGGGGCAGGGCCTGATGTGTATGTATCCATGTAATTGTAAAGCGCTACGGAAGATATTGGAGCTATATAAATCCACAATAATAATCGTACATGTAAAACATGTAACATGCATGCAAAATTCAGTATGTGAGTTGTAATACTCAAATTAAAAGAATGTATATGCTAACATGAAGTTTTTTAGCATTAGAAAGTAAAAGATAGAGAGAAGAAGAGGTAGCGAGACATTTTATAAAATGTAACGGTGGTTATGTATAGCAGTTACAAACACAGAAATCTATTAGGAAATGAGTGGATCCTAGCCATAAGAAACTATAAAGCTAAACAAATTTTTAGAATAGATATAAGGATCCCTCAAGGGTTAAATTATATTTGTGATGTTGTTTTGTAGTCAGTTCAAATCTGTAGAGCTGATTTCTTTAGGTAAATATTCATATACTAATATATCTTTTAGTATTGCATTAGATCAACTGGACTTGAAGTTTAGTACTTAAGAGGTGTTAAACTGCCCCCTCCCCCCCCCATTCAGACTTGGTTTCTTTATTTTGACATAAATGGCCTCCTTGACATCTCTTTTTAACCAGTTCTGTCGATCTTACTAAATAACGCAGATATATGGTAGCATGACCTGGATGAATGAGAACCTTCACAATTGTGAATGCTCGATATTCTTTATGCTTTTTCCCTTTGCCTTTAAATTAAGCTTAATAATTATAAATGTTATTATTGCTTTTAAGAGTGGTCTCTAAATGATTATAGAGAGGGTTGTCTTAGTCTATAAATATGCATATAAATATGTTCCATGATTTTTCTGTACTATGTCTATTTTTAAGTGCTATCACATGTGAAATGTATCAGGCAATATTACTGAGACTATCAGGGAGTTTCAATAAAAGTTCTCATCGCTAAAAATGGTGCTAATTTTGCCCCAACCAATAAGATGTTGGCTTTCTAATGTTAATTAAGATCTGATTGGTTGGGGCAAAACTAGCACCATTTTAAACAATAAGAACTTTTATTGAATCTCCCTTTTTATGTGTTAAATAAGGTCATTGTTTTTATGCATACAAAATTTTTTATGCTGGAGTGAGTAGTCCATCTGTCCGGAGTTGCACACCTTCCTTATAATTTTGCTGAATGGATATATTGAGTAAGCAATGGGTCTGGGGCTAATGCACCAGGTCCACAGAAAAATGAGTGTTTGCATAAGTGCTTTCAGAAAGGTTTGATCCGGTGACAAGAGTGCACAGGGCAATACTATATCTGGAACACTACTTTTACTTTGTGAGTTCCAAACCCTAAGCATAGTTTTATGCATAGCTAATCTGCTTTACCTGAAGAGAGAAGTGCATCTCTCAAAAGCTTTTTTATAAATATTAAAGGATAAGTGCACTATAAAATGAAGTTATGGTCAATAGGAAGTTGCAGCTTTAAAAAAACATTGTTGCTGCCATCTTGTTTGTCACTAGTTGATTAGTTAGACCCGCCCCTCCGAGATTTTCATCTAGCTCCTGATTTGCTAGCCTCATTTGTTAATGCATGACGTCATGGCACACGCGACGTGACATCAGTGCGTGCGGCAAGAGGACAACCTGTGCACACACGTCCGTGGGCGCATGCAAGGAGCGATCATGCATTAACTCATGAGGCTAGTCTAGTCTAACAGTTAGTCCACAATAAATTCCCTACAATGCATTTTAGCATATTCTACTGGATTAACACAGCTACGATAATCTAATGTTGCCATTAATTAATTAAAAGATTTTACCATATCCTCTCATTTTATGTGTTACTACAATTGATTTTTTCTCCATAAATTAGAAATACTGTGGCACCATCTAGTGGTAGATATTGAGGTTGTTAGGACAATTATTAGGATAATTGGTTCGGGTAAATTGATGGTCTTTTGAACTTTAAAATTGTGTGAATTCTCCAAATTTATGGGGAGCTCTATATTTGCTTTACGGTAAATACAAAAAATATTGGTCAGCAAAAGAAGGACCAAATGACACAATCTATGGGCTATTCTCTTCATCCAGATGGCACTTCTACCCTTTCCTATGTATCTGTATGTTACTCTCCTAATTAGATTGTAAGCTCTATGTGGCAGAGACTTCATTTCCTCATGTTACATGGTTCATGCATATTTCACAATGCAAATAATTATTTATTTATGTATTAATATTCCCCCCCTTGTATGGCTTTTTGTATAGCGATGCGATGGTGCTTTATAAAAATATACATATATACATACGTCCAAATAGGATGAAGGTATTTTATCAAGGGGTTTGTATTTTGTACCATGGACGAAAAATGTTGACCACAATTCAAAATACAAATACTGTGTGGTATGTTTTTGTCTGTTGGCCAGTTGATAATTTATGTAATTCATTCCTAACACTCCTATTACAAATTTTTAGAATCGGGTTTATAAATATGGCACTGTTCTACCTTATTAAGATATGCTTCATAAAGAATCAGGTTATTGACTGAAATACTATTTCTACCAACATTGCAAAATTGCCCAAAAACTTAGGTTTTCGTGTAAATGTTTGAAAAAGATGTAGACCACAAAGGTTTCTTATTAGCATTTTAGTGAAGAGAACACTGTTCAATATGTCACAGAGAGAACAAAACTTGCCTTCCTCACCCACAATGCTTTGCAGTGGTTACTGTTACATGGGAGCAGGGACAGTTAAGTTATATGGACTGTGAAAAAAAATTGTGTAACACCATTACACAATTTCCAAGAGAAAATCAATATAATTATATAACATATAAAATATATTAATTATTTAAATCAGAAATGGTTGCAAATAAAGAAAAAAGATATGAACCTAGAACATATATTCTAAACACAAATAATGTGGATGTTATTTTTGGGAGGGGCGCTTTATCACAAGAGTACATAGAACTTGAGACGCAGAGAAGTGAGACACTGTAAGAATGTTTTTAGAATATTTATAAATGCATGGGTAAGCAAAAAAATATATTATGCATTTATGAATAAGAAAAGGGTATAATTGTCCTTTAAGCAAGGACACTTACTGACAAAACAGGTAGATTTTTTCATTATCAGCTTTGGGGAACTGGTTTTATGACAGTGGGAATTCTATATTGAAACCAAAATTTGAGAAACAGATTAATCAAATAATAGGCAAATTTAGTGATAAAAGTAAAAGACTAAATGATGTCAACTGGAGTTTTAATAACTAAACTTACGTCCTGTTCAGGAGTCTGATAAATGAGTGCATGCTTTGTCAAATTCACCTCTTTTACGTCTATCTTCCTAAAGACATCATATACTTTTCTGACCTTGAACACTTGATTTCTGGGAGTTTTGTTTCCATTATAGCCCATGTCATTTCCATTACTGGGTGAAGAAGGGCCAATGCGGAAAACGTGGCAGAATATCTTTACAATTTTCAGAAGACTCTTCATTTGTGCTTCATAACTACTTGAGAGACTGTTGAGAAAAATGACCAATTCTTACAATAATACAATAAATAAAGGACTGTGGGAGCACTCCTTAGGCTAAATTACAATAAAGTTCTGCGGAAATGCTACTGATCTGGTCAGTAATTCATTGTTTGTATCAATACTTACAATTGTAATCAGAACATAAGAGGGCTCATTTACCCAGAGCCGCAGCTCACTTTCTAGGTGTTTAAAAGTCACACTAACCGATACAATATAGGTTAGCACAACTTTAACTCTTTGTGCAGTGGTGCAACAAATAATATCCATTGTGTGCTGGATTTAGTGCTTTTTAATGACCAATAATAGCTGGAGTTAAAGTTGCGGTGCTGCAAAGCAGATATTATACTTGGTGCGGGACATTTACCCAGAGCTATTGCTCTAGATCAATCTGGCCCTGGGAGTCCAGCAGCAGAAGAAAAAAGTTCCTTTTCTGTTCTTACCAGACAGCCATGCGATCAATGTCCCTGTCTTAAATTAAAAAAAAAACAACAACAAAAAAATTTCTATAAAAGAAAGATGTGTGGATAGTTAAACCTGTAAATAAAAGTTGTAACCATTATCATATTTGTCATATACATACCTCAGTAGTTTGTGACCATTAGTCGTAGCTACCTCTGCTAGGCTTGTAAGTATCTTCAGATATTGGATTTCACTTTGTTGAGACAAATGTTCCAGGACCTGACGTAACTATGTAAAAAGTATCTTGATTAATCTTTGAAATTTTAAAGGAATTTGCAATATTCAACCCAATTTTACAATAAAAGACTCAGTGAAGATGCAATGTAATCTATGTACAAACCTGAAATTTTAGCAGGTCGTCTATCATGATTTTATTTTTTTTTCCCAGGAAGTAGAAGTCAGTGTTTATATTTCTTATACTATTCCTTTGAAGAGGAACAGCTGGAAGAAGATTGGCTTTAACCTTATTCTTTTGTTGCCTTTCTAACAATTAAAGGGAGGGGGAGCGTCAAAGGGAATGAACGAGCCACTGAAAAGAGGATAATCCGAAATGGATTTCTAGGTAAAGCCTTTGGGACACTGGGTATTTGCAGAGGGTATTTCTTGATTAATCCTTTTTAATTTGACAGAACTTAGCAAAATTATTCAAACAATTCAATCATAAATCACACCTTTAAAGGAAAATCCATTCTAAAATAAATACTTCCCTGATTTAAAAGGTCAGAAACTTCAGATTACAGTAATGTATTACCTGTGTTTATACATCATTTCTAACCAATGATATACCCGTTAAAAATCTCTATATCTTCCTGGGTGATTCACAGTGAGTATGTCAAGGCTCAATGAAGGGGCAGTCACTGCAGGACATTTTAAAGCTATTATAAGAGCCTGGCAAGTGAATGGGAATTTGTCCTAGTGTAATAATTGTTAGGCTGGGTACACATGGACACATGGTGGGACTATTTCAAATAATGAACCCATAGGGAACCGCACGATCGATCGAGATTTTCCGATCGAGGTCCGTCGCGGCCGGCCTCCCCACACCAGGAGATATTTTCGGGTGACCGAAAGTGCCGTGAATCGGTTGGCCGGCCGAAAATATCATAAGTGTACCCAGCCTTTAAAGTGCTTACACTCAAATTAGCTTGTTTAAACATATCAATCTCAAATGTAATGTAATGTATTATAATTCAGATTACAATTAGGCATGAAGGTCAGGTATAATGCATAATTAATTATGCACTATTAAAACTTCACAGTGGGCATTATTCTTACACTACTTTACCAACTATGACTGTTATCTGTGAAAAAGGACATTCTGCCTCATTTGCCAAGAGCTGCTATCGATATGATTTACAATCCATATGCTGATTCAATATAGTGTTTAGTGGCTGTCGCTGAGAAATTGTGGCTCTCAGTAAATTGTCCTACCACTACAAAAGTATAACACCAGCATTAATATTTTCCCAAGAACCCATGCAAAACCGATATTGATTGACATTAAATAGGTTAAGATGAGACTTTAGAACAGCACCTCTGGGTAAATAAGCCCATTTGTATGTTTTCATTTAAATTAAAATTTATTATGAGTCAGTACATTTTTGCAGACTCCAGGTACCCAATAACTAATTCCAACTCCAGGATGGTCTCAGGCTCCACAGCCCTGCTTTCTATACAACTGCAAAAAAAGTCCAGAAAACTCTTATTACCATGTTTTCCCTGATATCTTCATTTTGAGTCATTTGGATTAGTGCTTGAAACAATCTTGGATAATGCTGTATAAGAACATCACATGTTTCTCCGTATCCACCCTTAAAAAAATAAAGTGACATTTAATATTTAGACAATATATACATCCACAAATCTAGCATTGGTAAAAAAAAATAAACACAATTGTACTAAATTGGCTAAACTGGCTTTCACTAATTATACAATTCATAGATTCTACATTCGATTGATGATTTTAAACATACTTACCTGCAAGCTGTTTAAACCTTGCATCTTTTCCTGTACTGTCCCATTTACTTGTTATCGGACACTGATCTCTAAGAAAGAGTTGCGACAGGTGCTCAGCAGAAGAGTTCAGCAAAAGACAACTGCGCATCCGCAGCAATCATTTAATATGGCGGTTGTGGCTATAAGAGTCGAGCATCGTGCAGAGCCCAATCACAATTTACCCAAATCCGCAACCATTATAATATAGTACTGGGAGCAGAGTGATATTGTCTTATGTTAAAAAAAAAAATTTGTGTCTGTAATATTTTTCTGCAATGACCTCTTTCCTGGCAACAAAAATCCAAATGTAAACAGAATAAGCATTGCTGGCATTAACTGCAACACACCTGACAGCCTAGTTGGGAACTGTACACCTATTGTATACAGCAGGTTTGGAATTGTGTAAGATAGAATAAGTTAATGTGATTATTATAACTGTAAATCCTGAAAACAGAACATCACAGCAAGTAATTATGACACGCTTTCATTAGAATACTTTGTAAATAAGTAAAATCGAATTTAAAAAAATTAAAATAAAGTACTGTAATTATAGATATTATTAAATGGAAACATATGGCAGATTAGGTACATTTTAAATATTTACAGGGAGATTCAAAAATTTCCCTGGGTTCTGGAACTTGAAAGGCCCTCATAACGCCCCCAATTAAAAAGTGTTTAAAGGTGCAAAAACAAACACCATGGGAAATTGAATCATGTGCCTGTGTTGGTAAACCCACACTAAACTGATATTACAACAGGAAGAGTAAATTTACTGAAATTCCTTTTTAGCCTATAATGGGTAATATTGGGTAATATCTCCCCCTTATTATTTAAAACACATATCCATGGAACTTAGCATGATCTCATTTATTGCTTCTCAATAGAACTGTCAGATGCCCTTCTCTGAACTGTCAGGTGTGATGAAGGGGAAAGGGTGATCCCCGAAACGTAGTGTTTGTGGTTGTGCATAATAAATGGAATAATCCATAGTCAAAGAGTGCGTCTCAGTATACTCTTTGCTTGTGCCATATCCAAAAGGGACTTCTTGGAAATGGAAGCAATTCAGAGATGGGCAACTAAAATAATAAAGGGAATGGAGGGGCTAGACTATGCAGGCAGATTAGACAAGTTAGGGCTGTTTACATAGGAGAAACTGTTTGTGTGGAGATATGATCACTATATACAAATATTTTAATGGGTCATACAATAAACTGTCTGGTGAATTGTTCACTAATAGGCAGTGGCGTCCCTATGTTAAAACATTTGGGGCACATACCCTGGATCTTTGGCAAAGTGCCCTGAAAGTTTTAAAATTGCCTTCCTAACCCAAGTGCCCTGAATCTCTAATTCAGCTGTTGTATGTTATTTGCGCATGCACAACGACGTCACGCTCGCACCGAACACGAACATAGGAACGTCTCCAGTCAACTCACCTTGCTATGTAGAGTATGTGGAATCACTCCCAGAGCTGTGCCTGTAACTCACCTTCCCCCTCTCCTTCAGTAAAAGTTGGTATCCTGTGACTCCCCTTTCCTTCCTCCCCCTCCAGTTGGCTGTATGTTAGTGAGTGATAGCCCTAAATTGTGATCCCTGATAATCTCTGAGCTCCAGGGGCGGAACAACTAAGGAGACTGGAGAGAACATTGTTAGAAGCTGCAGGTACATGTTATTTATCCTACAGCAGTGCAGAGCTACAGGCAGAGCTGGGAAAGAAATGGTGTCAGGAAGTAACTGTGTCTGATTCAGTGCTGCTGGGGGGACAAAGCCAGTTAGAAAACTGGAACTGGGCTCAGAAACTTAGATCAGGTCTGGCTGAGACCATGGGACTTTTTAAATAGGGTCCATTATGTAAGGAAATTGCCAGTTGGCTGCCAGTCTGTGATAAAATTCCCAGTTGGCTGCCAGTATGTAAAGAAATCCCCAGTTTGCTACCAGTATGTGATAAAATGCCCAGTTTAATACCAGTAAGTGATAAAATTCCCAGTTGGCTACCAGTATGTGATAAAATTCCCAGTTGGCTACCAGTATGTGATAAAATTCCCAGTTGGCTACCAGTATGTGATAAAATTCCCAGTTGGCTACCAGTATGTGATAAAATTCTCAGTTGGCTACCATTATGTAAGAAATTCCAGTTGGCTACCATTATGTGATAAAATTCAGTTGGCTACCATTATGTAAGAAATTCCCAGTTGGCTCCAGTATTGGATAAAATTTCCAGTTTCCTACAGTATGTGATAAAATTCCCAGTTGGCTACCAGTATGTGATAAAATTCCCGTTGGCTACCAGTATGTGATAAATTCCCAGTTGGCTACCAGTATTGTAATATGTATATATAAATTCCCAGTTGGCTACCAGTAGTGATAAAATTCCCAGTTGGCTACCAGGATGTGATAAAATTCCCAGTTGGCTACCAGTATGTGAAAATTCCCAGTTGGCTACCAGTATGTGATAAATTCCCAGTGGCTACCGTATGTGATAAAATTCCAGTGGCTACCAGTATGTGTATAAAATTCTCAGTTGGCTACCATTATGTAAGGAAATTCCCAGTTGTACCAGTATGTGTTAAAATCACAGTTGGCTACCATATGTGATAAAATTCTCAGTTGGCTACCATTATGTAAGGAAATTCCCAGTTGGCTACCATTATGTGATAAAAATCTCAGTTGGCTACCATTAGTAAGGAAATTCCCAGTTGGCTACCATATGTGATTAAATTTCCAGGTTCCTACCAGTATGTGATAAAATTCCCAGTTGGTCTACCAGTATGTGATAAAATTCCCAGTTGGCTACCAGTATGTTGATAAAATTCCCAGTTGGCCACCAGTATGTGATAAAATTCCAGTGGCTACCAGTATGTGATAAAATGCCCAGTTTAATACCAGTATGTGATAAAATTCCCAGTTGGCTACCAGTATGTGATAAAATTCTCGTGGCTACCATTTGTATGTAGGAATTCCCAGTTGGCTACCATTATGTGGATAAAATTCCAGTTGGCTACCATTTATGTAAGGAATTCCCAGTTGCTACCAGTATGTGATAATTTCCAGTTCCTACCATTATGTGATAAAATTCCCATTTGGCTACCAGTATTGATAAAATTCCCAGTTGCTACCAGTATTGATAAATTCCCATTGGCTACCATTATGTGATAAAATTCCCAGTTTGGCTACCATATGTGATAAATTCCCAGTTGGCTACCAGTATGTGATAAATTTCCCAGTTGCTACCAGTATGTGATAAAATTCCCAGTTGGCTACCAGTATGTGATAAAATTCCCATTTTGGCTACCAGTATGTGATAAATTCCCAGTTGGCTACCATATGTGATAAAATTCCAGTTGGCTACCAGTAGTGGATAAAATTCCAGTTGGCTACCATTATGTAAGAAATTCCCAGTTGGCTACCAGTATGTGTTAAATTCACAGTTGGCTACCATTATGTGATAAAATTCTCAGTTGGCTACCATTATGTAAGGAAATTCCCAGTTGGCTACCATTATGTGATAAATTCTCAGTTGGCTACCATTATGTAAGGAAATTCCCAGTTGGCTACCAGTATGTGATAAAATTCCAGTTTCTACCATTATTGATAAATTCCCAGTTGGCTACCAGTATGTGATAAAATTCCCAGTTGGCTACCAGTATTTGATAAATTCCCATTTGGCTACCAGTATGTGATAAAATTCCCAGTTGGCTACCAGTATGTGATAAAATTCCCAGTTGGCTACCAGTATGTGATAAAATTCCCAGTTGGCTACCAGTATGTGATAAAATTCCCAGTTGGCTACCAGTATGTGATAAAATTCCCAGTTGGCTACCAGTATGTGATAAAATTCTCAGTTGGCTACCATTATGTAAGGAAATTCCCAGTTGGCTACCATTATGTGATAAAATTCTCAGTTGGCTACCATTATGTAAGGAAATTCCCAGTTGGCTACCAGTATGTGATAAAATTCCCAGTTTCCTACCAGTATGTGATAAAATTCCCAGTTTCCTACCAGTATGTGATAAAATGCCCAGTTTCCTACCAGTATGTGATAAAGTGCCCAGTTGGCTACCAGTATGTGATAAAATTCCCAGTTGGCTACCAGTATGTGATAAAATTCTCAGTGGCTACCATTATGTAAGGAAATTCCCAGTTGGCTACCAGTATGTGTTAAAATTCACAGTTGGCTACCATATGTGATAAAATTCTCAGTTGCTACCATTATGTAGGAAATTCCCAGTTGGCTACCATTATGTGATAAAATTCTCAGTTGGCTACCATTATGTAAGGAAATTCCCAGTTGGCTACCAGTATGTGATAAAATTTCCAGTTTCCTACCAGTATGTGATAAAATTCCCAGTTGGCTACCAGTATGTGATAAAATTCCCAGTTGGCTACCAGTATTTGATAAATTCCCGTTGGCTACCAGTATGTGATAAAATTCCAGTTGGCTACCAGTTGTGATAAAATTCCCAGTTGGCTACCAGTATGTGATAATTCCCAGTTGGCTACCAGTATGTGATAAAATCCCAGTTGGCTACCAGTAGTGATAAAATTCCCAGTTGGCTACCAGTATGTGATATTCCATTGGCTACAGTATGTATAAAATTCTCAGTTGGCTACCATTATGTAAGGAAATTCCCAGTTGGCTACCATTATGTGATAAAATTCTCATTGCTACCTTATGTAAGGAAATCCCAGTTGGCTACCATATTGATAAATTCCCAGTTTCCTACCAGTATGTGATAAAATGCCCAGTTTCCTACCAGTATGTGATAAAATGCCCAGTTGGCTACCAGTATGTGATAAAATTCCCAGTTGGCTACCAGTATGTGATAAAATTCCCAGTTTCCTACCAGTAGATAATGAAAGTGTCAGTTAAATGTGCCTCTGTGTCATTAATTTGTGTGTCTCTATTTATCACTATATGGCTGTTTGTCTCTGGCTCTCTCTCTCTAAATCTAGTAAGTGTGGGTTATTTAGGACAGGGAAGGGGGGTAGCCTAAAAAAGTTTGTTCCATGCTAAGTGCAGCACATAGAGTGCCCATAAGTGCCCCTGATCTTCTTAGATCCTACAGATGTTCCTGCTAACAGGTCATATCAGAGGACTCGTGGACTTCCTTGGAAGAAAAGAAGTTTTATCTTCAGGTTAGGAAAGGTTTCTTTACAATGAGAACTGTGAAACTGTCTTCCAGCAGATGTGGTAATGGCAAGCTAAAATTAAAATATATTGAGAATTGCTGCTATTAAAAGGAATGTACCCAGTAAATACAACTTAGTATTACTAGATAGCTTAGGCTTTCAATGTACCCTATATTTTTTTTGTTCTATGACCCTCTTATACCCTAGCTTGTGGGGGCGGAGCTTTAAAAGACACCAAAGACACCAAAGGAAAGGACATCTCATTTCAAATACCACAAGAGGCCATGCGCTACATTGAAAACAGGATGATCCCCCTGCGCGACCTACCAAAGATTAGCATCCTGCTTCTCTCCCTCAACGACACCATGAATCATCTCCATAAAAAACATTCATGTACAATGAAACCGGGAACTCTTCACCTCGAACATGGAGGTAAGCATTAGAATCCTCCGCGGATTCTGAAACTACCTATGGGAGATGGGGGAAATGGATCCCAACCACATGTGGTATCTTACCTCCCCGCACCCTGGGTGCATTAATTTGCATGGTCCTGCTGTGGGGGTGCTGCCGTCTTGAGGCAACAACATCAGGTTAGTCAGAACTAAATTGTCGCTACACTCATTGACAATGTAAATTTTTAAACTTTACGAGCTGGCTTATTTGTTTTTTTAAGCCCTAAACATGTGACACAAATTAAGATGTCTGTTACCTCATTAGAATAGGAAAACTTGTTGAGATCCTTAATGCACTGTTCCAGCTAAGTGGTTATTCCAATGTTTCAATACTTATTTTTTGTCTATATACTCTTTATTGCCTAAATATTATATATGTCTATATATATAAAAGTCACAGGGAATCGACTGCACTCCAATAAACATAGATACTTGCCCGGGTGCTGTCCCAAAACATACACAAATCCAGAAATTATTGACGCACTCACAGGTCTTCCATCATGGCACAAACTTTTTTTATTCACAGGTCAACATGTTTCGACCACACCTGGTCGTCATCAGGACTGTCTATATATATGTCTATATACATGTCTATATACTCTGTTTCGACATCTAGTCTCTGGTCTTGTATCATGCAGCTGGTAGGCCACGAAGGGGGCACAGGAGGGCATAGAGCTACTGTGTGAAACATCCGAAAATTGGACACTAAACATACGTGGCCTTGTATGTCCCTGAATCTTGGGTCATTTGGAAGGTGTAGCCCTGCTGCGGAGATGTCGCCTAGAGTCCCCTCTATATCAGCAGAGTCCCTGCTTGGAAAAGAACATTGCCCACTATACCTTTAAATGTACAAGATTGCTCTTTATGGGCTTGAAATGAATACACATGTATATCAGGTGGATATTATAAATACTGTAAAACTCAGACACTGTATGTCTAATTCTTTGGTTCGCGGTGGGTCAAATACAGCCGTGACACTATAAAGATCAGATTAATAATGAGAAATGTGAGGGGTCTGAAATCTCCCCACAAACGACATATGATGCTCTGGGTTGGTATCATTTCCCTACCAAGTGTCAAATATCCTTACAGATGAACAGGGTAGACATGTACAACTCACTTTCACCACCCCAGAACAAATTCAACTTATGCAACTAACTATCTTTATAAGCTTGACTCAGAAAGGTATGCTGAAAAATCAGCTGATACGTTTTCTGCCACATTGAGAAAATATATAGAATATACCTTTATTCGGCATTGAACTAACCAATATCATTAAAGCTTTTCAATTTAATTCTTGGTTTGATCTTTAAGACCTCAGAGGCACCCTGGGAAAGCTAAAGGTCCGCCCCAACTAAACAGATCCTAAAAAACAATAACCTGACAAACTAGATGGTCGGGTATGTACTCTTTCTCTCGGTCCAGACCCTGTGAGGAATACAGACACAGTGATACAATTTTTGATCTATGATATACTGCCTAAATGTTTAAATATATATATTGATGGTCAAGCCAACTTATAATATACCAGCAAACCCCACATGACCACAACCCCGCCGCATGCAGCGCGTACACACAGCATCCGCACAACGCACCTCCCACCCACCTGTGGGCGTTGGCTAGAAGATGTCACATGACTAGGGTGAGCAGGTGGGTCCAGCATTTGTGCATATCGACCTTCTTTTAGTATAAAGGTATTGATGGTATTGCTTTATGGTAAACATTTGTGACACATTTGATGCCACAGTGCAATATTCGAGTATACCCAATGAAATTGGCTTAAAAGCAAATGTATATCACCTAAAATCATATACTGATTATTCGTCTGATCTGATATATTTTATCTTAGAAGCCATCAATTATTTCCTTCTCCATAATTTCTTTTTATGTGAAGGAGAGATCGAACCACAGATACTGGGGGTCAAATTTGCTCCCACCTACACCAATATACATATATGAGGTGGTAGGAAGAGGTTCATCTTTACTGCTTTATTGAGAGAAAATATGTACAATTTGAAATTTAAAACAGAATGTGGAGATACTATGGTACACTTTTTAGATCTATGTGTGATGGAAAGCAAGGAGGAACCTTAAGCCATGTTAAAGCAAAATTATTTTGAGGGAAGACTCCTGCCACTCTCCCCATGTTTTAAAAGGGATTTTATAAGTCCAGTTCCTGCATGTTCGTAGGAGCTGTAGCACAGATATGGAATTCGAAAGAAATATTTTAAACTAAGTAACCCTCCCAAAAACATATATATAAATAGGGCTTGATTTCTCCCGAAACGTTGCCATGATTGTTAATATCAAGCCTATTGGACTGTGAATATTAATTGATGCTGCTGTATTCTACTATACGTGTATATATATAAATATATATATATATACACACACACACACACACACACACACACACGTATAGTAGAATACAGTATGTTGAACTACTGTACAACAGTTAATGGAACTACAAGGAAACTTAGAGATAAGAGCATTAGCAGGGGGAGAGAGGTAGCTTTGATGGTAGATATAAGGCTGCACTTGACCCCCCTTCTTAATAGCATTCACTGATTGATGATGGGTCACAAAGCGAGAGATCGTAAACTGTACTGTTCTCCTTCTTCTTCCGTGTCTCCAGGACAGCTTGCTTTCTATTGGCCACTGTGCGTGGGTGTGTTTTTCAGGATGTTGAACTTTTAACTCCTACTGCACATGATAAGCTTGTCGGCAAGCCGGAGTTGAGATGTGGAGGAGGTAACAGAGGGGAGGGGGGAGTGCTGCACAGAGATCTGACACCATAGTTAAACAAAGTCACTGACAGAGATAGGATTAAGGCAGCACAGAGTACATGAATTTAATTTTGCAAAGGGGCAATGTGTTTTTTTCACTATAGATGCCCTTTAATGAGTCGTGTACCACATTGATGACATTGTTAAGCACCATTTATAACTAAGGACTGGTTTTAAGGGTATTCATGGCACTTATATTTTACAAACATCTTAAGTCTGCTTGTGTACATGTTGTACGTAATGCATATAAATGTGTATTATGTAAAGAGTTGACTTTTTAGAAATTTCCATTGTGCATGATTTCAAACAATAATCAAATTGAAATTAAGTCATTGTGCAATTATTTTAGTTCTATAATACAGCCTACCTGCACACAGAGATCCAGAGGAGTGATACCATTTTTGTCTGGCAAGAACTTGGCACCACGTTGTAAAAGAATCTGTGCAGTATCCCTCTGACCATGACTATGTGAAAAAAGAAAAACTGTATCAGAAATTTGGAATTTCTCTGTGTATCTTCCATACTTTGTGCTGCAGTACATAGGACACATTTTTGTGTTTCTGAAACACAAAGCTACACTGAGGCAATTTCCAGGATTGAGTAAGCACCAAACACCATCACCAAAGTACAATCTGCAAAAACAGCAATACACATTGTTGGGGTTGCAGGCAGATAACTGACAAGTCACCAGTTTTTGTTTTTAGGGTGGACATGCCATAATGACCCTGCATGAATACAATTTCTTACTATAAAGGGATGTCTCATCTCTTAAAGGATAAGTGCACTGTAAAATCAAGTTATGCTCATTTGGAAGCTGCAGCTTTAAAAATACTGTTGCCATATTTTTTTATTACCCATGTCCCTCCAGAGCCTACCTTTGTGCCTTGAAAGTTGATGACATTTTGTTACTGGTTTGCTTACAAACTATTAAGAATTATTTAAAAAGCTCTCCATCGTACCTTTAAAATAAAACCTAAATAACTTCCTGGTTGAACACTTCCTGTTTTAAGCCATGTGAACAGCATATAGGCATGAGACCAGCCTTTGCCTGCATTAATAGGTTCCCTTCTCAACTGTCAATTTTTCCCCAGGTACTTCTTGATTTCCCCAGCATTAAATCTTAACTGAGTATGCTTCTCCCCTGGGGCGGATGGGCGGGGCAGAGGTCAGGTGACATTTCTCACAGGCTCCAGCCAGAGGTGTGATTGTTGGCTCATTGTCAAGGAAATACAGCAGGCTTTTTTATTTAAACTCACTAGTTTTGAGACCACAGTTGCCCTTTAAGATAGCTAGCGCATGCGCGTCCATTTTTTATTTACATTTAGTTTAATGACAATGCATGCGATGTGCTTCAAAATTAGTGATTGTTGTCAAAACGCAACACAGTGCAGATAGTGAGGCATAGACACCCTATTACAATGTAATTGATGTGTCTATGTGATGCGTGAAGTAGATGCAATCTAAAAAAGGATTGCATTTTTTGCACATAGTGGGGCCTAGACCTAAAAGGCATTTCCACACAATAGTGTTCTAACCCCTGCACTTACCTCTTAAACTATTGCTTGCACAGTGCTCTCCGTCTCCTACTCCCGGCTCAGGGCGATATCAATAGGAAGTCACTCTTCTTAAACAGTGTGTCTTCCTATTGGTTTGCTCATGACACAGAAGTGGCAAGTGAAGAACAGCACGCCGGTTATAGCAAGTTGCTGACATCTTGCTTGTGCCTAGCTGAAGGCGTAGCTCTGCCCCTCCGAGATTTGTAGCTTACTCCTGCTTTCTTCAGCCTCAAAGTGTAAGGTCCGTTCCTTCCGTGCGTGCAGACGTGTGTGTGCGTGACGTCATCTCGCCGCACAGTATGTGTGCACAAGCAAGATGTCAGCAACTTACAAGCTTCAAAGGTAGGATCTGGAGGGGCATAGCAAAAAACCCCAAAGACAACAGGTTTTTTAAGCTGCAGCTTCCACCTAAACTTAACTTGATTTTACAGCATATGTATCCTTTAACCCTTTCTCCTGCTTGAGCCTCAAATGGTAATGCCTGTGAGTTCTGTGCACTCTCCTGCTTGAGCCTCAAACAGTAATGTATGTGAGTTTCGTGCACATTATCGTTTGAGGCAACTTTCAAGGCACAAAGGTAAGCTCTGGAGGGGCATAGGTAAAAAAAAAAAAACATGGCAACAGTATTTTTAAAGCTGCAGCTTCCAAATGAACACAACTTCATTTTACAGTGCACTTATCCTTTAAACAAGCAGCATTGTTTAAACAACAGCAAAATTATTTTGTGCACAACATTTTTTTCCAGAAAACAATGGTGTTTATTTTAAACATTTTCAGGGTGATGCACTGAGAGCCGCTATCGGTGCAGCCCGGTGAAAACTCGCCGGTGATGTTATAAGCTGATAGCTCTCTGAGCAGCACTAAGTGGCAGTAACTATTTCAGAGCTTTTAACAACAGCTTTTTGCTGCTGTTTAAACTGTCGCAATAGAATACCGCTTGCGGCATCTGCGCGGTTAACTTCCACGTTAGCCATGCAGCCGTCGCAATAAAAAAAGATATAACATCATTTAGTGTTAAACTAAAGAACAGGAGCAGTGTGCCTCTTGGTGCATCGCCCTGTTCATGTTTTTAAATAAATAGCACAAATCTGAGGGTTACTATATAGGATAGTCAAACAATTTTGATACGACTACTTCTTATTCATTGTTCTGATATTGAAAACATGATATATGCACTGTAGGTGTTTCAGAATTAAGTATATGACACTTTATTTTCTGCATGGTTTATGGACCTTAAAAAATGCAAATATAACAGACTCTTTTTATGTCACTGATTTTGCAGTCCAATGCCTAAATTCACAAACACTTTGGAATTCAAATCGGAAACATACATTTCTACTTGATTTTTAAATGTATGTGTTAGGACGTTTGACACCTTACTAAATGTTCTGCAATTAATAAAACAGCTTACCTGCATGCAAAGTACAGTGGAGTTGCTCCTGATACGTTTGGTCTGTTTATATCTGCGCCACTATCCAACAAGCACAACACTGTCTAGATATAGAGGTGAAATATACTACTTATTGAGATTTTAAATATGCATCTAATAGTAATAGTAACGCATCTAACTGACAAGGTTAAATAAAAACATGTCCATCAAGTTTAGCCCTGTTCACCCTACCTCAAAGTATCTAAGAGAAAATAAAAAAGGCATAACCAATATGCAACAAAACGTAAAAATAAACATTTTTTTAAAAAGCCCTTTCTTAAACCTATTTAATAAGAGGAGCAAACTTTTGCATATGTAATTGCAGCAGCAACCAATCAGATGACATCTAACTGTAGTTGAACAAAAGGCCGGTAACAACTGATTGGTTGCTGCTGAATAACAGAAGAGGTAACATTTTCCCTCTTATTAAATAAGCATGAATGTGTTTTGTAAGCAGTTTCATAGTAAAGAACCCTTTTCACACCTGATGAGCTAGCCTTTTTTCCTTTAAACTTAAGGGAAGTCAACACGTCTTCAGAGAAAATCTTTTGCTGAATATTCCAACATCATGTGAAGGTTCTTATTCATCTAGGTCAAGGTACATGTGTTGTAATAAATAAGATCAACTGGACTTAAAGTTTAGTTCTTGAAGACATTTCACTAGTGAGCTGACTGGCTTTCACAATTCAAAATGACTGTTAGCAATAAATACCATAAAATGTGTCCCAATTAACATATAACAGCAAGGTGTTAGGGACCTCCTAAATGTACGGTGTTGATAGCATTGAAGATAAGAGGTGTTATCAAAAATTCTCAGGGTAAGGTGTCAAAACAGCATTGTACATGGCAGACAATTGTTGTCAACCCCCCACCCCCTCTATTCAGGCTTGGTTTCTTTATTTTCTATGCTGGGCCATATCACAGACGCAGCTGTCGTCTATGCAGAGAGCCAAGAGAACATGGTTGGGTAAGTCTGTTTCTGGGGCTTGTTTTATAAATCTAACACAGTACACTACCCTACAGAAAAGGGGTTTAATGGTAGAGATTGTGGCAGCAATGAAATGATCAGAAGGGAGGGCTCCTAGGCGCATGCCAGTATCCTCCTGGAGGACAAGGAAGTAGCAGGGACCAGATGACACAAAGACAGCTACTACTCTTCACTATCTGAAAAAGGCACTGCAGAACTATTTGGAGCAGAGACGTAAGGTAAGGATTTTTTAACACTACACAGTGGGGTCAGTAGTTTTGGGGTGGACATGCCCTTTAAAGCAGACTCGGCTGTGTATTTTGAAAATACTTCTAAAATTTTCAGACACCCCAGCTACATATGGGATGACCATGTTCTTTCTCCTGTCTTGCATCACACCTTTACTGATGGTATTGGTGGTCTTTTCTTTTTCCAGTTTTAACAAAGGCTCAATCCATATATCCACAAGTTTTAAGGGCTTCTCTGATATGTCTAAAGCTAGTGTTCATTTAATCAAAAGCTGGGTGTCATAACCCTACAACACTGAGCAGACAACATCCTCACTACCACAGAGGCTAAGGCTCTTCATGAAACATGTTCAAGAACTTGAAGTCAAGTTGATCTAACTGAATACCACAACAGTTTATTATGAGCCTTTTTTACCAGTATAATTAAACCCTAATTAAGCTAGCCTCATTGTATAGTCCAGTTTCTGTTTCTTTCACACTATAATTTTTTAAAAGCAGGCAACTTCTCAATCTTAATTTTTAAACAATCAGTAATAAAACTTACAGTTTTGTGTCCATTCTGACAGGCCACGTGTAGTGCAGTCTGCCCCATTGCATCTTCCACATCAACATTAGTGACATGTTGTACAAGGTCATGAAGCAGTTCAGTTCGGCCATTCACAGCAAGCCAGTGAATCTGAACAAAACAAAAATGACAAGAAAGATTTTCATGAATAGGTTTGACTAGCAATTAAATACTTGTATTTCAAGTACTTTTTAAACAGTTTGCATATAAACTGCATTCAACTACCTCCATTAAAATCTGAAAGGAGATTATCCAACTTCAAGTGGATTGTGACAATTAAAGAGACAAGAGTTGTTTAGTCCCTTGATGTGCAAAAGGACTTTGATTTTGTGGAGTAGGAATTCCTTTGGGCATATGTCACAAATATAAATATTGTGAAGCGTTTATTCGCTGGATCCAAATACTTTACCTGGAACCCAGAGCAAATGTGACAGTTACCGGTAAATGTAGTGCATCTCAGTCCTTCCCCCTGTCAAGGGCTACGAGACAGCGATGTCCTCTCTCGACCCACTTATTTGCGATGGTAATTGAGCCAATTAAAATAAGTTCAACTCCAAATGTAAAGGGTTTCAGACTGGGACCATATTCAAAGCTGCTGGCCCACTATGCGGGTGAAATACTGAGTTTATAGAGGATTCTGCAGTCTCCCTGCATGCACTGTAATTAATCAATATAGCTTGTAGTCACATCCTAAAAGGAACTTGGAAAAATCTAGTTTACATTGCCTGGACATCACATAATGTATCTCAGCAGCTTCCATGTCCAATTCAAGTGGTACCACATTTTAAATATCTCTGTATTTATGTTAACTAAATCAACAACAGATTGCTTTCATTGTTATGTTAAACCTTTACTGGAACTTATAAAATAAAAAATTCAGGCGTGGAAACATTTGCACATCAATCTGATCTGGGAAAATACACATTATCAAGATGATACTGCTACCTAAAATCCTATAAATGCTCTCTGGCATTGTATGCACCTTAATAATTCTTAAAGGGCATCTATAGTGGGAAAATGAACTTTTTTTTCTTTCTTTCCATGTGTTCTATAATTCCCCACAACCCCCAGAGTGTCTTCACTTTTTTCAGATTCCCTCTCTGTCGTAAGATACACCAGTTAGAAGAATACATGATTGCATCCCTCTACTCCTACTTGGACTGTCAATCAAATCCCTGTGACGTGAGCCCCCCTCCCTGCTCTGTAATAAACATAGAGATAAGAGCATTAGCAGGGGGAGAGAGGTAGCTTTGATGGTAGATATAAGGCTGCACTTGACCCCCCTTCTTTATAGCATTCACTGATTGATGATGGGTCACAAAGAGAGATTGTAAACTGTACTGATCTCCTTCTTCCGTGTCTCCAGGACAGCTTGCTTTCTATTGGCCACTGTGCGTGGGTGTGTTTTTCAGGATGTTGAACTTTTAACTCCTACGGCACATTATAAGCTTGTCGGTTAGCCAGAGTTGAGACATGGAGGAGGTAACAGAGGGGAGGGGGAAGGGGGGAGTGCTGCACACAGATCTGACACCATGGTTAAACAAAGTCACTGACATAGATAGGATTTAGGCAGCACAGAGTACATGAATTTAACTTTGCAAAGGGGCAATGTGTTTTTTTACTATAGATGCCCTTTAAGTGCACTGTACAGTTTATTGGTGTGTGTTTTTCTGGAGGTGTGAGTCTTGCAAAGGTGAGACTACCCTAGAAAGTCCCAAAACTTTTTTGGGGGACTTTTTTTAGACATACTCCATAGACAGCCAGCTTACTGTACATATAATGATATTTGGCTAAGAGATAACTCAAGAGATAACCTACAGAGGCTGAGCATTAACATGAATATAGTTCCTGGTCTTGTACCAAACGGCAGGTCCAAGGGCTCTAAAGGTGCTTCTGTCCAAGAGCACACAAATACTGAAAACAACAAAAGAAGGTAGAGACCGGACCAAAATTGCAAGTTGCAATAGTGCTTTAATAGCAAACGGTACACGACATGTTTCGGGTCCAAACACCCTTTATCAAGTGTAACACACAGTGCTGAACCACTCCTATATATCACAGGAAGTGACATCATATAACAAATCCCACCCCCGTGTCCAAAATGTCCATAGGTCAACTGACCAATCCGTGTTCCAGCTGGAGATTCCAATCCTAAGGTGATATCCAAACGGTAAAGAGAACACCCAAATAAAAAGAATCAGTAAAATATAATACAATAAAGAAACACCAACAAGGTAAGTGAGTGTGAAAAAATACCTGACCCTGCCAAAAATGCGGCTGATACACTGTGCATACGGTTTAAGGACAGGGGCTATAACATGAAAGATGTTCACAGACATGCCCAAGAAGTAGGTCAGATTCCACGCACTGACTTACTTACCTACAGAGACAAGATCAGAAACAACAGAACTGAGAAGAGATCCATCTTTGTTTCTAAATATAGCTCACACAGCAAAGCAGTAGAAAATACAATTATAAAATATTGGCCCATTGTTATGCAAGATTGCAAATATGGGTCCATTTTTCACAATCGCCCCTTATTTAGCTACTCAAGAGGACGCACATTAAGGGATATTCTCTGTCCCTCAGACATCTTCTCCACACCCCAAATTAGATTTATGGGTAAAGCTAAAATGGGAACCTATCCCTGTCTCAACTGCAATTGCTGTACTCTAGTTATCAAAGGGGACACTATTTACCATCCCAGCAAGGGGACCCCTGTTAAACTTAAGAGCTATGCTACATGTGATACTCCATTGGTTGTCTATATGTTGAAATGCCCCTGTTGTATGGTCTATGTAGGCCAGACTACTAGACCAGTCAAAAAGCATATACAAGAACACAGGGGTAATATTAAGAACTTTGTGGCTAATACGAATTCAGATACTGCTGTGGCTAGACATTTCCACACGATGGGCCATAATCTCAATCAACTAAGATGGGCAGTGTTAGAAGTCGTTGAACTACCTAGAAGAGGGGGGGGATATGGTACGTTTCCTCCTACAAAAAGAGACCATTTGGATAAAAAAATTGAACTGCCTTACCCCCAATGGTTTGAACGAGAACATTAATATTGGGTGCTTTGTCTAAAACTAGTATTTTCTTCTCTTACAGATATTGACCGTCTGCCTTGAGTTTTATAGCCTTGGATGGGTAAGCCCAATTATAGCTGATATTGCTAATGTTATGTATAGAATCTATTATCTTGCTACTATACTATATACTTGGCCCCTCAGCCCCTAGGGGCCTTCTTACCTATATGTTTATCTATTATTGGTTACTCTGCTCTGATAGGCCCTTTGGCAGGGTCAGGTATTTTTTCACACTCACTTACCTTGTTGGTGTTTCTTTATTGTATTATATTTTACCGATTCTTTTTATTTGGGTGTTCTCTTTACCGTTTGGATACCACCTTAGGATTGGAATCTCCAGCTGGAACACGGATTGGTCAGTTGACCTATGGACATTTTGGACACTGGGGGGTGGGATTTGTTATATGATGTCACTTCCTGTGATACTGCTATATAGGAGTGGTTTCAGCACTGTGTGTTACACTTGATAAGGGTGTTTGGACCCGAAACATGTCGTGTACCGTTTGCTATTAAAGCACCATTGCAACTTGCAATTTTGGTCCGGTCTCTACCTTCTTTTGTTGTTTTCATACATTAACATGCTATCTCGAAGGGATCTTTATGGCGTTTTTACTACATCCTGAAGGTCAACTCATTTGAAAGGGTACACCTTTTTTTAATGAGCTAATTTAATTTATTTCACAGGTATAAATTATAAAAAAAGAGTAAATCTAAAGAAATAAAAATCATTAAGTAAACTCTAAACTCAATTAATGCTTATTCAGTATTCTAGCATACAACTCCTTAACTGATTCGAATGTGGTTATAGCGCAAGGTATTAATTACTGGTGTTCATACATTGCTAGGTAACAATCCTTGCCTTGCAACATCAATTTGCTTGTAATTCCTGCTAGCACATCCCCGGTGGAGACCATCTTTCAAGGCACCACACTTGAGACACCTACCTGGGGCTACCCATTGGAAGGAATCTAGGATTCATACTATTGGTGATGTGATTACAGACGATTCAATGAATTAAGTCATAAGTACAATCTACCACACATACACTTCTCTATAGATACCTCTACTTAAGACATGGAATAAAGGCAGAGTTTCTGGGGAAAAAATTAAACTTCCTAGACACCCACTAATAATCATACTTAGAACTCAGGGACTACAAGTATTCATGTCACATTTGTACACTATGCTAATTCAAACAAGAAATACAAGAAAGAATGGCACAGTGCTGAGTAAATGAGTCAAAAACATTCCTATATATACAAACAACAGAAGCCTAGTGCACATCCAACTAATTTGCTTACATTTAACGTTATCAGTGATTTGCGACCTAAATAGCCTGCCAGTGAATTTAAAGCAGTGGCCCATGTGTTCAAGTACTTAAAGCTGGAGAGTCAATCCCTAGACAGTAAGCGAACGAGCATCAGGGATTTTCATCTCATTAAAGGCAGGTACTGTTGCTAAGATAAAGTTTGAGAATTACGTCTCTTACTTAGGTAAAATTTACTAAGATTAAATGTTAGGACCCAGCAGAATAAAGCAAACTGTGACGTGGTTGCTGGGCTTAAAATAATTTGGCCAAGTTATTGAACTAATTGCTTTAAATTCACTGGCAGGCTGTTTAGGTCGCAATTCACTGATAACGTTAAATGTAAGCAAATTAGTTGGATGTGCACTAGGCTTCTGTTGTTTGTATATATTTGAAAGTTTTGGTCTCTAGTTGCACTCTGTGTGGATGCATACTATCCCATCTTTTGTATGTATTTCAAAAACATTCCTAGCCTGCAGCCAGAGTGCTGGGAGGCACTAGCTGAAATTTAAGGCATCACCAGCAGTAACAAACAGTAAATCCAGTTTTATATACTCCACCAATCATACAGTATAATACTCCTACAAGATTGCAACATGTTAGAAAGTGACTGTAATTAAAAGTGGATTTTCGGCACAAAAGGTGCCCATAAATTTGGAACTTACCAACAGACGTTCCAGTGACATTTCAGTGACCCTGAAGGAACGGTCCTTTTTTTCAACTGACTTGCTATATCAAAATTAATGTGCCAGATGGGACCGTTGGAAGGTGAGAAACTGCCAGCACTATAGATATTAGATGTTTGTTTAGCGTAGATGAACGTCTAATTTATCTAATATCTTACCAGTGTAAAGGAACCTTTATTCTGGTTGTGTCTACCAATCGGAAGGTATTGGAACATGGATATTGAACTGATTTCTACCGTTCTGCTGAGACATATACAGCCAACATGTGTAATGCGTGTCTTGGATATTGTAAAGGAAGAGGAATGGGACAAATATCTAGCTATTTTGTTGAGGAAAATTATGTTTTTATGCTAGAAAGGCCATTTTTTGGCTTGAATAGCCTAACAGGGGCCTATGATCCAAAGCTGGTTAGCCTTAACACACTGCCATTTGAAAAAACTTTTACACACTTATAGAAGACGCCTGGGGAAATAAGACTAAATTTGACAAATATGGTATGCTGTTACACAAATAGCACAACCTGAACATAACTTGCCAACCCCAGTTCTACAAGAATAAAGAAAGACCAAGATATAATAAGGAGGAGTAAAATTGTTCATTGATATTTTAAGATTGATTTAAAATTATGTTTTCCTACACATTTACTTGTTTACTTAATTTCTTAATGTTGTTGAATCCATCTTACAGTGAAAACTGTCATTAGGTGGTCCATAATCTGTTACTATGTACAATGTTGTTATAAAACAACATGCTGCTTGCATTGTACTTTATGCAATGTTGGAACCGATTTTTTTTTTTTTTTAAAAGGCATGCAACAATCACCAGTGAAGGACAGGAATCTTTCTTACAATAAATGTATGTAATTAAGAATACAGCAAAGTATGAAAACTATAAATGTACTCAACCCTTCCTATAAATCTGTACTATGAATGGCGCTCAATATGCAGTGGAAGGAAGACAGGACACAGAAATGGGTGAGTAAGCATACTTTTCATTGTGTTGCTGCTTAACAAACATTAGGTTTTTGTGTAGAACTAAATTGTGCTTCTAGCTTTCTCGCATCAGAGTTCCTTAAAAAAACAAATTTAATTTTTTAAAATTTAAAATTAAAGAAAACTTTTTTCCCCAGAAAACCAATCTAACTGTAAAAATCCCAAAGAGTTTGTGCCATTTTCTTATATTCAAAATGCTTACATTACAATATACATATACAATATTGTATATACTGTTTTTATTTATAAAATGACTTTTTCGCTCTGCCTGCTGTGTTAAGCAGCCAAAATGAAATCCAATCAATTTGCCCCAAACTGAAAACTCTTAATAAAACATCACATGTTTTGCTTGGATAGAAAGTCAGAAGTAAGTTCACTGACACACTTTAAAATGTCAGTGCCTCAACCTGCATTTTTCCAGGGAACTTGACTTGTGCATACTAGGCCTAAGACAAGTAAAGAAATGCAGCTCCAATTATTATCTTTTTAAAGGTAAGTAGTAGGGTTTTATAGCTTAAATATATAGTGGTCTGAGTTCTCAAGTGTACTGAATTGCAGAAGCTTTAAAGCAAATCCCACTCAAGCCATAAATTGGTTGTTTCTCTGATCAGATTTTTAGCCAAATGGAAGCAAGTTAAGTTGCACCACTACCAAAAATGCATCAGTAACAAGATCTATGGAAATCTCTGGAGAGAGCAACCAAGCTTCGTGAGCATAAAATGCGAATACATAAAAAGGAAAAAAAGTTGTAGTTGAATGCAAAGGCCAAATGTTCCAGACTGCAAGTGCAGCATAGTTTTGACAATTGTATCTTTTGGATTACTGGTAGGGGGGATACTTTTATTAAAACATGATATGAGCTGAATCAAAGAAAAAACTAAATCTAGCAGACTGGAACACGCTCTTTAAACTGGCTTTTTTTGGCCAATAAAGGGTGATGCACTGAGAGACACTAAAATCCATGCTAACCAATGCAATAAGGGTTAGCATGGCTTTTAGGTGGTTTTACAGTGGCTGCACCTGGATCTTTTACAGCTTTATAAAAAGATCCCAAAACGAATGGAAAACATTAATGTCTGTCGTTGTAGGGTTTATTTAAACAGCAACCATTTATAAATGTTACAAGAAGAATAAAAAAAAAAAAAAACTTACAGCAGTGAGTCCCTCGTTGTTACAAATGTTAACATCAGCATTGTATTCTAATAACTTGCTCATACATTTCTTCTGTCTGCAAAGTAAATATACCATTTAAATTAAATAAAAACGTGTGCATTATTTATTTTTTTTACAACCTACCAAAGGGTTTGCCTTCAGAGAGCTAAAGATATGCCTCAAAATATTTTACCAGTATAACGGAGGAGTACCTCCCATTTGGGAGTATAATGGGTTACTTTTTTGAACTACTAATATTTTTGGTAAATCCAGGTCATTTATGCATATTTCTATGCGCATGATTGGGGAAGAAATTCCCAAATGGAAAAATAAAATGTAACATGTCAGTCGGAAACCAAGATTAGCGGTGTGTGCCAGGTCAAAAACTACTGCAAGATCGTAACTTTAGTATTAGCCCATTATGTTTTACAAGTTTGTTAGGTCATTGGTTTTTAAGCTTGGTCAGATTGTGGCACACCTGGAGCTCACATCTGTTCATAAAGGGGTGACCAGATAACATTGTCTCAATAGACAGAGCACATTCCAAATGATACACCAAGCTATGGCTGTTGGTTGATTTATTTAAATAACCTGACTTCATCAATCCATCTTTCTGTGTTGCTGGTAGTCTAAGTGTACCTTTTATAATGTAGTGAACACAATTGCAACTTACTGGAATAGTATCTTACAATGCATTATAAAAAGGTTCGGTCACTATACTGCATGCAAACAATATTTGGTCTCAACCCACAGTACCAGGAGTATTCCACTAATACTCTAAGAATATACGGTACCTATTTATGCTAATAAACCTAATGGCTACAGAGTGTGGTAGAATTGGTATGTCCCTATCGCACATTTTAGTTCATGGTATAGGTGTTCTGAGGAGGAAAGCTTTCATATTAAGGGTAAAAAAAAGTTCTCCTTCAATTTTGTAATTACCCACATGAATTTATGAACTTTCCACTATAATGATTATAGTTACATTTGATTTCAGTATATGTTGTAAAGTGACATTAATTTGACTGCATTAAAATGTTATCACATTATATATGTTTAGAGCTCCTTGTAAAAAGCCAACAGTAGCAAGTGTAAGTGCAGGCAGGTAATATATGCAGCAGACTAGAATAGTCTTTATCATTAGAGTACAAATTCGCTACAGGTCCTGCGTTTGGTGTGCCGGAAGCTTAGAGTAGCGTTGAAGGTTGTAGTAGCGGACTTGCACTCCAATTACTGAACTGCCTCTGGAGTTTGCGGATTAAGGCAGCAGGGAGCACGGATGGGATCTGTAAGAAGTGATCAGCAGAACCTTAAGTAGATATAACTATACTAGTTTGCTGCATATATTACCTGCCTGCGATTACATTTGCTATTGCACTATACACTTTATTTCTGCTTATGGGGGTTGCCCGGACTTCTTGCCCCTTTATCGGTAAAGTGTGTTCTGTGGAACCAATTGTTCCTGTCGCTTATGAATGTTCACCGCCAGCCTCCGGAATGATTGGATATTAACGAAAATTTCCCCTGGACACGGTTGGTCCCATGGACCATATAGGGAGCCGCTCATGGTCCTAGGGAATGTGGCAGTCTCGAATGATCTCCCTATACTTTATATAGGAAGAACGTTCAGGAATGTGTGTAGCCACATCTTTGAAAGATGACTGATTCTGAGATTTGTAAACCTGTGGAATTGTCCTCCAGCAGATGTAGTAATGGCAAGTTAATCGAGCTTGAAAAGTGCGGATAAGTTTAAAAAGTACATTAAATTTTTGTTGGTCCACGGATCTTTCTGATTTCCATTTGGAGTCAGGAATAATCTCCCACCCCAAATGGTAAGAAAGTGATTTAATAGACCAACATCAGTGATATACACAACATTTCAGGTGATCATCTGAAAAAGGGGGCATGTTCCCCCAAAACATTGTGAATTTAAAGGGTATGTCCAGCAAAAAAGTAAGTATGTTTCTATCTGATTTACTGAAGAACGGGAGGTAAATGCACTCTCTTACTGCCTGTTCTTCAGTAAATCTTCCAGAAGAGGAGGAGACACTTACCCGCGGACCCGCTCCAAAATCCCAGACACGTCCTTGCTCCTTCGCACTGTGTGCAAAAGACTGGAGATGCGTCGGGGATTTCGGCACTGGAGCGGGTCCGCGGGTAAGTTTCTCCTCCTCTCCAGGAAGATTTACTGAAGAACGGGAGGTAAGAGATAGTGCATTTACCTCCTGTTCTTCAGTAAATCAGATAGAAACATACTTACTTTTTTGCTGGACATACCCTTTAACTGATGTTGGTTTAATAAATCACTTTCTTACCATTTGGAGTGAGACTACATCCTTGTTTGCTGTTACTGTTATATTCCCTTGGAAGTTGGAATTCCCTTGTAGCCAGCACCCATAGAGTGTAAGTGTGCATAAGGACCCATTGTGTTTTGATAATCTCCCACCCACCCCCCTTCCAGCTTCCAGGGATTGGTTTGGCTTTCCTCTAAATTTATTGTGACGTAGGTTTCAGGAGTAGGTTAAGTAGGTTGGACTAGATGGACATATGTCTTTTTTCAACCTCCAATACTATGTAACGATGTATGTGAACAGTATCTCAACATATAAAGGACACTTCAAGCGAAAGAACAACTTGAGCAAGAAACAAACAGGGAGATTCAATAAAAGTTCTTATCGTGTAAAATGGTGCTAATTTTGCCACAACCAATCAGAACTTATTTAACATTTGAAAGCTAAAATCTGATTGGTTGGGGCAAAATTAGCACCATTTTAAACAATAAGAACTTTAATTGAATAACCCTGAAAGTGCATAATACGTGGTACATAACGCACTTGCTCATATTCACATTAGCCTAATGACAAAGAAGATACTTGGGTTTAAAGTTTCCCCATGGGGACTGCCATATTTGCTCCTCCTCCTGTACCTTCTGGAAATTGAACATGCCTTGTCTTTACATTTACATTTTGCATGGGTACTTTCTTATCAGAACTAATTAATACTCCATCTACACTAGATTAGAAATAGTAAAGCATTACTATAGTAAAGTCCAATCATTATTTTGTCCTATCTGGCTGGAAAAACGATCAGACATCAGGCGGTTGCAGTCACTTTGAACTGCAGGTTTTTCAGGGTGACATATTTTAGTAATTTTAGTTGGTCGACCTAAAATATATATGCTTGTGTGTACACAGCCTTAAGGTACACACATGAAATGTCAGCATCTTCTAGAAAATGCTTAAGAACCAATACAAGGAAAGAAGCCCCTGTAAAGAGAAAGCAATTTTTGTCATGTTTGAGGTATCAATGCCTTTGGTCTATCTTAGACACGCTATCCTTCTGTACACATTAAAATAAAATCTGTACTGTTGATTCTATTCAGTGCCATAGTAAACAAACCATTGTGAGAAATTAGTTATTTTTATAAATATACATTAAATAAAAGCAACTTCATTTGTTACAGTCTAAAATGTTGATCACATAAAAATTTCTATTTAAAAAAAAAACATAGAGAAATCCATTAGACATTTCAGCTAGAAATGTAGAAAAAGCTGCCATTTTGAAACAAATGTGCAAGAGCCTTAAAAACATTCGCATTCCTCACCCATTCCGAGCTGCTAAGTGTAGAGGTGTACAGCCTGAAATATCCTGATAGTTGGGATTGGCTCCTCTTTTTAAAAGTAACACCAAGCATTCCACTGATCCACAGCTGAAAATGCAAAATCAAAGTATAATATCAAATAAAATATCAATTTAGAAATGCTTTTACATTAATACAACTATGTTTTTATAAAATAACCCTCAGCATGGTAAAAGGAAGCAAGTAGTCAATACAAGGTTGCTAAACAAAATAACAATCAACCAAAAAAGGAAGCAAGTTCAGCTTTTATTCTTTCAGTGTCAGCGGATTTCTGCGCTCGTTTGTTAGGTTTTTTAATGGAAAAACCTTAAAGAAATAGATAACATTATATTTTGAAGATATGGATTTTTTTATAAAATATGGGACAATACAAATAAAACAATGTGCCAAAATTGTATTGTTATTATTTGTGATTGTTTAAAATGACAATTTATCTCATATGCTTGTGATAGTTCTCATTCATTCAGGTCACAGTAGATTTGTGCTATTCAGTATGATCAACTGGAATTTAGTTCTTTAAGATGCCATCCGACTGGCTTTTTTAATTCAGAATGACTTGTACAAGAATCGGTTGCCAATAAATACCCTGGAATGTGTCCCAATGAGCACCACAACAGCAAGGAGTCGAGGACCTCCTGAATGCAAGGTGTTGAGTGCATTTTTAGCTTAAAGGTGTTATTAAACGGACCAGAGTTAGGCATCACAACAGCATTGTACTGTATATGCTTGTGAAGGTCGACATTCATTCAGGTCATGGTATATCTGTGGTATTCAGTTAGATCAACTTAAAAATGTTTTGCTAGTGATCCGACTGGCTTTCTCAATTCAGAATGACTTGTCCAAGAATCTATTGATAACAAATACCCAGGAATGTGTCTCATTTGGCATAAAACAGCAAGGTGCCAGAGACCTCCTGAATAAAGGGTATTGATTGCACTGTAGCTAAGAGGTGTTATCAAAACTGCACAGGGTAAGGCTGTGTTTTAACACAGCCGAACATCACATTGCAATTTCATGCAAAGATCTACTGAGTTAACGCGCAGTGGCGGCCATTTTTTTTCAACAGCACCGCTGTGCATTAACACACAAAATTAATGAATGCAGTGCGTGGCACACAATGCACTGAATTGTAGCTCAATAGTGTAAACGGTGCCGTTCACCACAAATGTTACTCCATGATACTTGTACAGACATGCTGTCAGCAGTTTCTTCAATTTTCTTCTTTGCACATGACCAGTTATAATCTACTGCAGGAACTTGTTACAGCAGGTCACGCCTACTAGTAGTCTTTAGCCAATCCTGTTACAGTTAATATTAGTCAGGAAACCATGTGACTGAAGTCAGTAGGTGTGGCCAGGCAGTGCATATACACAGTTAGCTTAGCCAGTTATTCAGAGGTAACATTTACTTTAATGCCAATTACTGTATTGATCATTTACAGTTTGTCTGTGTTCTTGGGGGGAATGCTTTAAAATTAAGTAGTATAACATTTTTGGTCACTATACTCACTCAAACAACTTTGTATATTGTAAAAGCACTATGTTAGGGTAGTAAAATGATTTTATTTATGTGTGTCTGCCTGCTTTGTTAGTGAAGTCACTGCCGACTTTTAAATTCAGCCAACACTTGTACATTCTGCAGAGCCTTCACAACTTGATACTATACAACTCAGTAACATATCTTCCTGACACTGATGATAGTGGGTGGGGGAGGGGGGCTGCTGCTGTGTCAAACACTTTATCCCTCTCTTCTAACAGGAAAGTAGACAAGCTGTCGATAGCAGGTGGGGAAAGCTGCCTCTGTGTTAGACACTTCTCCCTTTCTTCTGACAATCAAGCAGACATGCTTGGGGGGGCTCCTGTAAGTGACCTCCTGTGAGCCAATCCTGCAGCAGACCTGGCTTGCATCTCTCCTCCTCTCACTGGTGTCTGTACATTTATACTACCAAACACCTTGGAATACCATAATAGATGTGATTTTGGAAGTATAGATACCCTTTAAAAATAACTTTTTATATATGATAGGTCTTGCTCCCCCAGCCCCAACTGCATTAGTATTATTGCAAGAAAGTGCCCCGATCATTACTTACCTTACCTCTCTCCTTCGCCGCACAGTCCCCAGCCTTCTGCTTGCATACAGCTGCAAGCAGGGTGCTGGACCGGCAGCCGTGTCTGTGATTGGCTAAGAGGCAGCCAATCACGGACACTGCTGCCGGTAGTGCAAAACTGCGAAGGAGAGAGGTAAGGTGAGTAATGATCGGGGGACTTTCTTGCAATGATACCAATGCGGTTGGGGCTGGGGGAGCAAGACGTATCATATGGATAAGGGATTTTACTCTAGGGGGAGGGAGACTAAACGGGAGGGAGATGGAGGGCTCTTCTGCGCATGGATTAATGGAGAACCATTTGGAGATGGGATGTAAGGTAAGGATTTTATTACACTACAGAGTGGGGGACAGTAGTGGGGGGGATTATAGTTTTGGGGGTGGACATGCCCTTTAAGTCAGGAAAAAGATGACCAAGCAAGCACGTACTACCCCCTAATCCCAAGGCTACAAAAAGTTGCTGACAGTCATAATGTTTGCCCAATGCTTGCTTAGTATGTCACATGTGACCCTTAGCACCAAATACATGTATTTGTTTTCCAGTTGTGATTTTGATGACTTTGCACCTCTGACTTACTAGAGGATTTATTCATTGATTAGTCAGTACCCTATATTTCTCTGTGTGTGATATCACATCTGATCCTTAGTACCAAATGAGAATACATGTATCTGTTTTACAGTTAAGCCCTGTACATACACTATATAATTGTTGGGGAACACGGCTAACAAACTATCATTTCATATGACAATCTAGTATGTACCGGCTTCCCCCAATATTGCTTAGTTATCCATCATGTCAAATTACTAAATGATTTTGGGAAACAATGAACCTCCTTCTAGTTAAAAAGAGCAACAAGTTAAGAACAAGTGCCATCATCCCTTGTAATTGTCTTTTAGCCAGCAGGGGTTGTGTAAGGCTACTTTCAGACAAATGGCAAACCTGAGCGGTTCCAGATGTTTGCAGATAAAGAAATGCTACATGTAGGGTTTCCCTATCAGCAACAATCAGGGGACCGCTCAGGTAAAAAATAAGAGTATTTGGTAAAGGTATGTATAGTAATAAAATATGAAAAGTAGGTTTGAGGGGTTGCTTATTAAGTAACTAAATTTTTTTGCAGAGGGTGCAGGGAAAAGCAGACTGGGGAGGAGCCAGAGAGCTGTCAGTTACTTCCAAGTCACCCTGACTCACACTGGAAAATTACAACAGGTGCAGGTCCAAAAAATGCAAAGGGCGCGCACTTCAAAAATTAGTAAAGAGTAAAAATCCACAACTGTGATTTACATAACAAAAAATGCACATGTATGGGTTTTGTAAATCCCATTAAACTATTCTTTTTTTTTAATTGTGCATCATGACCTGTGAGTGCTCGAGTGGGCCTATACAAATTTGCCCCTCCTATAGGGAGGGTTTGGGCATTCCCAAGCAGAGGAGGGGTTATTTAGAGTGGAATCAAAACCACCTTAAATGTACCACTTTCTGTCTATAAAACACAGCTTCTGCAAGTGCAAACCAAGTGAACTTTACATGATCTTTAAAAACAAGTTTAAAGTTCTATCAACTATAAGTACAGCACAACATAATAATTTTAAAGCAGATCTTACTTTGCAGCAATATGAAGTAAGCTTCTCTTGACTCTCCCAAAGGCATAGTTGACTTCAAATTTTGAATTTGAAAGCAATTCTAAAACTGACCTTAAAAAAACAAAAAAGGAGACTTCAGAAATTGTCTTTGCACAGTTACAGATATTTCTAGTAATTTTCAAATAAAAGTTGTAGGCATGTTTAAATAAATAACCTATAAATAAAACCTTTATATTCCATTTTTTAAAAGCAAACTGCAGCAATGCGTTTTTCAGTATAATGTAAAGCACATATGTTACATACCGGTGTTGATCAGCCATTACCATAGGCATTAACGTGTAAACAGCAGTTTCATTATCTAGGCAAAATAAGGAATAGAAAATTAGTGTAATGATATACTGTGCAGTAATAAAATTCAGTGTTTTTTATTCAGAGTGAATGAGTATTCAAGCTTGCAATCAGTAACATAGCTTTAGGTTAATTGAGCATGGCTAGCAAATGCATTTAAGGTTTTTTATTTGGTACAGTAAGAGGATTAACCCAAAGGTTTTATCAGTTACCATGTTGACAACATAACAAAACAAGTTAAGATCTTCAGAGTCATCACCTTGAAAACAACAATGCAAGTAGACATGGTAATGACTAGTTTGAATTGAATCTACCAGAAATCTGGAATTTCTTCACTCTCAAGACCTGGTACACATGGGCTGATATTCTGTCCCAATACAGTATACTGATCAGAAATCTATCTGGTGGAATGTGTGTTTCATCAATATGTACAATAGATTAGAATGACCGTTTCTTGCAGAAAATTGGAAAAATGATTCGTCATTTTAGAAATCCCATTCAATCAACTGCCTATAAAATCTAATTACAGGGTTGGCGAGATAGATTAGCCAAAATTATTGGTCTGCATGTACCAGCCCTTAGCATGCAGGGGTTGAAATTAAGTCTTTGTGCATCGCACTACTTTTTACTAATGCATAGATTAACATGGTTTATAAGGATATAATACAACACAGCCATATAAAATCAGGCTGTGTACAAACATAGCTATATTTAAATCTGATTGAATGGTGTTGAATTTGAACATATCGGTAAATATTTTGATTGCGTTGTTTTGAATGTATCACCCAATTATTCAGGCCAAAATATTGTTGGACCACATTAATTCCCATAAGACTATTGATCAATAAACCCAAGGGGTGTACTTTCAATATCAGACCAGTCACAGAACTATCAACTGCACGCCACAACAAGATTACCTCTAATGTCAAACAAGGAAGAAAAGGAACCAATAAAACAAGTAAAAGTTTTTCTTAATTCCAAACTTCCATTTGAAAATATCCATGTAGCGGGGAGATGAAGAACACTGTAAAGCATCTCACGGGTTAGCTTGAAGCCGTACTCTCATGTTCCCACTACTTGATTATTTAAAAATGGAAGTCTAAACCCAAGAGAAACGTTTGTGTATTGGTGCTTTTGTGTCCTTGACAGCCCTGAGTAAACAGTACAGTTTATGTGTTTCTGTCAAGCACTGACAATATCATGCATCACTATACAAATAGTTTATTAAGTCCTCCTGTACACACATCTATATATAACCTACCCCTGTAGTGGCATTCTATGGGAGGAACTGTAAGATTATAGCATTATAATCTTACAATTCCAGGAGGAGACGGAAACCAGAAGCCACAAAAGGGTAGGTTATAATAAATAATGCACCCCGAACCTTGGAGCTCCGTGTCCTGTATAAAAGGTACTCAGCCTGCGGCCTCGTTCTTTTATATGGTCTTGGAACTCCTTGGTGACTTCTAATATCCTTATAATTTACAGTTGGAGGTGCATTATCCACTGTATAAACTACCCATGTAGTAGAAATAACACAGCCAGTCATCTCCTATTGACACTGTGTACTAATACATCTTTATTGTGCCTTCCCATTCCAACAAACTCTCCCCATTTCCCTGTCACCTTCAGGCAGTTCTACGGTGCGTGCTCTGCGGAGGGAACGTGTGAGACGATTGAGCTGTTCCATCGCTCTCTCCATCCTAGGGGCTCAGCCCCCTCAATACAACAAACTGCCCCAGGCTGCGGTGTGAAGGGGACAGGACCGGGTCAGGATGGGATGTGATAGGGGAGCTTCTGGCAGAGGCTGGAACATGAAGGTGACGCGTCAGGTGAGGAAACAGTCATTGGAAGGTACCGGAGGAAGTGATTAGAAGCCAATAAGAGTTTCGGTGCCACATCCCTCCAGCTAAGAGGCTTGGGCTGCTGCTTTCTCCTGTTCCCAGTCACAGCCTCCCTGTCACCCACACTACTACGGCTGGGAACAGGAAACTGAGGAACCCCCCACGCAGATTGTTGTCGTTCGCATGTATTCGGATGTGTTTGTGAATGAAGACTTCCGACATGCGCAGTAGAGGAAATGGAAGTTCCCAACTCCTCCTCCGCTTTGAAAAGCTTATGGGAAATGTCAATCTTTGGACGTGGACCTTACCTAAAAGGCAGGAACTAGGCAGCTGCCAGGGAGTGTGGTGTAGGCGCCATTCAAACTGGCATATGGAAGGAACGCCGTCAATTGGACGTGTGTGGTTTTCGGTGGGGGGGTCACAGATCAATGAAACCGATGCGGGGATTCCTCACATGCCGTCACCATACCAAACGTGGAGCTGGTCCATTCATTGCAGATGCTCAGCAGCAAGGATACCCCAGAGAATTCACTCACAAATAGAATTTCTATGGAGCAAGGACTTAAAGTGGAAGTTCAGTACAAATACATATGCTTTTCAGAAAAAAGAGCAGTGTTTTTTTAATCCCAATGACCTTAATCTGCCCATTCAGCATTTTGTCTGTGTAAAAATAAATGTATACTGACTTCCTGTTTGCAGGACCCCTAGTAGAGCCCGTTATGGGGGGGGTCACAGATCAATGAAACCGATGCAGGGATTCCTCACATGCCGTCACCATACCGAAACGTGGAGCTGGTCCATTCATTGCAGATGCTCAGCAGCAAGGGAGACCCCCAAGATCCTAATCACAAATAGAAATTTCTATGGAGCAAGGACTTAAAGTGGAAGTTCAGTACAAATACATGTGCTTTTCAGAAAAAAGAGCAGTGTTTTTTAATCCCAATGACCTTAATCTGCCCTTTCAGCATTTTGTCTCTGTAAAAATAAATGTATACTGACTTCCTGTTTGCAGGACCCCTTTGTAGAGACCATTATGGTCTTGCTCTTGAACCAGCGCCTGGGTTGATTCAGTTGCTCAGTATGTGTCACACCTTATACACACCAAAACATCACGTGTGTTTTTTAAATAAACACTGTTCAAGTAAGACTGGATGTGTGCTGTGATCTATTTTACTTGAAGGGTATGAAATCAACTGATTTTTCAAAATGGGAGCGAATATGTAGAATAACTAAGAAGGCATTACACAAACTAACAAATTAACAAATATTGATAATTTCCACTGAACTATCCCTTTAAGGTCACTCTGGCATGCGAGTAGAACATTCCATTGATTGGCTCAAAAATGTTAAATTTTCCTGATCTTATTATGCCGAGATTCAATCATAAACATGATGGTAAAATGATCGGGAAAGCCAATCTGTATAATGATCATAGTATTTTCTGAAGTTCGATTAAATGTAATGTAACCTCACAATAGATGACATTAGACATTAATCGCCAAACTAATTGAATGTCAAACAATATGTATGGTACATCTACGTACAATTAATATTATACAACTGTCTATCAAAGTGTCGGTCGGTTTACGATCGCAATTACCTTTTTTTCCAAGCTGTGCAAATGTCCCCAAGAATCATTAAAGGGCATGTCCACCCCCAAACTAAAATTTAACCCACTACTGGCCCCACTCTGGAGTGTAATAAAATCCTTACCTTACATCCCAGCTCCAAATGGTTCTCCTGTAATGTCCCTCCAAAGTCCCAAAAACTGACCACCAGGAGCACTGCAGGGAGGGAAATTGTTTCCGCCTCTGATGCTTCCTCTCAGAGGTTTTTGGCTTGCTCAGAGCAGCCCTCCCCCCCGTCTTTTCCTCCTCCTAGTGTAAAACACCTTTGGGTATTGTAGGGCTTCCTAAACCAGCCCTAACCGCATTATTATTATGTCCAGAAACTCCCCCGAACGCTACTTACCTTACCTTTCTCCCCCGGCGTTCTCCAATGCCGGCAACCGCGTCCATGATTAGCTGCCTCTCAGCCTATCACGGACGTGGCTGCCGGTCCGGCCCCCTGCTTGCAGTTTCATGCAAGCAGAGGGCTGGGACAGTGCATCAGAGGGAAGGTAAGTAGAGTTCAGGGGAGTTTCTGGACATAATAATAATGCAGTTTGGGCTGGGGGAGGATGCCCTACAATATATTAAAAGTAAAAAAAGGGGTGGACATGCCCTTTAAAGTAAATGTAGATTATCAATGTGTATTTCTTTCTTAAACTTTTTTTAAAACTGTTTTTATTAATCTTTCAAAGTCTGATATACAGTCATAACACCAGTAATGCTGGTGGCATTTGTAACAGGTGATCATATACACAGATGTTGTATATCACAAGTGTTAAGAAGAATAATTTGTAATTAAATATAACAAAATAACGTAACTGTGTACCATTTTAAACAATAATATAACAGTTTGTTATATGGCCTGCATTTTCTTGTAGTTGTTTATTTATGAGATAAATAAATCTCTAGACTGTAAGCTCACTGGGCAGGGTCCTCTTTCCATGTGAATCATGGTTTTGCAGTAGATTAAAGGGCAAGTCCAGCCCTAAAATGAAAACTTACATACAGGTAAATCACCCTCCAAAACCCTAAATGGTGATTGTTTGAAATCTGAAATATATAAGTCTAACCTGAAATCCTGCACAATGTCCTGTTTCCCCTGTTTCTGCTTCCAGGTTCTTCCAGTTAGCAACTGTCAATTATGGATTTGTCAGTTGACATTACAGCCAATGACTGAATGTTAATCTGAGCATGCGCAGGCTCAGTACAGGTTTCTAAATTTCTCAGTTTCCATGAGACCTCCAGAAGCATAACAGGCATACAGTAATGAATTGATAGGACAAACTATGATATATCAACATATTTTAAAGAGGCCATTCTTTCTAAAAGATGTTCTCATGAGGGTGGAGTTGTCCTTTAACTTATCGTTTTGTGTACTTAAATGCATTTGCCTATTATGTATCACTGTATTATATGTACTACCCTTACATGTAACATGCATGGCTATGTAATTGTTAAGTGTCATGGAAGATCTTGGTGCTATATAAATCCATAATAATGACAATGATGAGATGTCTGACAGTAAAAGAAGGAAGGAGATAAAAGGGGGGAATTGGAGAGAGGGGTAAGGGAGGAGAATGCCACATGAATTTTTATATGGTGGTGGGTTTATCATTATTGGATTAGGTTGTGGTATCAATCCATATACTCCAGATTTTAAAACATTTCCGTTGGCAGCCTCTTTTCCAGTAAAATATTTTAAGGTATGGTAATGTTGCATTTATTAGGGTTTTCCATTGAGTTATAGTTGGTGAATCTGAGGCCATCCATTTGAGAATTATAGTTTTAAGTGCATAGGGTTTTGATAGGAAAAGCTCTTTAGTATTTGGTTCATTGGTCCTCATTCAGCATGCCCGGAATATATATTTCTCCTTTAAAGGGGATTGACAGCCTGTTACAGGTTTGAATGAAAGGTGACAACTTGTTGCCAGAATAGTCTTACGCAGGGGCAAGTCCAGATAGAATGCAAAAAATCAGCATAGCATTAAAAACATTTCTGGCATGCATGTGTTCTTGTTGGGGAGATATGGTGTAGTCTTATGGGTGAGAAGTAGGTTTGATGCAGGATATTATATGGCATAATTGTTGTCTGTTATTGGCAGAAGGTGATACAGTTGTGTGTGAATTTGCAAAGTCTTTCCACCAGCCTTCTGATTGTTCAGTAAGCATGCTTGCCATTTTGTTATCATTGTTTTAATCTATACAGTGGATTGGCGTGCGATAAGTTTTGCATACAGGTGTGAAATAACTCCTTGCATTCCATGAGTGTGAAGATTACTAATAATGGGATGTTTTGTTTGTTCAGTAGTGGGGTATTTGGGGAATTCAGCAGTGTTTCAGTTGTAGATTCTTGAAATGGCAGGTGTTTTGTAGTTTGTACAGCAATTATGTTGTATAGTTTCAAACGGGACAGTTGTATTATTTATGATGTCAGCAAAGGTGAGAAATTTTCTGCTTTGCCATGCCTTGTTTGCTAGCGCTGCTAGGTGCGGAAAGCTTTGTAATGCCAAAGAGATGATTGAATTTGATGTTTTCCACGCTTTGGAAGCTAGAGTATTTATTACAGTATTCAGCCAATAAGATGTTTCTGTGGATCTAGTAGAAAAGCTAACAGTGGACCCTTCTGATACTGTTGTAGCATTTTTTTCCAAGTTCATGGGATCCGATTTGGATCAATCCAATGTTGTAGATGTTTAAGCTGTACAGCTATGCAGATTAAAGTTTGGTAGTGCAAGTTCACCATAAGCATTGGAGAATTCTAGGGTTGATTTGGTTCTTGCACTTCTGCAAGAAAAAAAAATGTTAACATAATGTTTAATTTCTGGAAAAAGTATTGGGGGAGGGAGAATTACAGTGTTGCTGCGGGTGGGGTGAGGATGCATTTTGTCACAGGTTAGATTTATTATCAGGTCACCCATGCAGATTACTCGGGATTGTTGATATACTGGGGCAAAGTCTATCAGTTTCTTAAGAACCATTAATTCTGTTTGGGGAAGGATTGTATATGGCCAACATCACATATTTAATCTACTTCAAGTCTAGTCCAGTGCCATGCCCTAGTCATTTGTGAGTGTTTTATGGATACAGTGACTGATAGTATTGTGGATCAACAAGGAGACTTAATTTGAGTATGATGCATATGGCTGTCCAGCCTACCCATCTTTTTGGGGGATATTTAGTAATAGCTCTTGTAATGTGAATTTCTTGCAAGCATATAACATCTGGTTTGTATTATTGGATGAAGAAGAATACTGTTGCTCTCTTAAGCCTATGGTTTATACACGCTGATATAGGCAAAGGGCTTCCCAGGACTCAGTAGGGTAAGAAACACCTTCAGTGACTTCTTAACCTTGCAGATCGGACACCTGTGCAGGACTATGTATCTGAGTTTAGACACTGGGACTGCGATGGTGAGTGGAATGATTCTGCTGTAAAGGCCCAATTTCGCATCAGTCTCTCCGATTGCTAGAGTGGGTGTTCCTAATCATCTGGAAGAACTTATTCAATTGTCTATCCAAATAGACCGCAGGTCCCAGGAAAGACAAGGCCAAATCCTCTCTCACCCATTCTCCTGTCCTCTTCTCACCTTCTCTCACCTGCTCCGACTGCTCCTTTGACAGACTCTTCTGAGTCCATGTAACTTGATCTATTTAGTTTTTTTATCCTGAGGAACGCAATTGTCGAAGACAATATAACCTATTTCTTTATGGAAACCTCAGGACACTTTCTCCATCAGACCATTTGGTAAGAACTCTTTTTCTGGTCCTGTCCCTTCTCAGTCCAATACTTATCATTTAATCTTTCATGTCTCATTTCAGTTATTAAAGAGGCTATGGTGGTCCCAGCCATTCTTGATTCTGCGGCCAGCTGCTGTTTCATGGATAGGAACATTGCCCAAAGACACACTGTTCCTCTAAAGTCTAAATAACAGTCTTTTAATTTATTCTTTAGTATAGTATAGTATTTGAGGTTGAATAAAGACAAATGTCCATCCAGTTCAACACACTCGTCAATACCCACACTTGCCTAACTCTTGATCCAGAGGAAGGCAAAAAAAAACACCAGAATTATGAAGGGGAAAAAAATCCTTCCTGACTTCAAGTGGCAATCGGAAATATCCCTGTATCAACTCTTCTTTATCAATAAAGTAACCTGCAACATTCCTTGCTTTGAGAAACACATCCAGCTTTCTTTTACAAATATCCAATGAACCTGCCATCACAACTTCTAATGGAAGAGAGTTCCATAGTTTTACTGTTCTCACAGTGAAAAACCCTTTCCAAACTTAAGACTAAATTTCTTGTCTGCGTGTCCTCTAAGATTTTCTTTTGATGCACAAATGCCCCAGATAGTTTAATGTATGGCCCGTTAATGTACTTATACATAGTAATCATATCCCCACGCAAGCGACTTTTCTCTAGTGTACATAATTGTAACCTATCCAATCTGTCTTCATATTCAAGCTCTCCCATTCCCTTTATTATTTTAGTTGCCCTTCTCTGAACCCTTTCCATTTCCAATATGACATTTTTGTATACAGGATTCCAAAATTGCACTGCATATTCCAAATGAGGCCTTACCAATGCTCTGTAAAGAGGGAGAATAACATTTATCTACCTTGAATCCTTACCTCTCTTTATTTAAGACAATATCTTGCTGGCTTTAGCTGTTGCTGCCTGGCACTGCTTGCTACCTTTAACTATGTTATCCACCAAAACTCCAAGATCCTTTTCCAACAGGGATTCACATAACACAGACATTTCATAGGATAAGCAGCACAAGGATTTTAAAGTCCAAAATGCATCAATTTACATTTATCAACATTGAATCTCATCTGCCACTTAGCAGCACAATGTGACAATCTATCTAGATCCACCTGCAATGATTGCACATCCTCTTAAGTTTTTATTGGTCGACAAAGTTTCGTTGTCAACAAACACAGAAACCTTGCTGACAATACCGACTTCTAAGTCATTAATAAACATATTAAAGGAACACTAAACAAGTAAAAACCTATAAAAATAAGTATGTGCCATCCGTTTCTATAATTCTCACCTGTGAATAATAGAACGCCAGGGGGACACAGCCGAACTTACCTTACCGGGAGCTCCACTGACAGCCTTCTGCAATGACAGCCGCATTGCCCCTCTCTCCCGACCACACGCCTATCTTTGGTGCATGAGTGCCAATACAAAAGATGGGCGCGCGATCGGGAGACAGAACAGCGTGGCTGTCAGTTCAGAAGGAACTGCCAGTGGAGTGCCCAGTAAGGTAAGTTTGGCTGTGTCCCCCTGGCGTTCTATTATTCACAGGGAGGTGAGAATAAGGGTTCTCACCTCCCTGTGAATAATAGAAACGGATGGCATACACTTATTTTTACAGGTTTGGTGTTCCTTTAAATAGAAGCGTCCCCAACACAGAACCCTGCGGCACCCCAATTAGAACCTTAGTCCATATTGATGAAGCTTTGTTAACTCTCTGCATCCTATCTGTTAGAATAAATATCCTCACTAGTCCCCCGGACTCTGATTGATGCCTGTCAGACCCACTAAGAGACCTTTTTACAGCGCCGGGAGATAGAGTTGAACTACACATCTTTGTAGCAAAAATCTAACTCACTTTATTTAGTTATTACATTGGGTTTTCACAAAGAGAAAAAGGGGGCGTGGCCAGACACAGTGTCTGCCGATGACATACTAAAACATTGGAATATGAAGATAGTCAGGCTGACACAAAAAATGTAGGAGGGAAAAGACCTTGAGCTCACTGGGAAGCTCAAGTGTTATCAAATGAGAAAGAACATTTGGAAACAAAACATCTGCAATAACACAACAATAATATAAGACAAAATGGAGTCAGAGAACAAAATGGCTGCTATTAGGCTAAGTGATTATAGAGAATATATAAAAAACCTAACACTATCCATTAACCAACTTTCTATCCATGTAGAAATGTGCCAACCCAGCCCAACAGACCTTAGCTTATACATTGGTTGCTTATGGGGGACTGTATCAAAATCCTTGGCAAAATCCAAGTATACTACATCTACTGCTATGCCAGACTTTTTATATTATTGTATAATAATGAATACTCCTTTTTAAGAGATTCAGGGCCTCATTTACCCAGAGCTGCAAATTGCTCCGGGCAAATATGGCTTCCCGTATTTAATACTGGATTTGCACCAAAAGGTTAAATTTCCCCAGACCATTCCCCAGGTCCCAGAGCCATGTACAGTAATTTACCATTGCTATTTTATTTCAAAGACAGATTCTAGAATGATTGAAAATCAAATTTTTGCGAAAGTTTGAAATCTGAAAAGTTTGGGTTTGTTCGAACTATTAAAATTCGATTCAAACTCCGGTTCTAGTTTGAGTTCTAGCCTACCTCTAGTTGTCAGTGTGAGCACGTTTTGAGAGATTCTGCCATCCTTGATGTCAGAGAAAAGGTAAAGGCACTTTCTGCTATTAACAAAGCCTAATGGAAAACATCTCTTAAGCTCAACTTTCATATAAAAGATTATTTGACCGTGGAAGAAAGGCAAACTTGAAATTCATTTCGGGGGATTCTGTCTGGCTGTAAACCCTCAATTTGAAATGATCTTATCTTTTATTTAATAGTATCTTCAGTGGTTAAAACCACTTTTTGCTATTCACTTTTATTGAAGAACGGGAGGTAAAGGAGCTGTGTCTTCTGCCAGGTCCTGATGGACTTAGTTCTTCTATGCAAATGTGCATAGCATACAGAATCCGTCGGGACCTGTCAGAGGACGCAGCAGAGTAGTGAGAGACCAGATAAGTTGCTTAACTTCATTCCCAGCTCCTGAACATTTTATTGAAAAATGGAAGGCAAGACACAGCTCCTTTACCTCTGGATCTTCAATAAAAGTGAGTAGCAAAACAGTTTTAACCACTGGAGATACCCTTTAAATTAGGGCCAAGATTCAAGGTTATTTCCCAGTTTAAAGGAGGATCAATGAAGTTGCTTATGAGCTTTGTATCTCTAAGACTTTAAAGGTACACTCAGTCTTTCATGTATCTTCACATAAAACTACAGTTCCTAATCCATTGTCTCAACGCTAGACTCCAATATTATTGACTGAGGGAGAATTTGAGACCATCATTAATTCTTTGAGTAGAGATGGCTGCATATTCTATTCAGTAAAATGAAAGGATTACAGTCCAGAGGAAAACTCTTGGGAACCTGTAAGTGTCTTATACACAGTACTACCCCTGAAGCTGTCACCCATGTTCAGCTGCTACTGGATTGTTGTACCTTCACTACCACTCATTCTCATTCCCTGTTGTTGCTGGTCTCCTGAAGTTTTTGACTCACTGTTCTACCCCTTAAGCAGTCAACTGTGTCCTGTTCCTTTCAGATTCCTACAGCCACTTCTTTGCTCCCCCTGATCCTTTCCTGTGGCCCCTGGACTCCATAACCTAGCTTGAATTTAAACTTTCCCTGAGTGTCAATCTCACCTTCAGGCACTCTTGCCTTGCGTGGGTCATCTGTTTTCCAGCGTTTTTCCCAAGGCTCAGAGAAGCAAGTGATGCCACTTTCGCCACCAAGATTGCAATCCCAGTCTGACACATAGGAACAGGGCATGTCCACCCCCAAAACTATAATCCCCCCACTACTGGCCCCACTCTGTAGTGTAGTAAAATCCTTACCTTACATCCCAGTTCCAAATGGTTCTCCTGTAGTCCCCCCAAGTAAAAAAAGTGGCCACCAGGAGGATAGCAGAGTCCATATAGGACTCTGCCTCCTGTCTCCTCCGGGAGAAGTTTGGCATGTGCACTGCAGCCCTTCTCCCTCTCCCACCCGCTTTGTTCTCCCTCCCCCTAGCGTAAATCCCTTTCTGTATATTATAGTCCATGTTCCCCCAGCCCCAACCGCTATAATTATATTCTCAGAAAGTCTCCCGATCATTAATTAACTTACCTCTCTCCTTCGCCGTTCTGAGCAGCCGTGTCCGTGATTGGCTGCCTCTCAGCCAATCACAGATGCGGCTGCCTGTCCCGTCGCCTGCTTGCAGTTCTGTGCAAGCAGAGGGCCGGGGCAGTGCGCGCGAAGGTGAGAGGTAAGGTAAGTAATGATTGGGAGACTTTCTGAGAATATAATTACAGCGGTTGGGGCTAGGGGAACATGGACTATAATATACAGAAAGGGATTTACGCTACGGGGAGGGAGACCAAAGTGGGTGGGAGAGGGAGGGGGAGAAGGGCTGCAGTGCGCATGCCAAACTATATAATATACAGAAAGTTTGTATAAATGGTGGACATGCCCTTTAAGAACACTTCTACTGTCTACTGTACCTGACTTCTTCAATAGTAGGGTGTGTATACTTTTTATATCCATTAAAGTTCTTTACCAGATGTTCTGCCCAAGATGTTTTCTGAGTATTTTTTTTGTGATTAGTACTAATCCTGCAAGAGTTTTAAGATGCATGAAGCATAGGACTGACACTGCACCAGTTATTACTATGGCACTTCTACCCTTTCCTATGTATCTGTATGTTACCCACCTAATTAGATTGTAAGCTCTGCAGGGTAGGGACCTCTTTCCTAATGTTATACATTTCAATCACTTGTATATTTCATGATGCTCTTACTTATTTATATATTTATGTATTTATTTATTGTACTTTTTTTTATTGTATTCTAATATTGTACAGCGCTGAGTCCCCAAGTGGCGCTATGTAAATAAACATAATATAATACAGAATAAAATGTAATATACATACATAGTTTACCAGTATTTTTATTTTTTACACTTTCATGTGAAAACCTTTGTAAGCAATCTGTAGTCCTTTCAGGGTTTTGTCTTTGCCAGTTTAGATTGTGCACATACAATCCGATATTTCTGCCTGACAGAAAATTTCATTTAATCGGGCCAAAATATTGAAGGAGAATCGTTTGTCCATACCAGGCAAATATTTTATCAGACAGGCAGTTCTGAATAAGACAGATGGTTGACAGGATCGAAATATCAGCCAGTGTGTACCCTGCCTTAGACCAATCATTTTCCACCCATATGTGACACAGGAAACCAGGAGCATAAATAAATGTTGGGAGTTGCTGGCAATATGGAACCAATGCATTGTAATAGACTCTCCCAAAACACAATGTAATAACAATTATTAATGGGCATCTATACTGAAAAATAGGTTTATTTTAAATTGACCTTAACTGGAAACTGTTATTCATCCCAACCACCACTGTATCATTTTTTTGTTGATCTTCCCCCTATTTCTTTAGATATCCACTCTAAAACTACTTATATTTCAGCTGTCAATCAAATTCCTTGCTCTCAAAAACTATTCTTCTGTGAGTAGTTTTACTGTAGCTGAAATGGTGACAGAGTTTTGACAGTTGGAATGCTATATGCTGTGTGCAGGCTTAACAGTTGGTTTGTGGGGAAAAAGTCAGGTCGGATGGAAGTGGGAGTGGTTAAAAGAGGGAGGGGGGATACTGCTCCTAAACAAAATGTGTGCTTTATTGAAGGCATGCAGCAACACACAGAAATCAGAGTAAGTGCTCCTTACATGTATTCAATTAAAGATTAAGATGAGACAAAGTCATTTTTTCAGTATAGTGTCCCTTTAAACATATTTTAAACTAGGGACAGCTTTGTTAAATTATATTAGTAGAGTGGCATAGATCATGGGGCTTATTTAATAAGAGGAAAGTAAATTAGAAAAACTATCCACGTGCTGTAAATATGCAGCAATATGTTATCATTTTTTTCTTACCTGTAGAAGACTGGTAAAAAGGTATCAACTGATTGGTTGATCAAAATTTTGCACCTCTTATTAAATAAGGCTGTATATGTGGTTTTTTAAACAGTACATCTTAACTGGGTGAAAATGGCAAAAAAACAATAATAGGGGGTACATCTGCATTTATTCACCGAGGATTTTATTCCTGTGCCATTGCTCTTGTAGAAAAAATACTTTAGTTTCTCTGACCTTGCTCACAAAACCTGAATGAGGCAGATTATTGAGCTTATTTATTAAACCCATACACAGAATTCTGGGAAGCTGCCATGGTAGGTGGTATCTCCCAAACAGTCAAATGTCAGTTAAAAACAATTTATCCTATCACCTTTGTATTAAATGTTTAGAGAAGTTGTGCCATCAACTCCAGGGGTGAATTGCCATTTCTATTTTAATGGAACAGTTACAAAAAAGCTAATATTTTATTACATTTTTATTTTAAAGAAAAGCAAGAATGTGAACAATGGTCTTTTCTTAATAGTTAGCAAGGGTTTTTATTTGGGGGGGGCTTAATTTGTCTTTTCAGAAGCTTTTGTTATAAATTTGGAATTTTATTTTCAGGAAATAGAGGATCTCCTTTTTAATGAATGCTTGAGTGTCTGTGTGAAGCATAGGATGAGGAAGTAGCTCCGGTAATTGCTCATGGCTGTTGAACTCAGGGTAATAACACAGAAACATCCTGCATGAGTTAACTACAGGATCATAAGTCAGAGTTACAATTGTACATTTAGTTGTGCACTTTCTATACAGAAGGTTTTTATGTTACAAAATGTTTCTTTCTGAATAAATCTGGAATTATTATAAATCTGTAGGCACTTTATTTTAATGCAACAAACTTATTGATGTGTGTGTGTATGTGTATATATATCTATAGATAGATATACAGATATACATCTCTCTCTCTCATATGCAAAATATAAGGAAAGACTGGTCTGGTGCACTCTTGATTTTTGTATTAATTTATTTAAAGTTATATAAATTTAATAAGTTAAATAAATTGATTGTTTAACACAAGATCTTATCATATATATATATATATATATATATATATAATCCTGAGGAAGGCGTAAGTCTCGCCGAAACGCGTTGATGTTCACATAGTAAAACTTTTTGCACTGATACAAGTCCCACGAGTGCTTTCTTGATGGTTGCTTATATGTTGATGTTCGTAAAGCACCGGGGCTCAAGTCCTTGATAGCGAGAGTGCGGGTCACTAGGAGTGGATATATATATATATATATAATCATTTTTTACCTCACTAATCTATATTACTTTTTAGGTTTATTGAGATATAGAATTTTTATATATTGTGATTAACTATTTTAATATGACCACTTGGACCATGTAATCATGCACTATTTTACACTTTAAAGGGACACTGAAACAACAGTCTTAAGCCTATTATCAAGTCGTTTTATTTTATGCCCAGGGCAGGTTTGACACATGTCACTAAATCTGTATGGTTTTCATATGAGTGATGTCACTTGTTGGTTCCCACCTTTAAGGTGGAGTTTCACAGCCTTTAAATTTGTACACTGTGTTGGACTAAAAATTAGCTTGAAATAGGTCAGAGAAAAGGAACAAAACGTCCTTTGGGGGTGAGGCAGAAACAGTGCAGAGTAGAATGAGAGATCTTTACTAGCCTATAACTTTGGATTGAACACAGTTAGATACACCCTCCTAAGCCTGTTTGAAAGGTTAAAGAGAGCACAACACCTTTAATTATACGATAAGACACTATTATGGAGACCACAGTTATCCTTTAAATGCACATTCTTTACTGTCATCTTACTTAAAATAAACGAGTTAGCAATGCCCCACAAGGAGTGGGCAGGGCATCTTATATTTACCAGTCAGTGTGGGCTGGGTATCTTATATTTACAAGTCTGTTTGGGCTGGGCATCTTAACCGTAAAGTTAGCTCTTCAGTTCACTAGTGTTAAGTCAGCCCTCCAGGTAACCTGCCAGTGTAGTCAGTCCTCCAGTTCATTAGCCAGTGTAGTCAGCCCTCCAGTTCATTAACCAGTGTAGTCAGTCCTCCAGTTCATTAGCCAGTGTAGTCAGCTCTCCAGTTCATTACTCTGTGTAGTCAGCCCTTAGTTCATTTCCCAATGGTTGTTACCTCAAAATATGGATGTGGCTTTGGAAAAGTGGGCATAGCCAAAAAATTGGCACAATTGACACACTTGCTCACCTTATCTTTGTCCTCTAATTTCTATTTCGAAATCTGGAAACCCTACACGTATATCTTCTGTAGAAACAAGAATATACTGTATGCAATAAACCCTGATAAGGCAGTAATCTCACTATATCTTAACTGGTAAGTTGTACTTATCTCTATCACTAAATATAGATTATCGGAGGTAAGAGACCAGATACAATTTGCTACTAAGCATATGTAAATTTATCAGCCTTGGTACACAATAGCGGCCATTTTAGTGCTCTTAAGTGTTTTGTCCCAAGCACTAAACAATATCAAAAAAAGTAGGGTTCTGAAGGACATCCACAACCCAAAAGCTTGGAATTTCGTTTATTCAGCAGTATGACACAACATATTTAAGTGTTATACACTGGTCTGAACAAATGTTGTTGGATACTGCTGATAAACACAAATCCAAGTATAGGGTTGTGAATGTCCTTTAGGTTCCTACTTTTGTTTTTTCTATATTTGAATTGCTACAAAGCATTTTATTGTTTGCTATAATTACTGTTTGGTTTTTTTTCTTATTTTTTCATATAATAACTGCTTGCAGAAGATTTCAGATAATTACATGTGTAGTTAAATAACTCAGGTCAATAATTAATAAATGGAGTAAGCATCATTCAATACAAACTTTAATTCACACATTAAAGGATCAACAGTAAGATACAGTGCTTTTAGGGTATAATGTTGGTGGAAATTATTGGTAATTTTTGAATAAAAAAAATACCTAAACTGCAAGCATACTTTTCAAAACTATTATGCTTTTATTATCTACACACACACATATACCTTTCTTTCATAATTTCTGGTTAGAAAACTATGACAAGCCTTATTAATAATATACTAAATTAACTTTTCTGATAACATCTGGTTGCTGTAGAATAATTAAGACCTAATGGCTAAGTGAGTAAGAATGAATGTTGTAGAGACATAATACGGGGGGGGGGGGGGGGGAGGCATGCTAAATGTAATTCTTATGTGATGGTTTATACATCTAACTGTCACAAGTAATTGATGAGTTGCCAGGATATAGCAGTGATGTCACAGCAAGCCCACCCACTCTGCTCCCTTTGAACCTCTTAAACACATATTGTTCACTCAGATATGATGTTTGTGCTGAAAGTTAATGTGTTATGTGACAGTCTACCATTTGAATATAGCTGTAGTAGATAGCAAACAATCAATGAGACTGCTAGACTACTCCCGATTTCTAAAGTCACTGCTAAAATTGCACCAGGTAGTGAAAGGCTGCAGATGTTTATTCCAGTTACTAAATGCATAAATACAAGTCATTACTAAGCTTATTTTAGTTAAAACTAATCCCTAATTAGAGGTCATCCAAACTATTCACCCAGATACTGCTGTCCTCCATGAGATTAAAAAAACAAACTGAATAACTGTTCAGCTATAAACCAATTTATGAGCTTAAACCATTTTTTATATCCAAGATGTCTCTAGAAATAAAACAGCAATCCAGCATCCTGGATCTATGCCTTGTTGTCAAAGTTTTCTATTTCAACAAATAGGCTTCTTTGAAAATGTTGATGGGGCTAAACAATCAGAGTGGGTACTGGGCCAGTAGGCAGAGTGGCAATTTCCCCCCCAGGCCACTATTGCTATACTATCTGGGCCATGCTGCTGGTGTGATGTCATGTCACAAGGCTGCACAGAGTTGGACCGCCTGCGTATGGTCCTTATAAAACCAAACTTGCAGGTTGCTTCTCTGCACCTTGGTGTTCCTCAATATAGTATATGTATGTATTGAGGTTGATAATACCATCCAGTCCAACCCATCTAGCATATCCCATTTCCTGCCTAACTGTTGATCCAGAGGAAGGCAAAAAAAAAAAACACTAAATTTATGAGGGGGAAAATTCCTTCCTGACTCCAGTGGCAATCACTTAGTAACATAGTAACATATAATTAAGGTTGAATAAAGACATACGTCCATCAAGTCCAACCTATAACTTTTTTTTTTTTTAACCCTACCTAACAGTTGATCCAGAGAAGGCAAAAAACCCCAGCTAAAAAGGGGGAAAAAATTCCTTCCTGACTCCAAACGGCAATCGGAAAGTATCCCTGGATCAACCAGATCTATATGCATTAATACCAGTAATTCTCAATATTTTTTAGTTTTAAAACTTATCCAGCCTTTTTTAAAGTTATTCAATGAACTTGCCATTACCACATCTGCTGGAAGACAGTTCCACAGTTTCACACCGTTCTCACTGTAAAGACCCTCTCCTAACCTGAAATGAAACTTCTTTTCTTCCAACCTTAAGGATGTCCACGTGTCCTCTGATATGACCTATTAGTGAACAATGCACCAGAGAGCTCATTGTATTGGGCCATTAAAATATTTGTACAAGGTTATATGTCCCCACGCAACCGCCCTTCTCCAATGTAAACAGCCCTAACTTGTCTAATCTGCCTGCATATTCAAGCCCCTCCTTCCCTTATTATTAGTTGCCCTTCTCTGAACTGCCTCATTTCAAGATGTCCTTTGTATATGGATTCCAAACTGCACCGCATATTCCAATGAGGCTTACATGCTTTAAAGAGGAGATAATATTTTTCTCTCTTAATCTATTCCCTTTTTAAAAGACAATATCTGCTAGCTCTAGCTGTGCTACCTGGCATTGTTTGCTACAGCTAAGTCTGTTATCTACCAGAACCCCCAAATCTTTTTCCATTACAGATGAACTTAACACAGAGTTATTTATGGTGTAGATGGCACAGGGATTATTAAATCCCAAATGCATCACCTTACATTTATCTACATTGAATCTCATCTGCCATTCTGCTGCCCATTTTGATAATCTATCTAGGTCTGCTTGCAGCACTTGCACATCATTGGAAGTTTCCAAAGCTCTGCATCGGAAATTTCCCTGGATCAACTTTACTTTATGTATCAATACCAGTAACTTGCAACATTCATTGTTTGCAGAAACTCATCCTGCTTTTTTTTAAAACTGACCAATGAACCTGCTTGCTTCTTAAGTACCCGAGGATGTATTTTATCCGGTCCAGGAGATTTATTAATATTAACCTTATTTAGTTCTTTCTGTACCATATCCTCGGTTAACCAAAGTGCACTTGAATCTTTTATACCATTATTGCTACTATACTCTATGATATCTGTACTTGGATCTTCTATAGTGTATACAGAGGGGGAAAAATATTCAAGACATTTGCTTTATCGTCATCCTCCGTAACTAACTTATCCCCATTAATTAATTTTGCCACATTCTCAGTTCTCATCTTCTTACTATTAATATACTTAAAAAAAATATTTAGGCTTAGTGATGCTTTGTTCAGCTATCCTAACTAATAGTGTACAGTGTGAGTTCTTCATTTGCTTGAACTAAGATGGGTTTGGGAGATTTGAACTCATGACTGTTCTCCAGTATAGTGGTTATACTTAAAGGGCATGTCCACCCCCAAAACTATAATCCCCCCAACTACTGGCCCCACCATGTAGTGTAGTTTAATCCTTACCTCACATCCCAGCTCCATAGGTTCTCCTGTAGACCCCCCCCAAAGTCCCAAAACTAACCACCAGGAGGATGCAGGGCTCTGCCTGCTATCTTGCCCCGGTAAATATTTGCCATGCGTACTGCAGCCCTTCTCCCCCCCTCCCTCCCCCTCCCTCTCCCTCCCGTTCTACTATCCCTCCCCCTACACAAATCCCCCTTAATATGCTGCTCCCCCATGTCCCCCAGCCCCAACCGCATATTTTTTTTTTCAAAAGCTCCCCAAACTCTTACTTACCTCTCCTCTTTCCTCCGCTGCACTGAATGACCGGCAGCCGCGTCCGTGTTGGCTGCCACTCAGCCAATCACACGCGACTGCCGGTCCCCCCCTCTGCTTGCATTCTCGCAAGCAGAGGGCCGGCAGTGCGGCGGAGGAACGAGGGAGGTAAGTAAGAGTTTGGGGGGCTTTCTGAAAAAAAAAATGTATGCGTTTGGGGCTGGGGGACATGGGGGAACAGCATATTAAAAATTAGTTTTACAGGTGGACATACCCTTTAACAGAACACTGAGTGCAAAAAAGTGAAAGAAACTAAATGTTCACTTAGGCTGGATACACACGAAGGGACTATTTGTCCCCACCAAGCACTCGCTACGAGTGAGCGCCCGGCCGAAAATGCAACCGATCAATCGTGCGGTCCCATACCGACACGTCCGATCCGGACGAACGAACGATTGAGGTCGCAAAAATATCTGATGGTGTGTGCCCAGCCTTAGGGATTAGTCTCTGTGGTGAATTAAGTGCCCCATGTCTACCCTGTGGGACCTGCCAGGAGGGTTTGGAAGGAAAGAGCAGATATTTTTTTACAGTCTCACATAGATTTTATACTCACTTCTGTGGTCTATATTAATACATACCTTCAACAGTGGTAAATACAGGAAAGCTAGCCATACATGTCTAGATCTGCTGCTGTGCAGAATGGCGCCACTCTTGCATACTTTACAAACAATAGGAAGCATAAATGGGAATTGATTTTTGATTGACTTGAGGAAAGAAAGTGAATAAATCAAAAATCTCAAACTGTACAAATACATTTTTAGTGCTGCTTAGCAAGACAATTCAGTTTTAATACACAGTCGAAAGATTGTATAGAGATTTCTAGCAAAACACAAACGTCCTTTTAACTGCCTTATCTCAAATTCTACTATATTAATTTACCATTGATACCTTATATATACTGCACTTCCCTACTTATCTTCTCTCTTGGTCCCTTATGTTCCAGGCCATGCCCTCTGTTCCTTGCACGAAATCTTCTCCACAAACCCCCAACAAACACTGATTCCTCCTGCCTTAAACCATTCTCTCTAGTTGCTCCCTACCTTTGGAACTCTCTCCCTTCGCCTGGTGACATCCATTAATGCTTTCAAATCTAGACTGTTATCCTACCTTTCTAAGCATGAGCAGACCAAATGATTGTTAGCCATCTCAAGCACTTTGTACCCATTCCCCCACTTGTATCTGTATGTCGTCCCTCCCACTTAGATAGTAAGCTCTTCAAGGCAGGGTTCTCTTTCCTAATGTGTCAAGGCATGTTGCACTTATATCAATTTATACATAATTTATATATATGCTTTCTTAACTGATGTATGACATTGTATTTAATTTAATTAAATTTTTATCTATCTGTATAATGGCTTGCACTTATCCCCTTGTTTGTATACTCTGTATTTTTTAATGTACAGCGCTGCATACCCAAGTGGCGCTTTATAAATAAAATTATACATACATACCAATGATTTTTGTTTTATTGACAGTTCATATTTATATTCATAGTTAATCAAACAGCACTTATAACACATTATTTTCTTCTGAATGGTTTATTATTCCTGATAATTTACTAGGAAGAGTTCATTTTTGTGGACTAGCAAAAACTCTAAAAGGGATCCACTTACAAGAGACCAAAGTCAGCATGCACATTTGGTTTTGTTCACATTGACCTTGACTTGAACTTCTGGAAGGATTTTAATTAGGAAGAGAAGCATTTACACACCCACTAATGAGAACAATCCTTCAGTTACATCCTAATACAAATGTAATAAAAACAAGTTAGCACTTTAAGTAGTTCACTGTATCCATGAATATGAGTTATTGCTAATCCAACGTGTATAGACCCTTTGATTTCTTCATGACCACAAGTTCTATTTAATAAAAAAAAAAAAAGGTTTACGTAAACCACAGATTATGATGGATAAGGAAATGGCAGAATAAGAGAAACTTGCATTTTGACAAACTCCCATGAAATTAGATTCTTTTTAGCATACCTTTTTTTTGTTTAAGAAACCCTATCCACTTTCAGGCCCCTGGAACCTAATATTTTCTATTTATTATTATAAAGTACAGTTTCTGAAAATGTGTTTTTTTTATAGACAGGTGTTAACATTTGCGTTTGTTCTCTTTTTTAACCCTTTAGGAGCAAACCACAAAGATTCTGCATGTGGAAAAACTGAAACTTTTGTCACACATATGGAATGTACATGCGGGCAATTGGCTTTGTAAACAAAAGGGACATGGGAGGGCACATTTCAAGTGCTCTTCCGTTCCCCTCAATCCCCCATCAGTTTTAGACTAAACCAATTAGAAAATTGGAATATTTGACCCACTGTTTGTCGTGACCATATAGGAGAGCTGGTCCCAGGTTTACAGCAGAGCCATGGCAAACAGGAATCCTAGTAAAGTCAGATGACTTTCTCTGATGTGGGAAAACTTACCTCAGTGGTCCGGTAAGGTAGTGAACCGTGATCAGATTTCTGATGGCAGTTCACTACAGGCTATATAAAGCTGGCACTGAATGCTTGCTTACTAAAGTATTTGTGAATGGATGAGAGAGATCCATTCACAAAAAAATAATTTTGTAAATAAAAAAAAACATATATATACGCACTAGCAGATTTCATCTTAAAATCAAACACCTAACCCTAACCTTAAAACTACTTAAAGGGCATTCCCCCCTCAAACATAAATTTTAACCCCATAATGGCCCCACTTTGTAGTATTAAAAAACCCTTACCTTACATCTCTGCTCCAAATGGTTCTCCAGCAGTGACTGTCCAAAGTCCAGGAAACTGAAGGAGCTAAAGTATTTGTGAATAGATGAGAGCGATCCATTCACAAAAAAATAATTTTGTGAATAAAAAAAATATATGTATATGCCCTAGCAGATTTCGTCTGGAAATCAAACACCCAACCCATGGGTAACACTACTAGACAAGAGGGAACCGGCTCTCAATATTGATGGTTAAAAACTAATTAAAGGGCATTTTCCCCCCTAAACATAAATTGTAACCCCATACTGGCCCCACTTTGTAGTGTTAAAAAACCCTTACCTTACATCTCTGCTCCAAATGGTTCTCCAGCAGTGATTGTCCAAAGTCCAGGAAACTGAAGGAGCTAAAGTATTTGTGAATAGATGAGAGAGATCCATTCACAAAAAAATAATTTTGTGTATAAAAAAAAATATATGTATACGCACTAGCAGATTTCGTCTTGAAATCAAACACCTAACCCATGGGTAACACTACTAGACAAGGGGGAACCGGCTCTCAATATTGATGGTTAAAAACTACTTAAAGGGCATTTCCCCCCCAAACATAAATTTTAACACTATACTTGCCCCACTTTGTAGTGTTAAAAAACCCTTACCTTACATCTCTGCTCCAAATGGTTCTACAGCAGTGACTGTCCAAAGTCCAGGAAACTGAAGGGGCTGTCTTCCTGTGTGAAAGATTTCTGCCTCCTCCTTGTCCTCTGAGAGGACAGTGGCATGTGCAAGGGAGCCTTTTCCCCCCACATCTCTTTCCCTCTGAGATCAGAGCGCCAGGGGATCGAAGGATTGTAGTAGAGTTCTGCACACTTTTTTAACACACAAACCTAGCGGTCGATGGTGGGCTCTGGTCCTCTACATTATGTTAAAAGTTTATTTTGCAGGTGGACATACCCTTTAAGATATATTTGTGCTGTCACATGCTGCCTGATAGCATCATTATGGAAATCCCCAGCCCCAATTAAAGAACAAATTATCCACAAAGTATGGTGGATCTGTCACAAGTTCCTTATATATGTAGCAAGAGTATTGGTCTGTGTCTACATTTTTTTTCTAAATCCTTGCTTACTAGCAAAGATTTGAAAAATCCATTTTGGTGAATTTTTCAAGTTTGTTATCATTCCCAAAGATAATGTAACATACACACATAAAAAATTGTGATACACACATTTTCCCAATAAAAGCATAATCTGTGGCATAAATGGTTGTTTCCAAGCTACATGAATGTCTCCAGGGAAACATCGACATAAACAATGATCAATAATCCACTGATTTCAAAGCAAACTATATACATGTGACTAAGGTTGCAAATTCATGTCAGATTCCTTAGAAATATGAATAGAAATATGCACGGTGGCTCAGTGGTTAGCACTGATGCCTTGCAGCACTGAGGTCCTGAGTTCGATTCCACCCTTGGATACATCTGCAAGGAGCTTGTATGTTCTCCCCATGCTTGTGTGGGTTTCCTCTGGGCACTCCGGTTTCCCCCACAATCACAAAGACATACTGATAGGTTGTATATGTAAATAAAGTGATTAGATTGTAAGCTCTTTGGGGCAGGGCCTGGCATATGTATACATGTAATTGTAAAGTGCTACGGAAGATGTTGGCGCTATATAAATCCACAATAATAATAACAATAATAATATAAACAGGAATGATTGTTGCATAAATTGTTTATACAGAACAATCCGGCATTTAGCCTATACACATATCGATGTTATCTACTTTATTAAAGGGAGCAGCTAAATTCAGAAATTTTTCATGGAATGAACTGCTGCCACCAGCATTTTTGATGGTCATTTTTGTCCCCCATACTCCTGACCTTTAGCCTCCCCTGCCAATGCAAGCAATTGCAGTATGCACAGCTACAGTACCAATACAAAAAAAACAGAATTGGATTTTATGGGACCAGTGAGCATGCAAAGACTTCTGTGTCAATTTGGAGAATATTTTGTAAAAGATTGGTGAGTTTTCACTGTTGTTATTACTGCAGTTTTCTCTAGAATTGGACTTTTATCTAAATTTATAAAGAGGCAATATCTGGTGGAAAAAACTTGTTCCACTGCATGTTGCCATACATTGCAGCGGAAACGATTTATAAATTGAAGTGAAGCCTCAAAAATCGCCACATCTGGTGATAATGCATTAGTGGGCACATTTATAAGCTTAAAAAAAATTCTATAAATCACTGGAAGGTTCCAGTACATTACTATTCCCCATGGTGGGCTTGAAAATACAAAAAAGTGACCAAGGGGATTATTAAAAAAATTTTTTCGACCATTTACTAAAAAATGATCAGCAATTTTGGCTTTTTGAGTTTAAAATTTTTGCTATATGACAATAAAGTAAATTGGGGTTTTTATTTCAAAATGTACAAAATTGTCCCAATTTTTTTAACTGTTCAAGTTCCCCTTACTATGTTCTCCAATAATCTGCTACTGCAGTGGCCTGGTATTGGTAGAAGTTCTGGTGACAATTCTTACTTCACTGCATTATTAGACTTAACACAATGAATTAAGTGATACTACTGCCACATATTGCCACAGCTAATATCATCATTTTTAGAAATAGTAAATAAAGCAAATTGGCATTGTGAAGCCTGGCAATAACAATGTGTGAAAATATTGCTTCCTTTTGAGTTTGTTTGCTGGCAGTGTCCCTGTGTGTGCACAAGGGTTTTGGCACCTGTGGCAAACTTTGTGAAGGAGAACCTACAGGTAATGAGGTATGTATGGCTTTCTGTGGGAGTGGCTTTCTGGGGACTGGGCTGCACAGTGTCAGACTGGGCTCCTTGGGCCCACCATGGAATCTGTGTCTATAGGCTCTTCATCCTTTCTGAGCCATTCCAAACATTCAAGCTAACATACATAATAGCTTGAATGCTTGGAATAAACAAGTATTAGCTGTTACCAATAATCTAGTACAGACAGTACATTGACTGCTAGATCTTGGAAATATTACTTGCAGTCTGAATCATTAAGTACAGTGCTTTTGGTTATAAATATTACCCAATATAGACCAGAACATATAGCTTTAAGCTATATACAGGAAACAGTACTTCAAATTTCCAATTCACTAAAAACACTGTGCTTGATTTATTGCTTAAAGGATAAGTGCACTGTAAAAACAAGTTTAGTTTAATTGTAAGATGCAGCGTTAAAAAATCTTTTCCCCACTTTTTTCTCCCCTAGGTCCCTCCTGAGCCTACCTGTGTGGCTGTAAAGATGCTGACATCTTGAATAAGAAGGTAAGGCTGATGAGCTCCTCCCCTCTGAGAGTTGCTTGCTTCCCCTCTTCCTTTAGCATCAAAATCCGCAATTGTGGTGTCACGTGTGTTGTTGCGCTTGCGTTGAGCAGTGATGTCACGCTCGCACGCGGATGACGTTGCATGCGCCGTGACTTCACGCAAGAAGGATTTTTTAAAGCTGCATCTTACAATTAAACTAAACTTGTTTTTACAGTGCACTTATCCTTTATCAAAGCCACTATTAGTAATGTATCATATGCATCATATGGTTTATGATCGCAAATAGTCCAAATGAAAAAATTGGGAGATATGTCATTCTTCACAAAAAAACAACAACAAAAAAAACCCTATCAAATTCTTGGTAAAGGTTTTGGTATTAGTGTATGTGAATGTCAGGTTAACTATGGTAACAAATAGCCACATGCCCATTTCAGAGCTATTCAGTGGAAACCAAGTGGTACTGACACACACGTTTTTGCATACCACTGATCCTAAAATTCCAATTTTGTCTCTTTTGAAAAGGTACCTTTCCAAGTGCTTGCATCTGTACTGTGAGGGTCAGTTTTCCAAACAATATTTGAGAGGAGACACTACTACACAACCACTACTACGAACCAATCTTTAATGCAACATGTTTTGAATCATGTGAAATCATTTCTCAAGCCAAGCAAGGCTCAGTTTCCGCTGAAATCTGTGGACTACTAAGCTGTGTTAGTGATTAGTGATTATGGCTTTGTTGTAAAATAAAAATAAAATTCCTGTTCTGTGTCAACTAGAGGGAGGATCACTGTGCTGTTATGTGATTGGCTGTCAGCTTTTTTGTTTTGATCTGTTGAGCAATAAAGAGCACTGCCTACATTTAGCTGGGGTTTTCCAGCTAAGGTGGATTGTGGGAGCTGAATCCTATTATCCCCAGGTTAAAGGACAACAATATCAATCAAATAACATCCCCCCATTACATGTCTACACTTCCATCAGCTGAAATTGCTTACTAACATTTACAACCGTGCTGCCCTCCCTTATAAGGTATGTATGCATTTATAGTTTATTTATAAAGCGCCACTTGAGGATGCAGCGCTGTTCAGTGACAAAATACAATAAAGTTATACAAGGGGGACAAATATAGTGAATAATGTACCCCCTACTGTAAATTATAGGGATATTAGAGGTTACCGAGGAGTTCTGTGGCCATAGTGGCCGAGTGCTTTTATAAAGGTCACAGAACTCCGAGGTGAATTCTAGTATCCTTATAATTTACAGTAAGGGGTACATTATTCTTTGTAATCTACAATATATAGTACAAGGGGAAAAATAAATAAGGTTTGTGGTTTAAGTGCAATTTATTTATTTGTAATGGTTTAGTTTATTTGCTTATTTCTTTGTTTATAAAGTAAATTGAAATTAACTTTTAATTGAAACATTTTTACTAGTAAGAATACATTTTAAAATGTATTTAACATGTAAGAACAGAAGTGGAAGTCTTTTTCATTTAGTCAGAGTCAGAACTATATATAATTCTTCGCTGTTTTTTTGGTGGTTCAGTAGAGGAAGAATTTTGTAGATTTATGATAATTGTGAGTTATTAAAAATACAGTTGGGTCCAAAAATGGTTTCTGGTGTATTTTTGGTTGTTATATCTAGTCCTTTATAATTGTATGGTGAGGTTGTGTTTATATTTGGGGCATGAAATGAAGTTGGTGGCTGTTCTTCTACTTGGAAAGTGTTTTCGTTTATTTCTTCCTGTGTTGTATTTGCCGTATTTTGTAATATTTGGGAGATATGGAGTTGCTTTTTTTCATTTATTGAGGAGTAATTGTTGATACTTGTTAAGCTTTTGTGTCCCGATATTTGTATTATTTCAGTTGGGGGTATGTTATTGTCAACCAGTTTTTGTATTGTTGTTTTTCTGGTTGAGTGATTTGTGATTCACTTTGTTTCTGTTAAAGATGCTTTTAGTTTCATGGTGGACATCATGGTTCTGATTTTGTGAATTCCAATTTTCATTGTTCGTTACCACCGGGGAAAGTCGGGTTTGTAATTTATGTTTGGAGCCAGATAAAATGGGGTGTCAGGGTCATTCATTGTTTCTGGGCGTTTGTTACTATATTCTATATAAGCTGCTACTGGGTCTCTGTCTGGGTGATTGGGCGTCTCATACATTCTTGGTATGTTTTTTGGGTTTTCTCCTGTTCGTGTTTTTGTTTGACGTTCATTATCCTCTAAGAATTGTTTACCAGTGGAATCTTGTTTTAATGTAATATCTCCCCATTTAAGGTCATATTGTTCCTGAGTGTGAAGAGCAAAATGAATTCCATTGTGGAAAAATACTAAATTTAGTAGTGATGTTGGATGTTTGGTTGATATTGTTCCAGATTCGTATAGCTGGTTGATTTCTTGGTCTGTAAGTGGTTCTGATTTATTTGGCTGGTTGCCTTTTCCTTCCTTTTTTAAGAATTTCATTTTTGCGGACAGTGTTTCTTTTGTCAATGGAAAGTCTTTGGTGGATCCATAGGTGATTGTGTGGGGATAGTTATATTCCTTAAGGTAGCGATCAATGCTGGTTAACATGCACCGTAGTGTGTGAGGTTCATATTCATTTCCATCTTTTCTGCGAACTGATAGTATGAACAACGACAATAATTTATCAAGTTGGTTATGGGGAATGTCTTCTATTTTTCTTTCTTCGTGTATTTCTTTGAAAAAATCTTGTAAAGTGTTTAAATCACTTTTTGTTTTTTTTAGTGTCTGTATTTTTTTGTTGTTGTATAAACTCTCTTTGTTGTTCTTCTGTTTGAAGTTTGAATCTTTGGGACATTTTGTTTTGTTTGAAGGAAATCTAACTGAAAATATAAGGTGATTGACTTTAGTACAACGTTTGTGTTTAATTGCGATTTGCGTGTTTCGTGTTATGGAAATGCATGTGTTTGCGCAAAAAAAATTGTAATCGCATGTAATTCCAAAACGGAAACGGATGCGTATTGTAGTGTGGCTGCAGTTTTAGGGCTCGGCCACACTAGCGTGATTTTGCTGCGTTTGCGCTTGCGTTTTTCCAATCATTGCAATTGTGTCAATGCTCCAAAAACACGTATTTTCGGGTGTGATGCAATTGCACATGTGATTCGCGTTCCGCATTTTTTCGCTCAATCCCATGTGGTGTTCTATTTCTATTGAAAAAATGCATGCGGAAATGCAACAAAATTGCACACGAAATCGCATGCGATTACATGCACGATTGTGGTGCAGTGTGGACATGCCATGAGGCTAAGGGCACATTACAACGCACCAAATCAAGTAACAAATCGCGAGCGTTATCATACACGATTGTGTGCGTGATTTCTTTGTGTTTGCGGGCATTGTTTTTCGTTTTTGATATTTTTAAATAGAAAAGGCATGTGATTGCACAAAAAAACGCGAACGGACGCACAATTGCATAGGAAATCGCAGAAACGTTCTCGTTCCTGTGATTTCCATGTTAGCAAGAGTCTCGGGCGAAACCGTGGTAGTGTGGTCTAGCCCTTAATTAATATGGCAGTTTCATTTATACTGTGTAAACAGATAAACAGGGTTTGTAGAAAAATAGCATTTATATTATTTTTTGTTGGTAGTAATAAGTAAATTTTTTTTGGGTTAATTTTTTAATGTTTTTTTTTCATTTATTTAAATCATTTATTTCATTTAATTTTTATTCCAGTCATACTTGTTATTTTTAAATTGTGTTCTATTATTTTTGTTTAATTTCCAGGAGATTGAGGTTGTTAGGGTGTGTGTGTGAGGAGTTTTGTCTTTAAAATCCGCTGGCTTTTTGTTGTGCTGTATGGGCATTGGAAGAACTCCATTTCCCACAATGCCATTGCGCATGGTTTCTGGTTTCAGTGAGCGAGACTAGCGGTCCCAGAAGTTTTGTAGAAGAGACGTGCCTTTGTTGTAGAAGAGACGTGCCTTTAGACACGCATATGTGCCGTATGTTCCGGAATGTGGATTACAGCGTGAAAGTGTAGACCAGCAGGAAGGAAGAGAAGGTAAGGTTACCCATGGGAGTTCTGTCATATAATCAGCGTGCTACTACGTAGTAGCGTGCCGATTATAAGGAATTATTTTACAGTTAGCCAACAATTGTAGATTACATAGATAGTTCAGTACATAAATATAGAAATAATACTAGCAAAAGTGTGCCCGTTGGTGCACAGTGGAATTATGTGTGTATGTTTTGTGTATGTTCCCAACGGAGTGCTCCCGCGTGCGACATTAGACCGATCCTGCAACAACCGCCTGTCTGTGGCATAGAAGAATGGGAAAGGTGGTTCTGGATCAAAACTAATATTGCATGAGCGCTTGGTTGGATAAGTAAAATAGTATATATGTATAGCCACCTTAAATCCTATACAGTATCTTGATTAACATGCAAGGTTCATATTTATTAGTATTTACCAAAAGTTTAACTAACCTATGGGGTTAGGACTTGGGAGCACAGGATACTGATTGAATATACATGTTAGGGAGAGGTGTGGATAGAGGAGCTAAAAGCTCCACACAGAGTATAAAATGAAATAGAGCCTTCTTATAACAGAAGGTACCTCATAGAATCATGTTATTATAACAGCATTGTCTTAATAATATAACATATAATAATAAACATATAAACACATATTTCTCACTTAAAGAAATGGGTGGGGACATGCAAAGTATCTTATTTATTGCCTGTGGCAAAGGCATGTGTCTAGATATAATACAGCCTAATGGTATAGAGCAGGGGTGTTTAACTTGTGACCTTTTACGTGCTTGAAAACCACAATTCCCAGCATTCTCTGTTTGCAGTACGTTTTTTCTTAATATCCTGTAGCTAAGGCATCTGTCTAGATCTAATACAGCCTAAGCTTGTGACCTTTCACATGTTTGAAAACTACAAATCCCAGCATTCTCTGTTTTGCAGTTAGTGTCTTCTTAATGAACTTTTCACATGTTTAAAACTACAACTCTCAGCATTCCCTAACTGCACAGAATTCTGGAAAACTTAGTTTTCATACATCCTGGAATAAAGACATTTTCCTGACTTACAGACATTAAAAGCCCACGGTCATGCTTTAGCGCTTCCTACCCAAGGGTTTGAACATGCAAGTGATTAATTTGTCCTTCCCTTACATCCATAGCTATTAGACTATTGGATTAGGGAAGCATTATATGGGTCGATTGGTTGGCGCAACGTTAATGCCTGCTTTGCGGCAGCAGCGCGAGTACCAGAAGAGGTACTCGTGCGGCCGTTTTAAAGTAATTTACCAGAGGTTGCTCTTTATACGTAAGTATTAAACATCAACTAATAGCTGGCGATAAATATTTATGTGCGGGTGAGATTCACCCAAAATCGCACAGCCTCTGGTAAATCCTGTATGGGAGATTTGCCCAGAGAGCTTGTGCCTCTGGGTGAATCTCCCTGTTAGAACCATAAACCATATTTGCACTCACTTCCAAATACCACCTACCTGGCAGTTATAACCTATAAAGTCTAAAGGTTTGTGCACACATGCAATCGCCGGTGCTGACGCATGACGTGTTGCGAACGGCCATTTTGGATTATATTCGTGCTGTGTATCGACAGAATGGCCATTTTAGCCGATAAAGTGCCCATACATGGCACGATTATCGGCCGTTCGTATACATCGTGCATCACGGCACCCGCGATTGCATGTGTGTATGAACCTTAAGGCTGGGTAAACACCAGTAATGAACCAATATTGCCATGGATTAGTCAGCTGGAAATATGTGATGGTGTGGGGCGGCCAGCCACAACTGAGTTCGGTCGTCCGTATCAGACAAATGGGTCAGTTAGTAAATCACGACCAATCATACATTTCCCTATGTGACATGTGACAGACTATTTACTAGTCTATCACATACGCTGCTGGCTGCAGCCACTGTTACTGTGACCAACAGTCATCTGTCATGGAAGGGCTCTCACACAAAGCAGATGCTTAGTTGGGACACATGTATTATATGTATCCAGACCTAATGGTATTAACCTGCAGATCTAAACACAGATCCAGGCAATCCTGCCAAAATGTGCAATTCAATCTAAACAGCTCCATTGGACATCCTGAGACCCTATACAGGATCCAGAATAACACGCTAGGTTCATACTTATTGGTAATTACCACAGCAAGTTCCAGATTTACAGTCACTATGGGGTTAGGAAACACAGGATTCTGATTAGCTTGACAAGTTATGGAGAGGTTTGGATAAAGGAGCTAAAAGCTCCCCACAGGGTATAAAATGAAGTAGAGCCTTCTTATAACTGAAGGTACCTGACAGCCTCATTGTGTTTAATATATTAATATTGGGGTAAAAACTGTCCATTTCTCTAAGAATGCTGGGTAGTTTCAGAGACATGCAAAGTCATTTAATCATAAATAGACACTTCCTGTCTAGCAAACAGAAACTGGATTGACTCATTACTTTCTATGGAGAGGGAAGGGGGAGTAAATGTGAGAGTCTGAAGAATTTTCTAATTGGCTAAGACTGTCACATGTTTTACAAACAGCACATAACTGGGTGTAATACAGGAACTTCCTTACACTTCCTGTCTTTTCATGGACAGTGCCTAAGAGAATTTTTTGATTTTCTAACAGTGGAAGCTCAGAACCTCTCATTGGATGTTAGTAAAATTCCACTTCCTTGTAGTGTCTACATGGAGACCCTGTAGAAACCTGAAGGTGTGTCTTATCTTTTTGAGTTTTCCATTCAAACTTAGGGGTGTCCAGTAAAGTAAGTTTAGTTTATTAATTGTATATAAATTGTTTTGTAATTCAGTAGTAGGTAGTAGTACTATACTTTGTATGGTGTTATTTCTTATGGTGATTTTAATTAAATAGTGCTAATTTCACCCATACATATGTACCTTTCCTATGTGTAATAATGCTATATACCCCCACCTAGTTAGTTGCTCCTAAAAACTCAATGCAATCTCCGAAAAAATATACATTTATTTATATAATATAAGGGATAAGGGATAAATAGAAGTGCTAGAGCCTTGCCACAAGAGGAAAGGATGTCCCCTTACAATCTAGTTAGGTTAGATATCACACAGCAAAGATGCTAAGAGCTAAAAGCCTGCTTCCTAGACAGCCTAGATTAACACAACATTTGTCATTGGCTGTTGGGAATGTCTCTACTCCTCTTCTGCCAGTCAGACAAACTTGAAATGTTCTGTTGCTAGGATACAGCCTACATAATCAAGCTGATCAAGTGTGGGTGTAGGAGTGTTTTCTCGCATTCTAGCTTTGAGTGACAGAGGCAGACAGAATTATTGAGCCAAAGCACAGCAAATTGAAGGCAGAGAAATCATGTTAAAAAGTCATGGGGAGGGCTGCATACTTTTACTCTTTTTAAAACAATTTTTAAAAAAGCCATTGATGCAATACAGTTATCCTTTCATTTTATAAATGAACCAACAGCCACAGCAAAGGGACAGGAGAAACACAGCTTGTTGAATGTTTGTGAATGTTCTTTGTCTATTAGGACAATGTTGTCTGGACACTTTAGTTCTCCTTTAATCCTAATCTGTCCAAAGATTATACATACAGTATTCAGTCTATTCATATATTGTGCATTGGCACACAATTGCAGTATAGCTTACACAAATTATAAAGGAGAAATAAAATATTACCCTGTAAAAGTTTTCCACAATGGCAGCACTTGACCATAGATTATATTAAACCCACATAGCCATTAATAAAAACATTTAAAAAAAAAAAACAGGCAATTTGTTGGCCTTTGTTAAAACCCAAAGGGGATCACATTCTATACATCTAAGACCATTTTTGCTGAAGCATTTTTTTTTTGTCCATATCGCCTCCCCTTATCCCTTGAGAGACTGTTTCCAATCCACAAAAAAGCCATTCCATTTTTTCCTTTATGTGCTGTTACAATGTGTTTGGTAACACTGGACTTCTCTATATCACCCCCCAAGATGGGGGTGTTCTGAATCCTTAGAGTAAGAGCCCTCTGCTTTTCCTATGTACTTTTCACTACACTTACATTGTATAAGGTAGATGATGCCTTTAGTTTGGCAAGTGATTAGCTCCCAAATCTTATATTTCTTTACATTTTTATCCGTGTAATCCGTGTATTCGTGTAATCTAGGGTACGTCTTACATCTGTCACATTCCTTATTTCCAAATCATTAAAATCCAGTCAGCAATTGTATCCCTTACTGTCCAATCAAAACAGATGATTTATTGTCTCACTCCAGATTGTTCTCACAGCAACAATTCGGGGTATCCACCCGATATCAAGCTGTGAATTTTGGGAACTTTGACACAACTTTATAAAACAAGTCAAAACACAACATTAAAAATTCATATCCAAAAGCAAGATGGTATTCCTAAAAGGGGTGCAACCTTGTAGACTCCACCACAAAGGTTTATACAACCTACTAACATGGCATTACAACAGTTAAACACATTATCATACTGTATCACAGAAACAGATTCAGATTGTAGTCTCTGTTTAGGCCTTGGGGATATCCACCTTACTTTTTCTTGTTTAAGTTTTATTACCCTATCACCTCCCCTTTCCTATTTAGGGACATGTTACAAAACCAAAAACCTAATCTCTGTAGACTTAAGTCCCTTTTCACAATAATGTTGTGGGACGGCTAACATTTTTTGTTAAGTATATGTGAACCATGTTGGGAAATATTATCCTTAATTCGCATTTCCCAAATATTGTACATGCCACATGGGTAACATAAAAGATAGACACAGAAATCAGTATTGCATGTATATACAATTCTTGCAATTTAATGATCTAACTAGTGGTCAATGCCTCAAATTGACTAGTTCTGTTTACATATTTACATTGTGCACAAGAGTATCAGGGGAACATACCCTTCTTTTGGGAAATAAAATTACTTTGGTACAGTGTTTTTAAAGTAGTACTGTCCAGTCTGTTTCTTATGGGGCTCAAGGAACCGCTGAAGTGATCCAATGTGGCCCCGCCATAGGACACATCATCAGTGTATCTGTTTCAGTCTAAACAGTGCCTGGCAAAAGACACACTGTAAAAGACATGTTCATCCTCAAACCCATGCATAAATATGTTGGAATATGATGTGGCGAAATTAGAACCCATTGTGGTTCCTTTAATCTGTAGGTAGTAGTGTCCCTGAAACTTAATAATTATCATACAGTATGAATATTAGAAAAACAATAACATTTTCAATTTGAGAGTCACTGTAATCTCCAGAGTACTTTGGGAGCGATCTAGTAGCCTCTATACCACCCTCATGTGGAATGGGTGTATAGAGGCTACCAACATCACAACTAGCCCTAATAACACCAAAACTGTCATTGTCCAAGGCATTAATTTTCTCAAGAAAATCATTAGTATCATTGACGTATGATCTACTTTTAACTATCAGGTGGTTCATAATCTTATCCAAAAAGTGGTGGCCCGCTTAAAGGGCCACCCTGGTGGGTTTATAGGGTCTGATTTCAAATAGTATAGTATTTGAGATTAAATAAAAACATAGGTCCATCCAGTCCAACCCATCTATCAATACCCACATTACCTGCCTAACTGTTGATCCAGAGGAAGGCAAAAAAACCCCACAAAATTTATGAAGGGGGAAAAAATCAGTAGCAATCAGAAATATCCCTGAATCAACTCTACTTTTTATATCATTACCAGTAACTTGCAACATTCCTTGTTTGCAGAAACTTATCCAGCTTTTTTTTTAAAACTGTCCAATTAACCTGCAATCACAATGTCCACTGGAAGACAGTTCCATGGCTTTACCATTCTCACAGTGAAAAACCTTCTCGGAACTTGAAGCCTATACTTCTTTTCTTCAAGTCTTAATGGATGTCTGCGTGTCCTCTGACATGTTCTATCGGTGAACCGAACTCGAACCTGAGTTCGAGCCAAACTTTATGAGTTCTTATGAACTCAAACTATTTTGATTTTCCGGACTCACGCGACTTTTTCCGAAAATCCACGAACATTCGAGAATTCTGGAATGTACAAGGTTTTTTGAACATTCGAATATCAAAAAGTTGTGGATATCCAACAGGTAAGTTAAGAAGGTGCACTCCCTGAAACCTGTGCCATATCAGGTGAATATTCAATCCATATCAAAAAAGCAGGGGGGCACACTTGAAGATAAATTACAAATTTTCATTTATTAAGTGCTCAACATGCAGGTACACAACGTTTCACCCCACGAAACGTTGTGTACCTGCATGTTGAGCACTTAATAAATGAAAATTTGTAATTTATCTTCAAGTGTGCCCCCCTGCTTTTTTGAACATTCGGCACGCCTCGAACAGCCACTTCTAAAAGGTAAGTTTATAATGCAATATTTAGGAAAGTTCATTCAAACTTTCCAAACTATTTACCCCCCATTGACTTTCATGGGTCCGTTTTCGGACTTTCAAACTTTTTTAGAAGTTCGGTCATCTCTATTGGTGAACAATGCCCTAGATAGTTTATTGTATGGTCTCTTAATGTATTTATAACCCTTACACAAGAACCTTTTCTCTAGCTTACATAGTTGTAATGTATCCAATCTTTCTTTCTCTGAACCATGCAACACAGAGCCGAGAACATCCCCACTAGCACAGAGGCAAAGGCTAAAGAAATGAAACATCTCAGAGGAGCCCTTAAAACTTGTGGATATCCAGACTGGGCCTTTGTCAAAAGAAGTAGAAGGAAAGAAAAGAACACGAATAACAACAGTGAAGGGGAAAAGCAAGACAGGAGGAAGAACATGGTCATCCCATATGTAGCAGGGGTCTCCGAGAAATTAAGAAGAATTTTCAAAAAACATCGTATCCCTGTCTGCTTTAAACCGAACAACACACTGAGGCAGCAATTGGTACATCCGAAAGACCCAATACCAAAACACAAGAAAAGCGACATCATATATGCAGTGCAGTGCAGTGAAGAATGCTCTGATTTGTATGTGGGGGAGACCAAACAGCAACTGCATCAACGTATGGCCCAGCACAGAAGAGCCAATTCCTCGGGTCAGGACTCAGCCGTGTATCTGCATCTTAAGGATAAAGGACATACCTTTGAAGATTGTAATGTTAACATACTGGCGAAGGAACGTGACTGGTTCAAGAGAGGTGTTAAGGAGGCCATTTATGTGAAAATAAAGAAACCAAGCCTAAATAGAGGTGGGGGGGTTCGACACCAACTGTCTGCCATGTACAATGCTGTTTTAACACCTTACTCTGGGCGTTCCTATAACACCTCTTAGCCACTATCTAATCACACCCTTAACACCTGGCTGTGATATGCTAATTGGGATTTTCCAGGGTACATAATTGCCACAGATTCTTGTACAAGTCATTCTGAATTGAGAAAGCCAGTCGGATGACTAGCGAAACGTCTTCAAGAACTACATTTCAAGTCCAGTTGATCTAATTGAATACAACAGATATTTCTCTGAACCCTTTCCATTTCAAAGATGTCCTTTTTGTACACAGAATTCCAAAATTGCACTGCATATTCCAAATGAGACATTACCAATGCTTTGTAAAGAGGGAGAATAATATTCTTCTCCCTTGAATCCATACCTCTCTTTATACAAGACAATACCTTGCTGGCTCAAGCTGTTGCTGCCTGGCACTGCTTGCTACCTTTAAGTTTGTTATCCAGAACAAGGATTTTTAAGTCCAAAATGCTTCACCTTACATTTCTCAACATTGAATCTCATCTGCCAGTTAGTAGCCCAATGTGACAATCTATCTAGATCCGCCTGCAATGATTGCACATCCTCTGAAGCTTTTAATGGTCGAAAAAGTTTTGTGTCATCAGCAAACACAGAAACCTTGCTGACAATACCCTTTTCCAAATCATTATGGAATGGAATAACATCAGCTTTTTTCTAATCCAGAGGCAAAAATCCGGACCTGAGTGAATCTGCAAAAAGAAGAAACAATGGCCTAGATAAAACTGAACTTAGCTCCCAAAGGACCCAAGGATGTATCCAGTACAATCCACTCCAGGAGATTTATTAATATTAACTTTATTTAGTTGTTTCTGTACCATATCCTCAATTAACTAAAGGGCACTGGCATCTTTTATACCATTATTGCTACTATACTCTATCATATCTGTTCTTGGATCATCTATAGTGTATACAGAGGTAAAAAAAAGTTATTCAAGACATTTGCTTTATCTCTATCATCCGTAACTAACTTATCCACCTTAATTAATGGCGCCACATTTTCATTCCACATCTTCTTACTATTAACATAGTTAAAAAAATTTGGGGAATTAATGATGCTTTATTCAGCTATCCTAACTTCATTATTAACTCTACCTTTCTCTAGGGTTTTTGCCACCTGAGCCAAACTTTTGAATGCCGCCCCTATATACCACTAAGCACCATGAAGTGCGTCACTACAACCAGGGTCAGGTGTGCATGGCTTCCAGGAATGGGCGTGGTTAAACATTTGGTCATTTTAAACTTCACATCATGGCAGTATTTATACAGTTCCACAAAAAGACATTTATCCACACCATAATTCCTGTACAATAAAATAAAAAAATCCACGTCAAGGTAGATTCTTTCAGCAGGGCCCTAACTAACCTAACCAAGTTGTCCTCATGCCCAGCTCACACAGATAGGTACATATAAGATGCCCTTATGCCCAGCTTGCACAGATAGATACATATAAGATGCCCTTATGCCCAGCTTACACAGATAGGTACATATAACATGCCATAATGCCCAGATCACCCAAACTATGTTGAAAATAAGATGTGCCCAGCTCTGCACAACCAGATAATTTTGTTGCAATTTTATTATCCTTCTGCTCTACCTGCTGCTTTTCTAAAAAAGAAAAGATTGAGCTCTGCCTGCCGCCTCTGATATTTAGTTGGGGTTCCGCCCTGAGTATTTTGCTCATATTGCCTTATTAGAGAGACACCCATGTTTACCTAGCTTGATTGCTTTCTTACACAGCTTTTATAATCCCTAATCCTCTTTCCATTCCCTCTGACTTAAAGGTTTTAAATGCTTATTTCTTCCTTTCTATTTCCCTCTTTACATCAGAATTCAGCCACATGGGCGCAGATTTATTTTTTTTACATATATTTCCTAAACTTACATACACGTGAAATGGCTTAAAATCCCCTTAAACACAGTTAACTTCTGTTCACTACCTTTACCTGATAATACCTTATCCCAGTTGACATGCTGAAGAGTGCACTTTTCCTTCTGATAACACACTATTTCCTAAGACTCCAGTTACCGTCATATCTATAACTAGACATTAAGCCCATTACATTAATGGGCGCTAGAAGCTCAGAGTCCCCTCTTAGTGTCTCAAGGCCAGAGTCCCCCCTCAGTGTCACAAGGCCAGAGTCCCCCCTCTGTACTAATCCCTGGGTCCCCCCTTTGTCCTAAATCCAGGGTCCCCCCTCTGTCCCAAATCCAGGCCCCCCTCTGTCCCACATCCAGCCCCCCCTCTGTCCCTCAGTCCCAAATCCATCCTCCCTTTTCTCAAATCCAGGTCCCCCTCTGTCCCAAATCCACCCCCTATGTCCCAAATCCAGCCCCCCTTCTGTTCCAAATCCAGGGTCCCCCCCTATGTTTCAAATCCAGGGTCACCCCCTCTGTCCCAAATCCATGGTGCCTCCTCTGTCCCAAATCCAGTCCTTCCATTCCAAATCCCTCTTTTCCAAATCCAAGGTCACCCCTCTCTCCCCCAAATCCAGGGTTCCCCACACTCTGTCCCCACACACTCTCCTCTGTCCCAAGCAACTTTACCTGTGGTCTGGGGAATTGCTGTGTTCTGCCTCCTGCGTCTTTCCTGTGTTTCTCCCTCTACTGGTGAGTCAATAGGAACTGCAGTGACACATACACACGGAATCGCATACCGGTAATCAGCTCTGGGGTTTTATATATATAGATATGCTCCACGATGTTAGATATTACCAGATCCAACAGAGCTCCTTTTCTAGTGGGAACTTGAACCACCTGTGAGAGAAAACTATCCTGCAACAAATTTAGGGACCTTTCTCCCTTTTCTGTGTTGGCAGTTCCACTACACCAATCAATGTCAGGGTAATTAAAATTCCCCATAATGAGCACACTCCCCAAACTTGCAGCCCTTGCCAACTGCATATGAAGTTGACTTACTTCCTCCCTGCTAGCATTTGGCAACTTATAGCAGACACCAACAATGACATAACCCCCTTTCCTGTTGCCTAATTCCACCCATATTGCCTCCACTTTAACATCCATATTGCCAGTTATCTCAATTCAATTCTTTTTTAACATAAGCACATACTTCTCCCCCTTTCATTTTTTTCTTTGTCCTGCCAAAACACAGAGTATCAATCTAAATTAACAGCCCAATCGTGAGAACTGTTCAACCATGTTTCTGCTATACCTATTACATTGTACTTTACAGTCAACTTCATTATCTCCATTTCTCCCATTTTGTCAGTTGTGCTTCTCACATTTGCAAACATACATTTTACATTATGATCCTGTAGTTTATTTTTACACTTGTATACACATGCCTCCTTATCCCCTATGCTAGCCCCACCCCCTTTTCACCCACCACAGGCCAATCTACAGCCTGCTTTCCTCCTGGGCTATCTTTCCTAGTGAGACTGATATTACTCTCATTTTGGAGATGAAGGTAATTGGAAGCTTAGGGAATAGTGACCATGATATAGTGTCATTTAATATAGGTTGCAAAAAACTAAAGTGCACTGGGTTAACAAAAACTTTTAACTTTAGGAAAGCTAATTTTATGCTGTTAAAGGAATCACTCCTGCTCATAGACTGGGGGAAATTGTTTCTAGGTAAAAATACAGAGCAGATGTGGACCACTTTTAAAGGGATATTAAACTATTACATTTCTAAATCGGTACCTTTAGGGAACAAGTGTAAAAAAATTAGGTCCTCTCCTGCATGGCTTAATGCTCAGGTAAAAAGGGAAATGGAAGGCTTTTAAAATTTTGAAAACAGAGGGAACAGAACAGGCTTACAGGGAGTACAAAAGCTGTAATAAAGAATGTAAGAAAGCAATTAAACTAACTAAAATAGAAAATGAAATACGGATTGCCGAACAAAGCAAGTCCAACCCCAAAATGTTTTTTAAGTATATAAATGGTAAAAAGATGAGGACTGAGAATGTGGGACCATTAAATAATGGGGCTGAGGTGGTTGTAGAGGATGCCGAAAAGGCTAATCTGCTAAACCGTTTTTTTACATCGGTTTTTACTGTTGAAAATCCTTGTCCTTACAGTAGGGATTGTAATAAAATGCAGGGAAGAAATGAAGAGTATTCACATTGGCTTACAGAGGATATGGTACGGAAACAATTAGACAAATTTAATATCAATAAAGCCCCAGGACCAGATGAATTGCATCCTCGGATGCTTAGTTCAGTTCGATCTAGACCACTGTTTCTCATCTTTTCAGATTCGCTTTGGTCTGGGGATGTGCCGCTGGATTGGAAAAAAGCCAATGTAATACCAATATTCAAAAAAGGTAGTCGTTCACAGCCTGGTAACTATAAACCTGTAAGCCTAACATCAGTGGTAGGGAAGGTGCTGGAAACTTTGTTACGGGATCATATCCTTGACTTTGTCTCCAGAGCTCATCTTATTAGTAGTAGTCAGAATGGATTTATGAGAAATAGATCATGCCAGACAAATTTAATTGGTTTTTATGAAGAAGTGAGTAAGAAGTTAGATTCAGGCACAGCAGTTGATGTGGTATATTTGGATTTGCGAAAGCTTTTGATACTGTGCCACATAGGCGTATAAACTGAGGACTGTTGGCCTTGAAGAAAACCTTTGTTCATGGATAGAGAACTGGTTTTTGGATCGCAAACAGAGAGTGGTGGTAAATGGAGCTACATCTATGTGGGCTAAAGTTCTAAGCGGAGTGCCTCAGGGTTCTGTACTGGGGCCGCTTCTGTTTAATCTGTTTATAAATTACTTAGAAGGGGGCATTGAGAGCAAGGTCTCAGTGTTTGCTGATGACACTAAACTATGCAGAGCTTTGGAAACTTCAAGTGATGTGCAAGTGCTGCAAGAAGACCTAGATAGATTAACAAAATGGGCAGCAGAATGGCAGATGAGATTCAATGTTGATAAATGTAAGGTGATGCATTTGGGATTTAATAATCCCTGTGCCACCTACACGATAAAAAACTCTGTGTTGAGTGCATCTGTAATTGAAAAAGATTTGGGGGTTCTGGTTGATACCAGACTTAGCTATAGCAAACAATGCCAGGTAGCATAGCTAGAGCTAGCAAGATATTGTCTTGTATAAAGAGAGGAATAGATTCAAGAGAGAAAAATATTATTCTCCCTCTTTACAAGGCACTGGTAAGGCCTCATTTGGCCTTTGGCGGTGCAGTTTTGGAATCCCATATACAAAAGGGACATCTTGGAAATTGAGGCAGTTCAGAGAAGGGCAACTAAATTAATAAGGGGAATGGAGGGGCTTGAATATGCAGGCAGATTAGACAAGTTAGGGCTGTTTACATTGGAGAAGCGACGTTTGCGTGGGGACATGATAACCTTATACAAATATATTAATGGGCCATACAATGAACTCTTTGGTGCATTGTTTACTAATAGGTCATATCAGAGGACTCGTGGACATCCTTTAAGGTTGGAAGAAAAGAAGTTTCACCTTCAGGTTAGGAAAGGTTTCTTTACAGTGAGAACGGTGAAACTGTGGAACTGTCTTCCAGCAGATGTGGTAATGGCAAGTTCATTGAATAGCTTTAAAAAAGGCCTGGATGAGTTCCTAAAACTAAATAATATTGAGAATTACTGGTATTAATGAATATAGATCTGGTTGATCCAGGGATACTTTCCGATTGCCGTCTGGAATCAGGAAGGAATTTTTCCCCCCTTTTTAGCCGGGGTTTTTTGCCTTCCTCTGGATCAAATGTAAGGAAGGGTTAATAAAAAAAAAAAAGAGGGTGAATAGGTTGGACTTGATGGACGTATGTCTTTGTTCAACCTTAATTACTATGTTACTATGTATATTACCCTCCCCCAACCTAGTTTAAAATCTCCTCCAACCCTCTAGCCATCTTCTCCCCCAAAACAGCTGCACCGCTATTGGTGAGGTCCAACCCGTCCCTACTAAAGAACCTGTAACCAACAGCCAAGTCTGCCCAGGTCTCTATAAACCCAAACCCTTCTTCCTTGCACCAACCTCTTAGCCACGCATTAATGCTCCTAAGTTCCCGCTGCCTCCCTGGTGTAGCACATGTCTGCAGTAGTATTTCTGAAAACACTTGCTTTTAACTTGGCCCCTAACTCTCAGGCCTCTACTCCTCTAACTTTGTCTTTGGCACCAATGTGAACCAAGACCAAGTCACACCCAGCCCCAATAATCTGTAACGTTACCAGTCCCACAACATTATTATGAAAATGGACATGTCCCTAAATTGGAAAGGAAAGGTGATAGGGTACTAAAACTTAAACAACAAAAAGTTGGACGCTGAATCCCCAAGGTCTAAACAGAGACTACAATCTGTACCTGTTTCTGTGATACAGTATAATGTGTTTAACTGTTGTAATGATATGTTAGTAGGTTATATAACCCTTGTGGTGGAGTGTACAGGGTTGCATACCTTTAGGACATACCACCTTGCTATTGGACAAGAATGTCATGTTTTGATTTGATATATAACGTTGAGTCAAAGTTCCCAGAATTCAAAGCTTAATAAAGGGGCGGATACCCCAAAATGCTGTTGTAAGAACAGTCCAGTGTGGGACAATAAATCATCTGTTTTGATTGGACTTATTTTGGTGTCCTCTGCCTTTTCTATATATATATACCAGCAAAAGCGTGCCCGTTGTTGCACAGTGCAAATTATGTGTGTATGTTTTGCTATGTGTGGATACAGCGGAAATTGAATCTTTACACAGGTATGTTTTAAGCAGACAGTCACCAGTATCCAGGGGAACCAAATAGGAAAATCCTGCAGGTCTGAGAATAGACCCAGGCAGTCCTGCCACACTGTGTGGTTCAAACTAAACAGCTTCACTGGGTGACCTGAGACCCTAAACAGGATCCAGATAAACATGTTATGTTCATACGTATTAGTATTCACCACAACAAGTTCCACATGTATAGCTGCTTATGTCACGAAGCACAGGATACTGATTAGCTTTATAGATTAAGGTGAGGTGGGGTTAAAGGTGCTAAACTCTCCCCACAGAGTATAAAATGAAGTAGAGCCTTCTTCTAACAGAAGGTATCTCACAGCCTCATGTTATTATGATAGCATTGCCCTAATAATCTAACGTATAAACACGTATATTTCTCACTGCAACTCCCAGTGTTCTCTGTTAGCAGTAAGTTTTTCCTTTATGTCCATTGAATGTAAACAGATGCAATACAGACTAATGATATAGAGCATGGGTGTTGAACATTTCACATGTTTAAAAACTACAACTATAACTATGACTAGAAAAATGCTGAAAATTTTGTTTTCATACATCCTAGAATAAAGAATTTTTTTGTGTTTTAGCGATTCCTACCCAAGGGCTCGAATATGCAAGTGATCCATATTCCCTTCCCTTTCACCCTTAGCTATTACACTATTGGCCTAGGGAAGGATTATTAAGGTCACTTCAGGCAGGGAATTATGAAGCTTACCAAACTTGACTTCCCTGTCCTATTGCATCTACCAGCCAGCTAGAATCCAGGGGGTCTAAGTGTAATAAACCTGCGGTTCTGAGAATAGACCCAGACAATCTTGCCACAATGTGCAGTTCAAACTAAACAGCACCATTGGATGACTCTAAATGTGATTTAGATTAACAAGCTATGTTTATACTTGATTAAGTAAAAACTTGAGTAATTACCACAGCGAGTTCCAGATTTATAGTTGCTATGGTCATAGGAATTGGGAGCACAGGATACTGATTAGCTTTCTAGCTTAAGGTGAGGGGTTAAAGGAGCTAAAAGCTCCCCACAAAATATAAAATGAAATAAAGCCTTCTTCTAACAGAAGGAATCTCACATTCTCATATTATTATAATAGCATTGCCCTAATAATCTAACAAATATTTTTCATTCCCAGGTTACCTAAAGAAATGGGCAGGGGCATGCAAAGTGTTATCCTTTATATCTTCTTTTATACAGATCTAGTTGAAAGACTTGCTTCAGAGCACTTTTTAATAACTTATAACTGCTTTTTATTTCAGTATTAAATCCTTGGTATACCTGTTTGGCTTTACCACTAAGCAAAAGGCCTTACGAGCGAGCACCTTCACCCAACCATGAATAGTGGCTGCCAATTCAAATTGTTCTAGCCCACTTCCTAGTTACCCCATCTAATGGATCAATTTTAATTACATTTAACAGTAAGTATTGCAATGATTTAATGACAAAACAACAGTTTCGCCACATAACATATGCAGTAATGGAGTACTGTAGCACATAAGGGCATCCAAGTACTGAAACTACCAATAAAGCTAATTTATTTCACACAGCTGCAGTAATGTGTCATCGTATGCTATACTGAATATATTGTTTACCTTAGTAATGGAGTAGTCCCTGCCTATGGTGCACCACTTTGAATATTGACCACAACTGTATATTGTGTGTCCTTGTAAGTTGGTGTACACTTATCTGTTGTCTCAGAGTTTGTATCCAATAAGGTAAATAGTCTGTCCACTAATCTGTCCTCCCAACAGGTGTTAACATGATCTTATACACAGGATCTTGTGTTGCATTCAGTCAGGACATCACACAGTGCAAGTGATCACACCAAACAGATCAGTCCCATCTGGAGCACATACCACACACTTTTATCAACTTTCACTTTCTCTCCTTCTAGCCATAGTGAGCAGGTATGTCTTGTCTTATTACTTACTGATACCACCTGCAGGCTGGAGGTGGTATCAGAGGAAGGTAAGAATAAGGCAGAATGCAATAACCCTTTTTTATGTCTGGATTGGAGCAATGTATATAAATTTCACTATAGATGCCCTTTAAAAAAACAAAGACATAAACCTATTTAGACACAACCCCCTTAACAACATACAATGCAAATTACAATCCCATCTTCAAATACGCCAAAACTACGCTCCAAAAATGGACACCATAAAGAATATCACTCTTTGGTCGAATACATGCAGTAAAAATGACACTGTTTCCAAAACTTCTTTACTTGTTTAGGGCACCAATAGACATCAAGAATGCAGATTTACAATTATGCCAGAAACAATTCTACAACTTTATATGGGCAAACAAAAGACCTAGGATAAACAATTCAACCTTAGAGAGACCTAGGAAAGTGGGAGGAGCGGCTCTCCCATCACTACACCATTACTATCTAGCAGCAAGGATAGGACAAACAATACAATAGCATGAACCATCTAACACAAAATGGACAGAATTAGAAAGCCAAATACTATCAGAAACACCGCTGGACACTATCCTCTTTTTTTCCACTTTTCAACACAACACTTAAACCATCCCAACCCATACATACAAAATTCATTACGCATTTGGCAACACACCATAACAACATACAATCTTATTAACGTATATACGCTTATGTCCCAAATACTTTACAATACAAATTTCCCACCGACTTATGAAGGTAGAGGCTGCTTGGTCTGGTCAAACAAAAAAATAACCAAAATATCTCACCTGATTACTGAGGGGAGATTCCTTACGTGGGATGAAATGGAAACTACCTCCCACCGAATGGTTTCATTATATACAATTATCACATTATGCACAACAATTGCTATCAAAACAACATCCAGCATCCCTAACAGACTTTGAGAGTCTCTGTTTGAGGAACCCCTTGGGCCCCATAGTCATTACTAAAGTATATGATTTAATAGCTACAAACAGATTCTCAAAAAGAGTACTACAACAATGGGAAACATGGTTGGAATCCCCATTGATGGGTGAGGAATGGGGCAGAATATTTGTCAACCTACATAGATGTTCCATCAACACACTAATGCAAGAAATTTTTTTTTAATTCTACACAAATGGTATGTGACTCCAACCCAATTACATGAAATATCATCCACCATCTCCCCAGAATGCTTTAGAGGATGTCGACTATGTACATGCAGATATGTTTAATTGATGGTGGGGATGTGCAGAAGTGAAAAAAACATGGGAGGATTGTTAATAATAAATTATAAGAAATCATTAATATGGTATTTAGCAGAAAAATACCAAAAAACCTGTGGGTAGCATTATTTGACAAAAATGAACCCATACTAAATGCTAATGGTAACAAACTCCTACATTCAATCTGCATCAGCACAAGATGTGTAATACAAACCACCTGGAAATCCCCCGCACCCCCCAGACAGCAACTATTAAACAAAATTAAATGAGTATACAGAACGGAACAACTATTACATGGGACTAAAAGAACAATAGATACATTTGTTAAGATATGGGATTTACGGTGTCTAAGAATGGGGGAGGAGAGTTGATCTAGTGTATGGAACCAAGCCATTCCTATGGATGAAAATCGAAGGAAGAATGGCAAAAATTCCCAAAACCACAGGAGGAAGGACATTGCAGGAGAATCCCAAACCACATAGAATATAAGGTACGATTCAAACATGGACACAGCAACAGTAATTAAATGATAGATTATAGATAAATAATGTTAAATATGTATAAAATATAGTTTAAAAGGTATAAAAGCTGAGGGAGGGGGGGCAAACAGAAGAAAAAAGAAAAAAGGACAATACATCAAGATATTGTGAGCATAAACATCTCTTTTTGTTCTCATTTTACATCCTTATCTCTCATTCCTCTTTTTTCCTTTTGTAATAGACAAAAATGGAATAATGCAATATTTAAAACATAATGTAAACATTTCATTATATGCAAAAATTCAAAAAAAAATATAGAAACAAACAAAAAAAAAAACAGACAAACTCAGCCAGAAACTAAAATTATTCTGATAAGCTTTGTTATAATTAAAGCACATGTCAATAATTAATGTATCTGGTTCTTATAGTCTGCGACTGAAACATGTGGTTCATTTCCTGTTTTTGTAGTATTAAGTGAAAAGGAAGATTTTGAAAACCAAAGGATTTGTAAAACTAACAAAAATAATTGCTGTAAATATGGTAATAAGTAAACCATACCACCTGACATAAGCATGACAATGGGTGGATTAAGGTGAGGCCAATGGGCTAGGCCTTGGACTGCTATTACTGGCCCCTGAAACAGGTTTATACCAGTGAAATCTGGACATTTGACTGAGAGGGGTGGGTAGGTTTTGGATGAATATATATGATATATAATAGAAGTAAGTGAATTGGAAATGCAGATATATGTATATATGTATAGTTTATTTATAAAGGGCCACTTGTGGGCACATCGATGTACAGTAACAAAATGTCAGTAACAATAACATGTCATAAAAGGGGGATAAATACATAGATACTTCAGTTCAAAAATATACATTATAGAAATATAAATGCTAGAGCTTTGCCACAAGAGGAAAGGTGGTCCCTGCGTCGTAGAGCTTACAATCTAGTTAGGTGGGTAAAATACAGATACAACGTAATGGGTGTTGGAGTGAGAAGTAAGCAGTGCAAATAAAACAATCATATACTGCGCTGGTTACCAGATAGGTAGGATGTAAGGCTAGATTTAAACCTGCTAATTGAGGTTTCTTGACGTAGAGAGAGGGTAATAGAATTCCAGATGATCAAAACCACAAGTGAGAAAAGATTTAAAGGGCAATTATAGTGAGAAAATTGTTTTTTTTTAATTTCTTCTAATGTATCCTATAAGTCATCCCATCCACCAGGGTACCTTTAGTTTCTTTAAATTCTTCATAGTCCCCGAGATATAAGCCTTTGAATATGCTGTGATTTGTAGGAGCTGCTACACCTCATCTGTCACTCAAAGGCACACACCCACACAATCCAAAGCTCCCATGCAGTACTGTCACACACTCTCTCACCCACACTATATGTACCATGTGCAACATATAGTCAAATGCTGTAGTGATAAACACAATCAATAAACCATTAACCCAGTAATATGAGCATAACACACTATAAAACAGCCCCCCCCAAAAAAAAAATATCTTATATACATACAAAACCAGTGACTCAAATGGAACACTAATACAGTATATATAATACAGTAATACAGACTATATACCAAACAAGACACACAGTGCAATGTATGAAATATATAGACTAAAGCAATGTATCAGGATAACAAGCAGTGTCACTGTGTTTGTGAAGGTCTCTCACTACAAGCTGCTGTTACACTGACTCTCTTCAGTGATTATGATCTCAGCTAAGCAGGGGAGAGATATGAACTTTAGGTAAAAAATAAATAACAATTAGCAAAGTTAGAGAACAGGGAGAGTTCAGTAACTTACTTGTAAAGAATCTCAGCACCACTTGTCCTCCTCTCTCCCCCTCTGCCCCTCCCTTCAGCATATTTCTACTTTATTCCACACTTTGATTGCTTACAGTCTAGCTCTGGAAGGGAGGGGTCAACAGGATGTCAGCACTTCATTTAAAGTCCTTTCAACTGACAATGCTTGGACTCTGTATACAGCCCGTCACTGCTTGAGGGGGAGTAGACAGAGAGGGGAGGGGGACTACACAGCTTGGTACAAACTTCTGCCAGTGTGAAGAAATGAAGCCACACAGAAACATGAAAGTAAGGCAGCTTATACTAAGTGGTCTATACATTGTATACAGACAAAGTTTTTTTTTCACTATAGTTGCCCTTTAAGGCGAGAGTAAGCAGCAGGAGTTGGTTCTGTGATGAGTGGAGGGTACGGGTAGGAACATATGGGGACACTAGAGAGAAAATATAAGGGGGAGCGGCAGAGCGAAGGGATTTAAATGTTAGGAGTAGGATTTTGTATACAACAGGGAGCCAGGTGGTTGTCCGATACAGGGGGACGAGATTTGGGCTCCTGTTTATAAGAGAGCAAAACAATACGTGTAGCAGAGTTAAGTATAGACTGAAGGGGAGAGAGTTGGGAAGCAGGAAGACCAGTAAGTAGTAGGTTGCAATAGTCCAGGCACAATAGGATGAGAGCATTCATAAGCATATCGGTGGTCGTGAGAGAAAGGAACCTTTGGGTTTTCACAGGAAAAAGCAGCAGGTTTTTGCAACATAGTTAATGTGTTTAGAAAAGGATAGAGAGGAGTCAATAATTACCCCTATGGGAGTATTGTCAACAGAGATTGAAAAAGATGGGACAGGACTAGGTTTAGGGAGATGGAAATGAGGCTGGCGGAGACATGTGATTGTATGTCAGGAGTTAGTGTAGGTGTGGACAAGTAGATTTGTGTATCGTCTGCATATAAATGATACTTGAAGCCAAAAGAGCTAATAGAGGAAGAACAATAAGGGTCCAAGAACAGAACCCTGCGGCACCCCCACACTAAGAGGAACTGTAGAAGAGGTGTTGTTAGCTTAAGATACAGAGGAAGTTTGGTTAAAGTAATAGGAAAGAAACCAAGAAGCCACTTCAGTCCGAAAGCCCAAAGATTGAAGTATCTGCATTAGGAGGGAATGATTGACTGTGTCGAAAATAGAGGAGAGATAAAATATGTGCAAGTTTCTCACATAAATATGTGACTTTTAAAAGCCATAATTAAACATAGTCGCAGTAACCGATTTACTGATTGGTTAGCGTGATTTTAAGCTTCTTGTTGCAGCGACTGTGCGAGTAGCAGAAGAGGAACTTGCGCAGTCGTCACAAGCCTTTTTACCAGAGGCTGCACGGCTGCTGATGGGTGAGATTCACCCAGAGTTGCGCAGCCTCTGGTAAATCCACTATGGGAGCTTTGCCCAGAGCACTTGCAGAGTGGGAGCCTTTATTGCACAGGTCTATAATAACAAGGTTGTGAACAACTATTTTTTTTGAATATTGCAATTACACCAGCTTTTTTCCAATCCAAGCGCACATTTCATAGTGGTATTTTATCTGGACCAAGAGCTTTATTGATGTTAACCTTACTTAATTGTTTCTGCACCATATCCTTAGTCAACCAAATTGAAATTGTTACTCTGCTTCTATACATTGGAATTTGTACTTGGTTCTTCTGTAGTGTATACAGAAGAAGAAAAACTTGTTTAAGACATTTGGTTTCTCGACATTCTGTGTAACTTCTATGTAACTTGTTCCCATGATTTAATGTTTCCACATTCTCTGTCCTCATCCTTTTACTAAAAATACACTTAAAAAGTTGTTTAAGGTTTGTCTTTGCTTAGCTATTCTTACTTCATTATTTATTTTAGCAATCCTTGTTACAATATTTATAGTTCCTAAAGGCCTATTCCGTTCCCTCTGCCTTCTCTTACCTTACATTTCACGTTTTACATCAGAATTAAGCAACATGTTTGTGGACTTATTTTTTTACATTTATTTCCCAAGGGTATACATTTAGATGCTATATGGTTCAAAACCCTTTAAAAGCAGTCCACCTCTGTTCAGTAACTTTACTTGAGTTTATATCCTCCCAATTTATATGCTGAAGAGCTGTTTTTATCATGGGCAAATTAAAGCCCCCCATAATGAAAATGTGCCTCAAACTTGCAGCACTTGCCATATGCATATGGAACTTGTTTACCTCCTCCTCAAACAATTACTTTACCCCCTTGATAGTGACCAATTCTACCCATATTTAATCAGCATTAACATCAATAGACAGTTATATCTCCTTCTGAATTTGGCTTCAATTTTTAAAAAAATAAATAAATACACACCTTTCCTATCTTCTCTATCTCGTGTAAACAAGGTTAGAGAGTAGTCAGGGCACGGTCAGATGTCTGGGCAGGGAGCGAACAGTCAGGAATGAGGAACAGGCAGGAATAAACAAAGAACACTTGAAAAACACACACCACAAGCTAGTGAAACAAGCAAAAGCAAAATAGTGAAGGAGCCATCAAGAATTAAACCTACAGGAGTCAAAAGAAGAAGAAAAAGAGGAGAGAAGAACATAAATGGCCAATCAGTACACACCATCAGCTGCAATGCAAGATACAGTGTTAGCTGAGAGAGCAGAACCTCATTGGCCAATCAGAATACACCCCAGTTAGACTGCAAAACAGTGTTAGCTGAGGTAGAGACAGCCCTTGCGCATGAAAGTCCAAAGTGGACACTGTATTTTATTTATAGATAGATCAATTGTTATACATATCACTTAACTATAAAACAAATGCATTACATTGTCAATGTGTTTGGTACATTGAACAAGGCTGGAAATGTCCTAGGAGGGGGCAGCCACAGTGTGTATTATACTTGTACTTGTCCACTAAGGTGGGATGCCCCATGGTGCCCATATCTTTTGGAATTTACCTGGACATCCTCTGCTCTCGTAAATTGTTTGTATACATGGTAGTGCCATTTCTACCAATTCCTTCCATCTTTTTACTTTTGGGATATTTTGGGCCAATGTCTCTCTAAGGAATGTTAGTGTAAATTTGTTCCATATGTCTGTTTCTGGAATTCTAAAGAGGCATAATTTGGGAGTTATGGGAACCGGACATTGTAGTAGATTAGAAAGATGGGAAGTAACTTTGGTCCAGAAAAGGTTAACAGCGGGGCATGTCTAGATCATATGCCAGAAGTCTGGCGGTGTTTGGTGGCACTTCTGGGGAGTAGGTTGGTGATATTTTGGAGACTCTTGTGGAAGTCAAGTAAGCCTGATGGATTATGTAGAACTAGATTAGTTTATTTGGAGCAGATAAGGATGCTCGGCAGTGTGATTCTGCCATGTCTTCCAAGAAACCTGCCGATATAGAGGAGGTGAGTTGTGACCATTTCATTGGAGGTGTCTGATTGTATTGTGTGGTGTAATAGTTTAGCATACAGTATTGCAGGCTCCTCCAAGTGGCTTGACATTTTGTATTCTGGTGTTCGAGGAGAGTGGGATAGTAGAACCTTGAAATTGTGTGATAAGACAATATTTTAATTGTAGATATCTAAAATTAAATGTGTTGGGAGCTTGAAAGTTTTGTTTGAGGTCTTCAAAAGTAATTAAGCATTTCCTTTAACTATTTGTTGGAAATAATGTATATTTAATTTTTCCCAAATCCGGCAGCTTCAAAGAAGGCTAGATAGGGGTATTTGTTGTTGTGCCATAAGGCTGATTAACCTGGGATGTCTTCAAATTTTATAATGGTGTTGAACCCACACCACTTTAATAGACTTTAATAGAAAGAAAGAAAAGGGATTTGATTACTTACACACAGACTTTTACTCCACAATCACCACACACACAACTCTCTATTAGAACATATCTAGATAAGATTTCGCCCACACAATGGGTTGAACTTGATGGTGATATCACAATAGCCAAACTGCAAAGGGACAGCCCCGGGCCCAGATAGCGATGCTATATTATGGCTTGAATATATACATTTTAATGTCTTCTCACTTGTTAGCACTATTTTAATGCACAGGCAGTTTTTTTATTAAACAGTTAATACTCTTGTATATTTAAATATTTATGATTTGTTAGCACTTTTTATGAATATGTAAGCACTTTCATGGAGATTCAATAAAAGTTCTTATCATTTAAAATGGTGCTAATTTTGCACCAACCAATCAGAACTTATTTAACATTTGAAAGCTAACATCTGATTGGTTGGGGCAAAATTAGTACCATTTTAAATGATAAGAACTTTTATTGAATAACCCTGTTTGAATATAGATTTTTTTTTAAAAATATGTCTGTACACAGAAATAACCACCAGATGGCGGTCAAATTTCAGATTGCTCCACTCTATCTAAACTCACCTAGAACTCTATCAGAGCGATGCACCGAGCGCAGCTATCTGCTCGGTGCATCGCTATATATATAACACCGGTTAGCGTGACTTAAACTCCAAAACAGGAGTGTTGCGCCCGTTGGTGTATCACCCTGTATCACTTTATAATGTCTGTAGAAGGTGACATGTGACACCTGAAACGTTACACGTGGGAAATAAAACACATCTGCTTTTGTATGTGTTTAATTCACAAATTAAAATGTTATAATCAGTATAAAAATATACTGTATGTCTACAAATTTCAAAAGACAGAGCTCTGTGGGAATCCCATGCACATATAAAAAGTGTCCAGCCAGCCTTCCAAACAATAATAAAAACTATATACTCAAAAGGAAATGTGCAAGATTATATTTTCATAATGTCACAAATGGGATGTTACCAAACTCCCTCTGTATTGGAGTACCCCAGTATTGACTGCACTGTTCCCAGTTTATTCACCCATAGTGCAGGACAAAAAAAACCTTCACTATGGGTGAATAAACTTGAACAATTATTTTGCAACTATCTGTTAGTATCAGTTATTTTTTTTTTTGTATGTATTTATAATTTTATTTATAAAGCGCCACTTGGGTACACAGAGCAGTACATTATAAAATACAGAGTATACAAACAAGGGGATAAGTGCAAGCCAGATAAAGACAAATTAATACAGTCATACATAGGTTAAGAATACATATATATAAATTATGGATAAATTGATGTAAGTGCAGCACGCCTTGACACATTAAGAATGAGATCCCTACCCCAAAGAGCTTACAGTCTAAGTTTTTGTTTTATAATTCCATAATATCATAGTGATAACATGAAAATTGATCAGCTCTACTATGAGGTTTGTAAATAGTCACAAGTCTAAAGTTCCATAACTTAGTATGTCCCAAGGTAAATATGAGGGATAATTATCCCACTCTTATGCTCCAGACATGGATTTCAAATGACTATTATACACAAATAGTATTTTATACGTCACAATTTATCCAATAGTAGGAGTTTGGACCTAGACTGGTTTCCAGCTCTCTGCCTGTGGCCTCAGCTCTTGGGATTTTATGAAGGACACTGCATTTATGTTATCTTTGTTGGAGACCTCCGCCTTTCACTTATAGAACAGTTTTAAGGTACAGTTTAAAAAATCATTCATAGGAATGGGGCTAATTTTATCGGATTATTCATACCGTATGGTTTCATGAAATTGAAAAATTAATTTTGTTAAAATTTTAAAAGTTCCTTTTCCATATCCCCAATTTTAATAAAAAGATTTGGTTTATGCCTCCCAACACCACAAATGAGCTTCCCTTAAAAGAAGAATGTACCTCCATATAATGTCTGTATATATAAATTTGATTTGCGCATGTTGGTAATAGCCTTGGTAACAGTGTTTCCCTATTCTTATAGTAACCCTTCTAAAAGTTTTCCACAGCTCGGTGGCTCAGTGGTTTGATGCTTTGCAGTGGTCAGTTTGAATACTCTACAAGGTGTTTGTTCTCCCTGTGGTTGCGTGGGTTTCCTCTGAGCACTCCGGTTTCTCAGACAATTATAAAGACATATTGATAGGTTTTATGTGTCAAATAAAGTGTCTGATATAAATGTACTTTAACAGGGAGATTCAATAAAAGTTCTTATGGATAAAAATGGTGCTAATTTTGCCCCAACCAATCAGATGTTCGCTTTCAAATGTTAAATAAGATCGGATTTGTTGGGGCAAAATTAGCACCATTTTAAACGATAAGAACTTTTATTGAATGACCCTGCATATGTACTAAATGTAATTGTAAGGCGCTACCAAACATGGCGCTATATCCAAATATCTAAAATAATAATAATTATGCCAATTGGCCCATTTTATGCATCAATACCAGTAATATGCAACATTTTTTGTGATTAGAAACTCATCCAGCTGTTTTTTTTTATGAACCCACCATCACAACGTCTAATGGAAGTTCCATAATGGTTAGCATTTTTATTAACTATACTGTAAAAATTAAAAGAACCTAGGGCAGGGAGGTGGGATTAATTATTCCCACCTCCCAATATTGTTTTGTTGAGGAGATACAGCACATACAGTTTTCATCTGCCAGGTTATGGCCCTGAGCCTTTCTTTTTTTAAATATAGTGCTTAATCATTTCCTCATATTGGGGGGGTAGAAAGTACAAATCCTATCTACCTGCCCCAGGTACTTTTCATTTTGACTGCTTTTTTTTGTTTGTTTATACACACTATAATTATTTTGTAAATGTAAAAAATATAGTAGTTTAGGCAATGGGCCTAGTTGTAAGGGGAATCACTTGAACTCAATTTATTATTAGACTACTATATACATTAAGCCCACTTTTAATAAACCCATTCAGCACATTTTTGTCAAGACTTATTGTTGTTTTTGACTACAAAACGAAAAAAAAGTATTTATTTGTATTGTTGTCAGATGGAAAGGATGCAATTATAATATAGCTTATTGCACATATAACTGCTGTAAATTCTCTAAAGACAAGAAGCACAGACAAAACACCCCAAATTATCTCCTATTAAAATGTTTTAAAAATCATAAAATTTTCCTATGGATGTAATTTTCATGGAAACAAATTCATGGAAACAAATACTCTTATAGATATTTGGTCTAGTAGAAAGTTTCAGGAGGTATGTTAATGTTACTACTAATGTATAAAGTAGTGGTGAATAACTTTCCTAGAAACATTTAATACAGGCGAGGTACACAGAAGCCACTAATTTGACCCAACCGGTATTTTGGTATTTCAGTCGATTAGGTTGAAATATTTACAGGGAGATTCAATAAAAGTTCTTATCGTTTAAAATGGGGCTAATTTTGCCCCAACCAATCAGATCTTATTTAACATTTGAAAGCTAACATCTGATTGGTTGGGGCAAAATTAGCACCATTTTAAACGATAAGAACTTTTATTGAATAACCCTGTTAATATTTAAAGATCAAACCATTGTCCAAATAAGATGAAAGTTTGGTTGGACCTGTTGCTAAATTTCAGCCAGTCATGCAGTCTTCAATGGACCATATGTTCGGTCGCATTACAATATCGGTGTTGTGTTTCATCACAATATTTTCATCCAGCCAATAGCATCATCCGTTTGCTTGGGTAGAAATATTTACCTGTGTGATCCCAGCCATACACAAAAGTTCCCTTATCCAGTACGATATATTTTGAAACTCTTGCACTTTTTCTGCTCTTCCATATGAAATCTGGCAGAACGAAAGCATTTGAAATTATATTATATTAAAAAACTGACCTATTCCTATGTGTACATTGTATTGCTCTCCTTTTATTTTATATCTTCCCAACAGAAATGTTTAAAGGATAAGTGCACTGTAAAATCAAGTTATGTTCATTTGGAAGCTGCAGCTTTAAAAATACTGTTGCCTACCTTTGTGCCATGAAAGTTGCTGACATCTTATTACTGGTTTGCTGAATGTTAAGCTCCAACCCTCTGAGATTTCCTCTGCTTTCTCCTGCTTGAGCCTCAAATGGTAATGCCTGTGAGTTCGTGCACTCTCCTGCTTGAGCCTTCAAACAGTAATGCCTGTGAGTTCCGTGCACTCTCCTGCTTGAACCTCAAACAGTATTGCACGGAACTTACAGGCATTAACGTTTGAGGCTCAAGCAGGAGAAAGCAAAGGAAATCTCAGAGGGGCGGGGCTTAATCAGCATTTTTAAAGCTGCAGCTTTCTACTGAACATAACTTGATTTTACAGTGCTTATCCTTTAATCTTGCGTAAAACAGATGCACTTTCAACACTCCAGGTGTAAGTTTCATTGTGATGCAGTTCCTAGATGCCCAGCAATTTCTCAAGTCTGCAACAAGATGAGTGAGATATGAGCTACATTCCTAATCAACATTTAGCTATGAAAAAGTTTACAAAACCTGACAAAGGTTAGTATTAACCCCCTGAAAATATTTTCCCTGATTGGGTTATATACCCAGATTTTGCAGTTGAATGCTTTCTTCTTCACTTACCTTGTTCTTGTTGCCCACAAAAGTGGGCACAACTAACAACCCCTTTTTAATTGTGACAAGAAAATAGATAGGACATAGAAAAAAAGACTACCATTCATACAGTGGCACAATTTATTTCAGCGGCTAGGTTGTCTATCACGTAAACAACACTTGGGAAAAGAAAATATTCTGTAACCACTCAATGCCAAAATTAAATGTTTTATTTGCTTTTAATCAAGTATATCCTTTAAAACCTCACAATATCCATGATTGACAGATATAAAAAGACACTAGCACATGAAATGAAAATACAAAATACATGATATAAAGAAAGGCAATCAGTGCTTTAATCCATCAAGAAATTGGGCAATATGACCCATAAAACAATATACTGTTTTCCTCCCCACGTCTAATGTAAAGGGTAGATACAATTCAAGCAATGTTGGTTTATAATTGTGTAAACGTATTATAAGAATCATGGGAAAAGATACTCTAATCTACAAAAAGTTAACTTAAAAACTTTATAAAACCTAATATTTTATATATAGTAAAAATCAGTGTTTACTTTGGTCTCTATTGTAGTTATGTTATTATCAACTTTAAAACATGCTAGTTAAAGCACAATGAGGTTCTCATGCCAAATGTCACTCTAATTCAAAAGGTAGTCATTATTGTTCCATTATATTTTACTGGGTGTTTTTAAACCAGCAAAAACTTCTGATATTATTATCATTAGACTTATCATGGGTAAAAAGAGCTCTTCTGCAAAAGAGTGCTTGTGTTAGATAAGTATTAGTGCTAATGACCAGCAAAATACTGCAGGCAATCCTGTTAAATAGCATGATAAAAATGATAACAGAACAGTTAAGGATTAAAGTTGAAGCTAGGAAAGTAGCTATATATCCCTGTTTACAATTAACGTTAATATTTATAAAATAAAAAAAGAAAAATTTTAAGGTCAATCCTCCTTCCACTTTTCATGTAAAACTAATCTAATTTAATGGACAAGGGAAACACTTCAAACACAATATGGACACTTTTTAACGGTCCTGCAATACTTTTAGACATGGTGACTTTATGCTGATATTGCAGAAATGTTTATGAAAACTAACCTCCAAATAAAGAAAGAGGAGCTCACAGTCCCTAAAATTCAGCATTTTCTAAACTAGATCTTGTTTCTAAAGACACCGAGATGTAGAACTCAATGCTTACACACATATTTATGCACCACCCTGATCTATTTTATAAAAAGGTGATTTTTACATATAATTTTTTTTTACGATAAACTTTTCTTACAGGAGATAAATTAATTTAAATTATTTTTAGACTTAATGAGATTTCTCAGGTCCTTATTCATTTTTATATTATAAAGAATGTTATTTGCTGCATAATAAACACAAACTTATTAGGACTCTATTAAAAAAAATTAACATTAGTTGTCAAATTTGGATACTTACACAAAATCATTTTAAAATTAATATTGAAAAAAGAAACTATTAAACACTCCAACTGATAAAATATTTAGAAACAGTGTCCTGATGGCATATTCAGACATTCCTACTAAAGAAGCCGTAGTCAAATGCAACTTAAGGGTAATATAAAATATACTATAATTAAAAGAAATGCATTGAACCAATGGCATTTATGTATATCTTTAATTGAGTCCATTATGAAGACATCTGCTCTGATTCCATGGAACATTATCCCCTCCCAAAGATTTTCTCTGCCATCAAGGCACTTTTTAACAGCAAAAAGCAGTTAAATATGTGATATAGGTATTAGGTCCCCATTAAGATTTATATTTAACATTATTTTGGTATCCAGTGGGTATTTATTGATATAAAAGCATTCTAGTAAAACATAATGGGCCTTATTCAATAAGAGGTGTAAAACGTTGATAAGTGTTCTTAATCAACCAAGCAACCAATCAGATGTTATCAAATGTTTTATAAAAGGGTAACATCTGTTTTTTTGCAAATTAACAGCTGAGAAAAAAAATTGCACCTCTTAATAAATAAGCATCAATGACTTTAATAATGACAATCTGAAAACCACAAAAAAAGCAATGTTAAATAGTTTGTAAAACTAATTTTACTTTTTGAGTATCAGCAGGTTTGGAAGGTTGAGAGAAAGAGCTCCTGGTAAAAGAAGATGGGTGGTTTACCTAAATGGACAGTTAAACAACATATTTGCTCAAGGCTCAATATACTCAATAGGCTCAATATACCTGCAAACTCAAAAATATATATTGCACGGATAAAGACTAATGCATGATTTTTATTTTTCCCCAATAAAAGTTTCTTGCAGCTGGTCCCTGTAAGACTAAAATTGCAGGGAAAATGTACTTAGCATGCCCTAAAACTAGTTGAGATTTGAGAGTTGAGTTAAAGGGCATCTATAGTGGGAAAATGAACTTTTTTTTCTTTCTTTCCATGTGTTCTATAATTCCCTACAACCCCCAGAGTGTCTTCACTTTTTTCAGATTCCCTCTCTGTCCTGAGATACACCAGTTAGAAGAATACGTGATTGCATTCCTCTACTCCTACTTGGACTGTCAATCAAATCCCTGTGACTTGATCCCCCCTCCCTGCTCTGTAATAAACATAGAGATAACAGCATTAACAGGGGGGGAAAGGTAGCTTTAATGTTAGATATAAGGCTGCACTTGACCCCACCTTCTTAATAGCTTTCACTGATTGATGATGGGTCACAAAGTGAGAGATCGTAAACTGTACGGAGCTCCTTTTTCCTGTGTCTCCAGGACAGCTTACTTTCTATTGGCCACTGTGCGTGGGTGTGTTTTTCAGGATGTTGAACTTTTAACTCCTACTGCACATAAAAAGCTTGTCGGTTAGTCGGAGCTGAGACATGGAGGAGGTAACAGAGGGGAGGGAGAAGGGGGGAATGCTGCACATAGATCTGACACCGTGGTTAAACAGAGTCAGTGACAGATATAGGATTAAGGCAGCACAGAGTACATGAATTTAACTTTGCAAAGGGGCAATGTGTTTTTTTCACTATAGATGCCCTTTAAGGTTGAGAACAATTATGAAGGAGAACAAAACAAATTACTACAGTAAAGAAGAAACTGTTTCAGAATTGCCTTTAGTGAACTATATGTAGATTCTTATTCTTTATGTCCTTAAACTTAGAATGCTTTCAGAAGGGGGAACATAATTGTACACATTATGTAAAAACTTGTTTGGTCACTTGCAAATAAATCCACTGGATCTAAGCAGCCTTGGCTAAACAAATGCAATATATTAACTTGCCTGAAAAAAAAAAGATATTCACAAAGATGTACCATTTTATGACATTAACCAAAAACGATGAAGCAGCATAAAATATGATGTATGGTATTATGAGGTAGCCTTTTGCTGTAAACAGAATACGAAAATATAATAAAAACTATGTAAACATTGTGAAAACAGCCATAATGAAAACAGAACAAGTATCCACATAACCAATCCTAATATGAACACAATTTTACAGACTATACATGAAATACTCACACACACACATACACACAAATATGAATCTGATTATCAGAATTGTGGGGTTATGTAAAACTTGAGAGGTAGTTACTAATGCCAGCACATAACACCTAATATATAAGATAAAAAGGTCTACGTCTATTTGGTTTGTTCTTGTATAACAGGCTTGTAGACAATTCAATAATGGAAAAAACAATATTACATGGTTTAGTTCCCTGAGCTGTTAATCCTGAGTGTGTTTTTAAACTGCGATAATCATTTCATATAAAAATAAACCCTAGATTTAACATAGGCTAAAATTTGTGCTCCTTAAGTTCAGGCTGAGTTGGATTGGAAACTGACAATGGAATAATGTAAAGCACCCTTATGGGCTGCAAAGAAAGGCTAGCAATACCAGATGGTCTTAGCTCTGAACTATATGTAAACAGGGAATATCCACATTTAAAAATCCTTCTGAATTCTGAAAGTGAGAAGACTTTGGTTTTTTTTTGTTCTGTGACTATTTTCATTATTTAATAATTGTCGCATAACCTCTAGCACCAGAGAAACAAGACCATACTGCAATCACAGTTAGACACTTATTTTGCTAGGTTATACAACATCACTTTCTAAATTCATGTACTTAACTTAAACATGTCAACTTCTCCTTACTTAACACAAGGAAGTATTCAATCGATACATCACATTCAATATCGTCAAAGTAAAATGGTGCATCATACAGTAATGTCATTCAAGTGTAGTGACTTGATTTGTGCCCAGTAACTACATCAACCTTAGTAAGCAGCAGCAATACAATGTTTTTTTGTTTTTTTTTAAATACTGCAGATTACAGATTTAGCTCCATCCAGTAATTTTCAATTAGCAGCAATCCATAACAGTAGATGGACAAAACCCCTCTAACAAAATTCAAACAAGAGTCTTTGGATTATTTTTCAGGTCTTACTATACATCTGAAAAATCTAACAATATCGGACTAGGGTAATGAAGGTCTTGGAAATTATGGACCAGGAGCTCAAATTTAATTTCCTGTTACCACTGTCCACTGTCCATGCATATTGATTAACAGGGTATTCGATAAAAGTTCTTATTTAAAATGGTGCATATTTTGCCCCAACCAATTAGATCTTATTTAACATTTGAAAGCTTACATCTGATTGGTTGGGGCAAAATTTTAAATGATAAGAACTTTTATTTAATAACCCTGAATGTTTTCATATTTGGTTTACCCTTTACTCTTATTTCTAAAATGTTGACAATATGATTAAGCGTCACTACTAATCATCTGAGCCAGTAGATTTTGCCAATACCGCACCAAAAGTGCCCACCTTTCAGTAGAACTCTTGGGGGGCTTGCAACCTCCCTAGATATTAAACAATCCTTTTAAATTCATGCATTGGGCAGTTAAGTGCCCCTTTAACATTTTAAATAATGTTACTGTAAGCAACCAACCAAATAAGCTACAGTAAGATTCCAAATAATATAAACATCTAGGACATAATATAAATATCTAGGAGGTAGGATTGATTATTCCTACCTCCCAATATCATTTAATTAAGAGGCTACAACACTAAGAGTTTACATTTTACCAGGTTAGTACTGGACTAATACTTTCTTAAAGATAGTGCTGAAGCCAGGAGGAAGTCTGACAGAATCAGTTTTCTTTGGGCTGGTGCTCCTCAAAAGAAACAATATTAGGAGGTAAGAATTACCAGTCCTATATCCCTGTCCCAAGTACTTTTCATTTGACTGCACAATAGTTATCCTTTGATGATTTCCAAAGACTTTGTTGACATTTTGTTGCTGCTGCCTCTATCATAATTATCTAAACAGTTAAAAGGAGCCTAGACCAATGTAATCCTTATACAACGGTGTTTCATTTAGCACAAATTAGACTTAAATGAGAACTAAAAAACAGCGGTTTGCTTACCCATCACCAAGAATCAGTGCCTCTACCTGTACTCTTCAGTTAAGTTTCCTTCATTACCATCTTGAAATTCTGATATGGCAGGGGAACACACTTGCCAATGCCTTCGATCAGCATTACATGCTATTTGTGCTAGGATCCAATGGGTTGGGAGTGGGGGGGGGGTCATGTGATTAATGTTCCCCCTGTCCTGTCCCAGTACCAAAGGACATTTAATTTGCAGAGGGTAATAAAAGGCACTTATCTTGAGTCCTTCCTAAGTAAGTAAACCATAAAAAGGACATTTAAACAATCATTCATTGTCTCTTCTTGATCTTTCAGATGTGAAGATTATATTCCATTACACCTAAAGCGTATTTGGCTCAAAATATTGCTTTGGTGGAAAGTCGGTATCAAATTCAATAGGTTGGAGAAATTATCTAAATGAACCCATCCTTTACAGAGAGGATTATTACAGTTGGTGCCAGCTCATGAATAGCCCATACATTAATAAACACAAAATAAATAGCAGGAGTGTTTCTTAAAAAAAAAATACAATTAACAAAAATGCATATATTGCTTCATACTCCATGAGGTATACTAAAATATGGATAACTCTGAATGTCCATTTGTGTGTACATGTGTATATATACACACACACACACACAATACTTGTATACATGCATATATTTAGAACTATGTCATATATATGTATGTATACAGTATAAAGAAAATACGCTCAAACACCATTATTAAAATACATTTTGATACATAAGGATAGTTATGCAGTCACACAAATGAGGTAAAAATAAAACACCCTGCATTTTAATTGTGGAGTGATTTGTCCATTTTGTTATAGTTATTTCTTTTCCTGTTTTCCATGTTGTTTTGTTTAAATAAATTCACAGTTCCTCAACAGTAGTTAGATTTCCAGGTCAGTTGCTATTAATGAAATGACTTCCCCTGTACGTGTATGAGGTAGAACTTCCAAGAGAGGGTGAATTTAAAGAAAAACATCAGGACAAAGCCTTAAGTTTTTTTTCTTTTTTGAACAGAAGGCCCCTTTCTGCTTTGTTCTTCAGGCGATGTAGATATCTTACTTAAGGAAGCTTCTTGTGGTGACCTGCTTGAGCGTTCTGAGAGCTCTGATCTTCCCTCCTGAGAATAAGATGGAGATGAATAGCCAAATGCCCCTCCTCCTTCTCTCTGAAAGGAAGAAGTTGAAGGCTGTGGTTCTGCTTCATATCTTCCCTGAGTTGTTGTTGGGTGCTGTGGAACAATTTTGTGTGGGCAGTTAGCTACCATGTGCATTATGCTTTGACAGTAATGGCACTTTTTTGGCTGAGGAGGTAGACTGCATTCCTTAGCATGATGATCAAGGCCACCGCAATTATAGCATCTAAAAAAAAAACAGCAAAAAAAAATTCTTAAAACATCATAATTAAACCATTTATAACCTTTGTTTGACGTATTTCTAATGGATGTACAGTAGTTTCACAACCTTAACATAACTAATAATAATCTAAAAGAATTAAAAAAAAATTCTATAGCCACCCTGTTATTTACTTTTATTGAGGCCTGTATTTTACAGCAGTATAAACAATTTAAACAGTCTTTCAGCTAGATCTTTTTAGATAATGCTTTTGGGGGGCAAATTTAAAAAAAAAATCATAGATGTGCAAAAGGTACTAGCAGTATCATGCTGATATCTGCTGAAGATTGACAGTGCAAGATGGTGCATAAAAAAGAAAAGAAAGCAAACATATTTACTCAAAATACCAACCAGAACATTTCATGGATACAATTTAAATTGATGTGATAATGTACAGATTTAAATTTTTACCGATATATTTAAAATTATATTTTTGTTAAATAAATTCAATTTAGTTTTCAAAACCAACCAATATAATTCAGGACATACTTACAGGGTTATTTAATAAAAGTTCTTATTGTTACAAATGGTGCCAATTCTTCCCCAACCAATCAGATGTTAGCTTTCAAATGTTAAATAATATCTGATTGGTTGGGGCAAAATTAGCACCATTTTTAACGACTTTTATTGAATCTCCCTGTTAATATTTATAATTAAGTATATATACATATTTTTTTTTTAAACTGCAAGGATTTAATACTTAATTTTATAGATAAATTATAAAATAATAAATATATTAATATTTAAAGGGTAATTGTACATAAAAAAAACACAATTAGTCCCAAAGTAACTTAGGTGCAATATTTTTTTTTTTTTAAATAAGTCAATAAAAGTGCATTCTAATGCTTTTTTTATCTTAGGTGTCTGCTCCTTAGAAAACATAGAAACATGTTTTTTTTTTTTATCTGCACTGTCATTAATGGTAAAATCATATACAGCATCTGTTTTTTCTTACGAAATGGGAAAATCTAAACCAATAAGTAGATTTACATACATCCATATAGGAATCTAACTTTTAGACACTTCTAATCAAGCACCACATTTGTGACAGCAGCAGCTTTTCCCAATTAAAAGTATGTTAAAAGCAATATAAAAAACAACAAATATGCTGTATAAAGTATAAATATTGCAACTCATATATTTAAAAGATCACACATTCAGGTTGTTTGTTTTTACACAGGTACATAGCATTGTAGATTGAATAAAGACATTCATCCATCTAATCCAAAATTGTTACGTTAACCCATTATACTTGCTTAACCGTTATTGATCTAGAAGAAGGCAAAAACAGTAAGATGGGTTGGAGGGGGAAACCCTCCAGATTAATTGTAAAGTTATGTCATTCATAGCAATATGACATTTACCTAGTTTAAAGTTGTATAAAATGAACATTATTGTAAAAGGTTGTCTTTTCAATTATAACAGCTAAAGAAAACCCCACTAGGGGGCAATATAACCTACAGATGAAAAACGTAGCATGAATATGCACACAATGCCGTTTTCATTCAAACAGTATATATATTTTTTTTCCATTTTAATTAATGTTTGTTGTTTATGAAAAAGACTGTTGCCAAAAATAATAATGCTATACATTCTAAAAGATTTAGGTAATTTTTGCAAACATATTTACTTAATTGTGTAAAATATTTTAGCATTCTTTAACTAGCCATTGATTCCTCCAAAGCAGTATTCCTCATATTTATATTTTTGAAAAACCTTAATCTTAAAACAGAGAATGAAAAAATGAGAAAAAGAATTTGCGCAGACAGCTAAAGATGCAGAAATTAAACAGCACTTAACCCTCAGATTATTCTTTCATTAATAAAAATGCACAGCAGTACTTAAACAAATAAAAGCACAATTGGGTGTTTCTTTCAGGGGGTGAGTACTGAAGAAAACTAGTAAGGAAATTAGAAAGCCACATTAAAAGCCACCCAACAAACAATTATTAATGTCTGTTTGTGGTGAAGAGTTAAATATGAAACACTTCCATGGGAAAATGAAAATTCAAAGCAAAACACCAGGTGCTCAAATTAATAGAAAAGTTGACATTTAATTTGTTAAAAGATATGCATATTTTCCATTTTTAAAGTGTTTTAACCTTTTGATACTATATACTATCAAAGAAGTCAGTTTTATTTTTTTAATTAACAAAATGTATTAAACATCAATTGGTGCTTTGGGGTTTGTTTTCATCATTAAAATAAAACAATGGTAAATCTAGCAAGTTATTTTGCATGGCACCAATATTTTCAGATTTGATGGAACAGTTATTTATCTAAAATAAAATTGATATAATTATTGTCTTTTAAAAAACTGCAGATTTGTTTTCGTTTAACCTCTTTATAAAACAATAGAAATCTAAATTGTTTGTTTAACGAAAGAATAAGTATTGATTCAAATGTAATTTCTTTAATTGTTGACAAAACAGTAAACAAAGAATATTTTCATCAGTAGGTTCAAACAGCAGTGTACATCTTGAGGATATTATCAAAGCTGTTTGAATTATTAAAGCTGTTTTCATAAGACATAATTCTACTTTCATTTTTATACTTGTATTTTTATTTGGTAAATGGATTTGCCTGTTGCCTGTCACAAAGTGTTTAGTGCTCTTGGTAATACTGAAGACTGTCAGTGAGGAGGAAATTAATTTTAAGAAGTCAGTATGGCATGCATGCACCAACATACCAAATTCAGTGGACCATGTCAATCACAAATTGCTTGCCATCAACTCCCTGTTCATCTTCACTAACTATTACATAACAATAAAACAAACATTCTGCCTATAGAATAATGATATCATTTGTTCAATGATATTATACAGAAATGTATTCTGGAAAGCATGACAGTTTACTAAATAGGTAATAAACATATTTGCCAACGTTTCTAAACATTTTCTAAAGAGACAGTGATAAGGCCCACTGCAAGTAGAATATTACCATGATAACAGAGCACCACTCACAGTAATGCTGTTAAAATGCAATTAGTCGATACTCAATGCAGCCGTGCTAATACCAGCAATTTTAAATCAGATGATATGGTAACCCTACTCCAGTACTACTTTACTCTAAAAGATTGGTAGCTTCTTTACATACAATGCCTTGAGAAAGTATTGGTGTTTGTCCTTTTTTTGCACTGCATTTTAAAATTAAAATTGATTTTTATTTGGATTTTATGTAATGGAATTCACAAAAAGTCAAAATGTGAATGTTTTCTCACTGGTCTTAAAGGATAAATACACTGTAAAATCAAGTTTGGGTAACTTGGAAGCTGCAGCTTTAAAAATATTTTTGGCATATTTCTTGTTTATGTAAGCCCCTTCAGAACCTTTTTCCATTCAAAGTTGCTGACATCTTGTATGTCCTTAGGTGCATGGTTAGATCCACCCCTGCGAGATTTTCATCTTCCTCCTGATTGGTTAGCCTCAAGAGATGAGACTCCTCAGCTCTCAGTGCATGCACGCCACACGTAACGTGCTGTCAGTGTGCGCACTGATGTCACGTTGCATGTGCTGTGACGTCATCCGCGCGTGGTGGGCATATGCACGGAGTGCAAAAAGCAGAAGAGAACTTCCTATTGAGGCTAACCAATCAGGAGGAAGAAGAAAATCTCACAGGGGTGGAGCTTACCATGCACCTAAGGACTAACAAGCTGTCAGCAACTTTAAAAGGAAAAAGGTAGGCTCTGGAGGGGTTTAGGGAAACAAGAAATATGCCAAAAGTATTTTTAAAACTGCAGCTTCCAAGTGACCCTTACTTAATTGTACAGTGAACTTATCCTTTAAAAAGTTACATTTGTTAAAAAATACAAAGAATACATTAACGCCATAATTTTGCACCTACAAGAGAGACCATTTACCAAACTAATGCTCTTATGCAATGTACCTCCTCTGTACACACGTGAGGTAATTCTTGTTTGGAGTGATCACTGATGATATGCACCATTCAGCCATAACATTATGACCACTGACAAGTGAAGTGAATAACATTTCTCATTACAATGGCACTTGGCAGTGAGTAATGTATATTAGACAGCAAGTAAACATTTTGTTGTGAACCAATGATGTGCAGAGCAGAAAGATTATTTGAGCTCAAATGTCCAATTGTGATGGCTAGACCTAGTCAAAGTGTTTTACAGAAGGAAAACGAATGAAAACCAGACATTCATGCATGGTCAAGGCTCACTGATATATGTAGGAAAATTAAAGGTTTGTATACACGTGCAATCGCGGGTGCCAACCCGCGATGCATGATGTGTAAGAACAGCTGTTTTGGGCGATAATCGGCCATTGTATAGGCACTTTATTGGACGAAACGGCAGTTCATTCCGGGACCGCTGCCCGATCCGCCGGGCGGATCTCCAAATGAGTACCCATACACAGGCCGATTATCTGCCGAAACGGCCGTTCATACACATTGTGTACAAACTTTTAGACTTGCCTGTGCTAGCTGATCCAATAAAAGAGCTACTGTAATTATATTTCTGAAATGTAAAAGCTGGTTAAGATAAAAAGGTGTCCGAACACATTGCATTGCAGTTATGCTGACCTGTGTTCAAACTGCCTACAATAAACATGCATGTGTTAGTTGCCAGGGGAAGACATGGCACTAGGATGCACTATTAAAATAAGGCAATGCTATAGAGGTGATCTTGATCCTTTGGGCAAAGTTCTACACACAAAATGCAGAGTTAAACTTCCCTGCCGGTGCTTCACTTGCAGCTACTGAACAGCAGATGGCAAATCCTCTTTACCAGCCTCCTATTTTCTGTGCATGTGTGTATAATAAAAATAGGAGTCAGATAGGGACAGTGGTCGGTGGAGAATCGGCGGGTAAATTTAAGCCTGCATTGCATGGGTTCTTTTATTCACAGGGAGCTGTGACTAAGCAATGCTACCTCCCTGTGAATAATAGATCCAGCTGAAAGCTACATAAAAAGTTTAGTTGTCTGTCACTTTAATTACCCTGTGGGTATAAGGGGTTGGCTCTCATAATTAATCTCTGTGTGTTGCTGAGAAGGTGTATGTCAAGTATGTTGCACACTTACTCTCTTTACATATGCTCTTATCTGCACAGACAATCTAAACAAGGAATCTGCAGCCTGCCCTGCTCCCAGTGTTGCTGCCTCTCTTAATTGCTAACACTATGTTGTACACTATAAAAAAAAGCCTATTCTGTGTCTATATAAGTAAATGGAACTTACTGGAGTAGCATTTTACTATGCATGGATATTCTGAAGAGGAAAGCTTTCACATTAATGGGATAAAAAATATAGGGCAATTCTCCTTCAATATTTCCCTATACAGACAATTAAACTAATTGTTGTGGGCAAATATTGCTAAGCCCAGACATATCAAATCTACTGAATGTGCTTCAACCTAGAATTAGTTTAGGGAAAGTGCACACTAATAATACCAGGATTTCTACTTTAGGTTTTTTTTAACCTAAATTGTGGTTTGTTTTTGACTTCTTTTTATAGATAGTAATTTTGCAATAAAGGTGGAATAAGTTATTGAACAAACCCCTGCCAGTTTGCAGGGTTTTATATATCCACTGTATCCACACATAGCCAAATATAAACACAAATAAATATATAGTAGAATGTGTAGACTGTGGTGCTTGTGAAGGTTCTCATTCATCCAGGTCATGGTATATCTGTTGTATTCAATTAGATCAACTGGACTTGAAGTTTAGTTCTTGAAGACGTTTCGCTAATCATCCGACTGGTTTCTCAATTCAGATTTGAGAAAGCCAGTCAGATGACTAGAGAAACGTCTTCAAGAACTAAACTTCAAGTCCAGTTGATCTAATTGAATACAACAGATGTAGACTGTGGTGTTTACAAGAAAATAAAATTATCTGAATAAGTCCTGCGAGTGGATAATTTGCTTATTTTTATATAAACAAACATAGATAGTTGAAAGGTGCACAACTTGGGCTTCATTTAAAGGGTAACTGTGGTCTCTAAACAAGTCTCCAAACAACGAGTTTAAATGAAAGTCCAGAAGTCCAGTTTCCTACCTTTAAAACAAGCCATCAACCACCTCTCTACGTGCTCCACAGCCCAAGATATAAAGAAATTAATGACCAGAAAGTTAATGGGTGGAAGGCTGACATGACTTTCCTAAGGCTGATCTTCCACCTCGCCGCCAGCGAGCACAGCCTCAGACTTCAGTGAAAGGACAGGAGACAGGAAGTCCCTCCCTGTAGTGTGAAGATCCCCACAGAGAAGGTAAGGGAATCTACAGCCCTACCCTCCCACAATGTGAAAGGGTTCTCACTCTGACTGAAAAGGCTGTTTTCACACTGTTTTCTGTAGGGGAGGGCCTGAGTGGCCCATGGCACCCATGAGTGGGCGGGGCTAAGGCACCCACAAGTGGGCGGTTCCACATGGGGCTGTAAGGGAAGGGGCCAAGGGGGCCTGCAAATGGAGGGGCCATGGGGTCCATGAGTAGGAGGGACCAGGGGGGCTTGCAAGAGGAGGGAGGCTGCAAGGGGAGTAGGAGACACAGGGCAAATTGACTGTCATCCACTGACATGGTTTCAGAGCAGGAAGCAGGAATTACAGGGGACCTGGTGATGCTACTGCCATATCACACACAAAAATGTAAATATTTTCAAAACTATGCAAAATAAACAATGAAAATAAATCAGGCACAGTTGTCTCCAGGACTTACAGTGCAAGGAATCTGTGCCGAGGCCTTTGATACTTGATAAAACCAAAGTGCAACTGGTGGGCTGGAAGTGTTCTGGGACCAGAGCAAATGTAAGGTAAGGAACACCGGTGATTACCGTCACTCCTCCATTTGTAAGACGTATGTCTTTATTATTTGCCTTGATTTTTAAATTGCAAGAAGCTAATGACTTTATTGGTAGATTCATTACTATTAGATACATTACAACATTCTATAATAATCATAGATTATTTTTTTAATTTAAGTTAAGGTAATTCCACTTTAGTTAACCTCTGTGGCAGAGTGGTGTTTTCTAGTGTTTTTACTAGCAGTAAATCACGGTCTAAAGACTCATACAGACATACAGTAAGTTACTGCCGGCTAAATTTGGAAACCAATATCTGTTGTATTCAATTAGATCAACTGGACTTGAAGTTTAGTTCTTGAAGACGTTTTGCTAGTCATACGGCTGGCTTTCTCAATTCAGAATGACTTGTACAAGAATCTGTGGTAATTCAATTATGTACCCTTGGAAAATCCCAATTAGCATATCACAGCTAGGTGTTAAGGGCATGATTGCATAGTGGTTACGAGGTGTTATAGGAACGCCCAGGGTATGGTGTCAAAACAGCATTGTACATGGCAGACAGTTGGTGTCGAACCCCCCCCACCTCTATTTAGGCTTGGTTTCTTTATTTTCACATAAATGGCCTCCTTGACACCTCTCTTGAACCAGTCACGTTCCTTTGCCAATATGTTAACATTACAATCTTCAAAGGTATGTCCTTCCTTAAGATGCAGGAACACGGCTGAGTCCTGACCCAAGGAATTGGCTCTTCTGTGCTGGGCATACGTTGATGCAGTTGCTGTTTGGTCTCCCCCACATACAAATCAGAGCATTCTTCACTGCACTGCACTGCGTATATGATGTCACTTTTTTTGTGTTTCGGTATTGGGTCTTTCGGATGTACCAATTGCTGCCTCAATGTCATATTCGGTACACCGTATCCCAGCAGACAGGTATACGTGTTTTTTGAAAATTCTTCTTAATTTTTGGAGAACCTGCTACATATGGGATGACCATGTTCTTTCTCCTGTCTTGCTTTTCCCCTTCACTGTTGGTATACGTGTTTTGACACCTTCCTTGGGCGTTTCTAGAACACCTCTTAGCCACTATGCAATCACGCCCTTAACACCTGGCTGTGATATGCTAATTGGGATTTTCCAGGGTACATAATTGCCACAGATTCTTGTACAAGTCATTCTGAATTGAGAAAGCCAGTCGGATGACTAGGGAAAGAACTAAACTAGTCCAGTTGATCTAATTGAATACAACAGATTTAACATGACCTGGATGAATGAGAACCTTCACAAGCATATTTGGAGACGAATGTTCAATGACCAACTTCTTCATTCAACAATCTTTTATGTGTGACAGCTCCTGTCTGCATTGTTTGTGATAAGTCAATGGATAACACCCAAAAAAAACATCACACATATAGGACCATCGTTCAATGATTAGCCACCAGACATCATCGCCTGCTCCTGCCCAACATTAACCATACATTTGTATGGGGCTAAAAGTCTGGTAGGGTAGCCAAAAAAGAATAATGTTTGTAGTGTAATTTACTGATAGAAGTAGTATTTACTGTAAGGATCAACTCTTTTTCTTTTCTTTTTTCATTCATAATTGTGCACTTAGTGCTAGTGTAATTGGCTAGCAGTTTAAAGGGGCATGATTTCAATTATAAACGGTGTTAACATTTCTGCAGCTATCTCAGGAACCAGAGCACGTACAAATGTGAGAGATTTAAAGGGAAAGTTTGGTGAAAAATATCATTGTTTAAAAATTCTTATTTTATAAAATGCATATCTAGTTATTCTACGTATTCTCTTCCATCTTGAAAAATTTGTTGATCTCATACGCTTTGCTGTCCCCTGCTGTTTACATTAGTGAGCTGCCATTTCAGGTTCTAACAGTCCTTCTTCTTCCCAGAATGCACCACTTCCTTGGAATGTTCCTAACAGTTATTTCTACTGATTGGCTGTTGGATGGGTCAAAGATGCTCAGATCACTACTGAGCATTTGAATCAACCCAGGCACTGGGTCAAGGACAAGACCATAACAGTCTCTTATAGGGGTCCTGTAAACAGGAAGTCAGTATTTTGGAACCATTTATTTATACACAGACAAATTGCCAAATGGGCAGATTAAGGTCATTAGGATGGAAAAATACTGCTCTTTTTTCTTAAAAGTATATGTTTTTGCCCTGAACTTCACCTTTAATTTATTCCTTGTGGTCTAGCAACAGGATTAAACTTTTTTTGGGTTGACATTTCCTTTAATAAACACACAGATTACAGAGGTTAGAAAAGCCATGACTTGTACAGGAATCTTTCAGCAATAAATACCCTGAAATGGGCACAAAACAGACCTTCTAAATGCAAGGTGTAGATTGCATTCAAGCTAATACAGTAGGTTTATTAAACTGTCCAGTTTAAGGCTATATACTTTGTCTATATTTCTATCATAGCTTTGATACCAAAACTATTTCAAACTCCACAGGCACTAGTTCTTCCTTTATTTTTTTTAACAGAATACTGGAAAGTGCCTGACATCACATATTCACATTCATTGGACAATGAAATATCAATTAGAATAGTTATGAAAGAAGCCTTTATCCTAAAAATACTGTATCATTGACACCTTTCTGGTTGCACAATATTGGCCTTGGGTGTGGGGAATGAATATGGCCTCATGCCTGTTCTAAAGTATATGGGCCAGTATTTGAATTTTTAAAAATCTCTACTAACATAATTTGTCATTTTTCATGGTATAAGCAAACTTGTCCAAGCTGTTGTAAATTAACATAAAAAAACATGTTATTACTCAATATGTCCTTAAATAATTTTATAAACAAATACAATCAATTTATTATTAAAGATTTTCCAATTGGAAGAAAATATTTATCACTCATCAAGAAATAGTTGTTACATCAATACATCAATATAGAAATAAGAGATCTGATCTCAATCTTGCCATAGATGAAACCCTATTGTAAACAATGCAATTTTTTCAGTTACTTCATTGCAGATAGATGTAAAATTTCCCTAGCTTAAAACAGATTCCTTTTAGAAGAGGTAGTCACCTTGAACATTAAACATAATATAATAACTTGCTTAAGCTCTTTAACAAAGTTCACATTAGAGTATTTCTGCACTTTGATGTTTGCACCCAAAATATGCAGGCTCTTTTTCCCATTTCATTTCTCACTGCAGTCTCTAAACTACCTTAATCTCCTGCCCTCGGATGTTGACTTTATAAAAGCAAAGGTCAGGGGTTACAGGAGACAGCTATAAAAGCTACTACTCTTGCCTAAAACATTTATCATTGCAATATATATATATATTTAAATGACTTATTTATATATAACCCCATATATATCTTTATTTAGGTGATAAATCACTTTGTGTGGACTAAACACATTTATTAATCTATTTAATTCCCATGGTCCTCTGTGATTGGGAGATGCTTTTGTAGTTGTGCCCTTAGGCTCCCCCTAAAGCAGAGTATATATGCTGATTATCAGGCATGTGGATGATTCGAAAATGTCCATTCCTAATAATGACAGATCATCACCATCGGTTGCAAGATAGGTTGTTTCAGATGAAAATTTTAAGTCACCTACGGTATGTTAATGTATTTAAAGTATTGAATTTAAAAATTAAGTCCTTCAGAAATGGCCCCCTTTCTAAGCTAGCTATCTATACATATAAATATGTGTGTGCCATTTGGTGCACATAATATTGTGAGAGTTTGTATGAGTGTGCACTGACCACATTTACTTTTACCTAACGCATTGGAGGTTTACAAGGCTATAAAATTGTTACCTGCCTAGATTGACACATTTTCCCTGACATGCATTCTCTTGAAATTCTGCACTATGAGAAATTGGTATATTGCACATTTTCTTTTAATCTGTATTAAAAAATCTGGTAAACTATCAAACTTTAATTGAACAAATGGTGAATGCCAGACTTTTCCATTAATCTCTGCATTTATAGAAAATAGTTATGGTCAAACTTCCTTTTTAACCACAGCATTGAATGAAATTGGTAAAAAAAAAAACAGATAAAATAATTTACAATATAAATTGGGCTGTTGTACATCCATATTAATGTCCAACAAGAGACCAAAAATACAATACATACAAAAAACAGAATTCTAGTGCACAAACAATTCTAATTGCATATTGGCTACCTCCATAAGGTTGCTACTACAAACAGTCTGCTAAACCCTGGATAAATAAAAGGAATTAGTTCAATAAGTTGGCCAAATTATTTTAAGCCCAGTCACCACGTCAAGGTTGCTTTCTTTAACTGGGTCCTAACCTACTGGTACTTGCCTTTTTGGCTGCATGAGCTGGCAGCCTCTCTTGTGTGGCCTGTGTGCTTGAAGCTGACTCCCTTGATTAACCATATGGAGATAAAGTCAATATGCAATTAGAATTGTATGTGCTCCATTAAAAAAAAAGTTTTCTGCAGGAAACTTGCTGGTTTCGTCCTCCTGGATAAAGTTATCTGCAGCCCTGCCCGACTAGATGTACTGCTCCCTTTAGCTTCCTGGGCCTTTAAGTGCAATTTCTGCATGTTCCACGCATGTGCAACCTCTCGTGTGACGTTAGTGCGCATGCGGCGTAACAGCCCAGTCCCCCGCCCCATTCTACATGTACCAGTGTTCCACATTGTATCTTTGTTTGGGCATGGGTAAAAGATTTGCTTTTAGCAAGACATGTACAAGTTTCAGGTTGAATTCCTATTTTTATTATTTTTTACTGAAATGTTTATGTTTCTTACATCTATGTTATATAAGAAATACACTGTAAAGATTACTTTTCTTTTTGTCTGAAAAGTAAAGGATTATATCATTGTTAGGACAGGAGCACTGAATGTGTTTGAAAACAAAAACTGAAACTGTGTGTCAGGGAGAGGAGGGATCTCCATGTGGTATTGTGATTGGCTGTCAGCTTCTAGTAAGCAAGACTGCAACTTCCTTGTCTTGATCTGTTGAGCACCCTTTTATTTATACTTTTTATTTAAAAAATGTTATTTGTTTAGTCAGAAAATGGCACACATTTTTTATTTGTGTACAGAAAGAAGATATTAAACTAATTAGAACTAAATTTGTATACCACCATATTCCGAAAGCATCCAAACAAAGAACATTAATGTAATATACTAATTTGTTAATTCACAATGAACTGTAGTATATAGCAGACAACTGAAAGTGGCTTTCCCGGTCAGGGTGGAGAGAAGGGGTCGGGAAGGGGGCGTGGTGGGACGATGTGACATCAGTAATGTCACTGAAGTGTCAGGGCAGAGTGTAGGGGTGTGGCGCACAGCGTGATGTAAATTATGTCACAGAAGAGGTGTGGGGCAAAATAGGACTTGAAGTTGAATTTTACCAACATCCAATGAGGTTCTAATCTTACAAAATGAACCACTGTTAGCAAATCAAAAAATTCTCATTGTACATGACAATACAGGAAGTGTAAGGAAGTTCCTGTATTACACCCAATTATGTGCTGTTTGTGACAGTCTAAGCCAATCAAAAACTCTTCAGATTCTCAGGTTGCCCGATGGTGCTGTTTAGATTGAACTGCACATTGTGACAGGATTGCCTGGGTCTCTTAGACTCCATGTATTATAGCTGTCATGCAGGTGGAATATGGAAAGGAGGGCAAGTTTGGTAAGGTCTATGACTCCTCCTGCCTTAAGTGACCCACATAGCTATGGGCAAATGGATCACTTGCATGGTCAAATCCTTGGATAGGATTCACTAAAGCACAAATGTGGAATTTAAAGTCAGAAAATGGCTTTATTCCAGGATGTATGAAAACAACATTTTCCAGCATTGTGCGCAGTCAGAGAATGCTAGTAGTTGTAGTTTTTAAACATATGAAAAGTTCAACACCCATGCTCTATATCATTAGGCTGTATTGCATCTGTATACATTCATTAGCCAATGGATATAAAAAAGAAACTTACTGCTAACAGAATGCTGGGAGTTGTAGTTTTCAAACATGTGAAAGGTCCCAAATTTAACACCCCTGCTCTATACCATTAGGCTGCATTACACCTGGAAACATGCATTAGCTTCAGGACATTAAGAAGAAACTTACTGCAAACAGAGGATGCTGGGATTTGTAGTTTTCAAACATGTGAAAGGTCAAATGTTTAACACCCCTGCTCTATACCATTAGGCTGCATTGCATCTGGATTCATGCCTTAGCTACAGGACATTAAGAAGAAACTTACTGCAAACAGAGAATGCTTGATTTTTAGTTTTCAAACATGTGAAAGGACACATGTTCAACACACCTGCTCTATACCGTTAGGCTGTATTGCATCTGGACACATGTCTTTGCTACAGGACATTTAGAAGAAACTTACTGCAAACAAAATGCTGGGATTTGTAGTTTTCAAACATTCCAAATGTCACAAGTTTAAGACCCCTGCTCTATACCATTAGGCTGTATTACATCTGGACACATGCCTTAGCTACAAGACATTAAAAAGAAACTTAATGCAAGCAGAATGCTGGAATTTGTAGTTTCCAAACATGTGAATGGTCACAAGTTCAACACCCCTGCTCTATACTATTAGGCTGTATTGCATCTGGACATATGCATTTGCCACAGATTATAAATGAGATATTTTGCATTTTCCCGTCCATCCCAGGAAAGCTATATCTTTACAAAGGCTTTTACAGCATTCCACAAGCTAAATACAAAACTAACTACAGGAAAGCTCTCAGGAAAGCTATTCAGGACATAGAAATGTAACACAAGCATAGCCCTTTTCATCGTGGCCAGTGATAGATGTTCCTTCTGAGATCCAGTTAGTCTTAGGTGGGGGGATCCATGCTGTTCTCTTGCTAGGTAACTGGTGGGGCTGTCTCATCAGTTATACCTGTCATCTCATTTGAGTGATTTTTTTTTATTAATAATGAACTTTGTATTGAAAGCTGTTCTGGACATTATACTTGCAGCTTTTATTTTTGTTGACTCTATACCTACCGCATATACATGCATATAAGCCTAGGTATTCAGGCTTTGAAAATATAGCCTGAGTCACTCAGCTCATTGTGAAATCTGGCTGCCGCTCGCTCCACGTCTGCTGGCTGACTACTTGCTAACTACCGCCCAGTCTCTCTTCTACCGAGAGCCTCTAAGCTACTGGAACGTCTTGTCTTCTCCCGTATCGATAATTATCTTCATTTTCATAACTTACTAGACCCCTAGCAGTAAGGGTTTTATCCTGCGCACTCCACGGAGATGGCTCTGTGCAAAGTTGTGAATGACTTTCAGGCTACCAAAGCCAAAGTTCTCTAGCACAAGAAAGATATGGGGAAGCACACTAATCAGGTGAATTCACAACTATTTATTGTAAAAACACATACAACGTTTTGGGACTCCCTGTCCCTTTCTCAAGACTTGAAAAAGGGACAGGGCGTCCCAAAATGTTGTATGTGTTGTTACAATAAATAGTTGTGAATTCACCTGATTAGTGTGCTTCCCCATATCTTTCTTGTGCTAGAGAACTTTCTGGCCCTTGGAGTGGAGGGCTAGGGGAACTACACCTATCTACTTATCTGGCATACAGCCAACACCGGTGTGCTGGAGTGTTCCTTGGACTGTATTGCGATACCAAAGCCAAAGGCAACTTTTCTACTGTCATTCTTCTGGACCTCTCCTCTGCTTTTGACACAGTTGATCATTCCCTCCTAATGCAAATTGTTCACCCCTTGGGCATCCGGAATGAAGTGACATTCTGGCATGGTCCTACCTCTCGAACAGAACCTACCCTGTGTCATATGATAATAAAATATCCTCTCCAGTTCCACTTAGTGTTGGGGTTCTGAAGGGCTCTGTTCTTGGACCCCTGTTGTTCTCCCTCTATACTATTTCCCTAGGAGAAGCCGATGATACTCAAATATATTTTTCCACCCCCACACATAGCCCTGACACCCAATCACGCATCTCTGACTGTCTCCGTGCTGTCTCCTCATGGATGGCACACCAATGCCTTAAACTAAACCTGATTAAAACTGAATTAATCATTTCCCCACCTAAACCTGGTCCTATCCCACCTTTCTCCATTTCTGTGAACAACACCCCCAACTCCCCTATTCAGTCATTGCTTTGGGGTTATTATTGATTCCTCTCTCTCCTTTTCCAATCACATTAACTATGTTGCTAAAACCTGTCACTTTTTTCTTCGTAACATTGCAAAAATCCATAGATTCTCTTTCCACTGCTATGCTTATCCATGCTTTCATCCTATCATGCCTCCTGGACTATTGTAATCTTCTGCTTTCTGGTCTTCCTGCTTCCCATCTTTCTCCACTTCAGTCCATACTTAACTCTTCCACACGCATTGTCTCGCTGTCTAATAATCGGGAAATGAAATATTCTCTGTGCTGCACATCTACCTGGCTCCCAATTAAACAACGCATTAGCTACAAAATCTTTCTCTAAACATTTAAATCACTTCGCTCTGCTGCTCCTTCTTATATTTATCACAAAACAATCTCTTATGCAGACCCCCCACTCACATTGCCTCCTCTCACCTTTTTCCTCTCGTGGCTCCTGTCCTCTGGAATTCTATTACCCTCTCTCTTCGTCAAGAAACCTCAATAAACAAGTTTAAATCTAACCTCTTATTCTCTCTGAGCAGAGCACAGGACTGCTGACACTGCCCCAGTAAATACTATAGCAATTCCACCCTCTCCTATGTATCTGTATGTTACCCACCTAAGTAGATAAGTTCTACGGGCAGGGACCTCTTTCCTCATGTTACATGTTTTGAGTACTTGTATTTCTTCTTTTGTGTCCCCATATATCTCTGCCCATACCCTCCGTTCATCACAAAACAATCTCTTATACAGACCCCCCCACTCACATTGCCTCCTCTCGCCTTTTTCTCTTGTGGCTCCTGTCCTCTGGAATTCTATACCCCTCTCTCTTCATCAAGAAACCTCAATAAACAAGTTTAAATCTAACCTTGTATCCTATCTATCTGAGCACTGCACAGGACTGCTGACACTGCCCCAGTTAATACTATAGCAATTCCACCCTCTCCTATGTATTTGTATGTTACCCACCTTAGTAGATAAGTTCTACAGGGCAGGGACCTCTTTCCTCGTGTTACATGTTTCGAGTACTTGTATATTTCATGATGCTCATACTTACATATATTTATGTATTTATTTATCGTCTTCATCTTGCACGACTTTTTGTATTCTATATTGTACAGTGCTGCGTCCCCAAGTGGCACTATATAAATAAGCATATACAAACATACATTTTTATATCCAGTGGTGGAAAGGTGGTTTACACCGTTCCATTTGTTGCAAAAGGGGGCACCAACTTTGTATTAGCAGGGGTCTTTATTTCAGTTTCTTTATTTTCTCACTAATAAATAGCATTTACCTATAGTTTTACTTGGACTAGGAAACTGTCATTGTCACTATATTTGTTGCTACCTTGAGCCCTACAAACAATCTTGTTTGCATGTGCACTTTCTGGCCAAAATTCCTGACATCAGTCACATACTCCCTTGTAAAAGTTCCAGACTATTTTTCTGCACTGTAACTTAATGTAAATGGCTGTGGGACCTGGGAAATGGTCTTGGAAACATGTTTGAATATCCAGGACTTACGAAAAATCGATTTTACGCTCACGCGCGCTACTTTCGAGCTCTCACGTTTGAACGTTCGATAATTATCCCATTTTACTCGCATATTCGATATTTGCTCGCATATTGGTATAATAGACATTTTACTCGCGGATTCGATAATTCGATATTTACTCGCGTATTGGTATATAGACATTTCACTCGCATATTCGATAATGTATTTACTCGCGTATTGGTATAATAGTTATTTTACTCACATATTCGCATGCCTCGAACGTTCGAACATTTGATAATTATCGAAAGTCCGAAGAATATTGAAAGTTTGAGAAATCTGGGTTCGGGATAGTTTGAGAAGTTCGAGTCCGTTCGAACGCAGGTTTGAGTTCTAGTCCATCTCTAACTGTAATATGATCCGCGACGCACAACGTGTCCCAACGTTTGTTTCAGCCGACAATCGGCCAGTGTATGGGCCCTTTATCGGCCGATTGTCAGCCGGTTGTTCGGCGATCCGCCCAGTCGGATGGGCAACGTTCCCCCATTTTGGCCGATAAAATGTCCATACACAGGCCGATCATTGGCCGAAACGAACGTTCGGACACATCGTGCGTCGCGGGTCGGGAGCTTTTTAGTTTGTGATGACCTGCTGTAAAAAGCTGTGAGAAACATAACTGTCAGTGACTAAAACAGTGGGTGTGCTATAAACAGGAATGCTGGGAAATATGTTAATGCAATATGTTAATGCAAATTTATCAAAAGCCAGAGCAACTCGAGTGGTGACATACAGTTGAATATTTGTAAAGTGCTCATTCTTTCTATTCAATGTCATCTGGAGGTCAGTTTTTTTAATTTTCTAATCTCTGCACTGAAAGACACTACTAAATGCCACACCATCCCTAATTTCCATAAAAAACAGAAAATGGCATGCAGTAATGCCTGTATTAAAATAAATTAGTAAATGTCAAACTTTCTTGACCTCTGCATCGAAAGTAAATGTAATCCGCTGAAGAACTATTTATTTTCACTTTCTGGCCACACCTCCTGTCTTCAGTCACATGGTAACTGGATTGGCTATAGATTACTAGTGGGGTGACTTGCTGTATAAACTTCCTGCAGTAGCTTAGAACTGGGATGCTGGGAAATAAAACACAAACCTCACGTTAGAAAGGTGTTTTTTGAGTATTATTTGCCCTTTTCACGGTCTAGAATATTGCCATTTATGAACGCTAATATCGCTAATAGACTATGATATATGATCTATGATAGCAGTTCTTTTTTAGATATATATTTGCAGGTTTACACTATTATGCCTAACTATGGATTCATGATGCATGTTTTGATATAGTTTTCAGAAATACTACTTCTGCCACATGCTACGCTAGGGAGGCAAAGGGAGCTTACGAGTATTAATGGCATAGAGGTTGGTGTCAGGAGATGGGTTTTTAGAGAACTGGGTTGACTTCTGTCAGCTACATGCTCTTTAGTAGTGATGGGCTACAGCTTACGGATGATGTTGCAGCTGAATTAGGGGTAAAGATGGCTACAGTGTTGGAGAAGATTTTAAACTAGGTATGGGGGGGAGAGTATTTTGGATTACACGGACAGATAGAGGGGTTAGTAATCAGGAGGCTTATAAGATAATGGAGGGGGTCATAGAAAAAAGGGAGGCATGGAAATAAATTAAATGATAATCAAAATGTATGTTTACAAATGCAAGAAAAACTGGGGGTCTTGAACTAATAAAAAAGTATAATATGATCGGTATAGCTGAAACACTGCTATATAATTCACATGATTGGCAGTAGATTTTAAAGGATGAGGCTGAAATAATATCGGTGGAGCTGTGCAAAGGCTTCGGGGATGGGGCAGGTTCTGGTCATGGGGGGTTTCAATTACCCTGACATAGAGTGGAGTAAGGAAACAGCCAGCACCTCAAAAGGTATCAAGTTTCTGAAGTTAATATATGAGCATTTTCTAACAAAAAAGGGTGCTTATTGGATCTCGTAATATCTAATAACCTTGAGCTCATTATGAAGATGAAGGTAATGAGAAGCTTAGGGACTAGTGATCATAATAAAATGTAATTTAATATAGGTTGCAAAAAATTAAAGTGCACTGGGCTAATAAAAACTTTAACTTTGGGAAAGCTAATTTTATGCTATTAAAAGAATCACTCCTGCTCATGGACTTCTAAGGTAAGGATACAGAAGTGGTTTGCCTTTAAAGGTTTATTGAACTATTACTACATTTTTTCACTTTTTTCGATTTTTACACATTAGTGTAAAAAAATGAGTTCCGGTAATGCGTGGCTTAATAATTATTGTTTAGATAGCTGAACAAAGAAAGCCAAAATGTTTTTTTAAGTATATTAATAGTAAAAAGATGAGGTCAGAGATTGTGGAATCAATAAATAATGGGGACAAAAAAGTTATAGAAGATGTCAAAAAGGCTAATGTGGTAAACAGTTTTCATTCTTTTCTATACACTATAGAGAATCCTGTTCTAAGTGAATCTCTGTTGGAAAAGACAGCAAAGGCTAGAGCTAGCTAGATATTGTCTTGTATAAAGAGGGGAATAGATTCAAGGGAGAAAAAATATTTTTCTCCCTCTTTACATGGCACTGGTAAGGCCTCATTTAAAATATGGGGTGTAGATTTGAAATCTATACAATATACAAAAGGGATATCTTGAAAATGGAAGGGCAACTAAAATAATGAGAATGGAGGGGATCAACTATGCAGGCAGGGTTAGGTCTGTTTACATTGAAGAAGCAGTAATTGTGTGGAGATATCATTACTTTATAAAAATATATTAATGGGACTTATTATAAACTCTCGGGTTAGGAAAGGTTTTTTTACAGTGAGAACGGTGCAACCATGGAAACGTCTTCCATATGTGGTAATGGCAAGTTCATTAAAATGCTTTAAGAGGGGACTGGATACATTTTTGTCAAAAATCCCTCCTCTTTTCCAGCAGTTATATATAGGTTTACACTTATAATATATGTATTAAAGGTGTGGCTTTTAGAATTTGATATATAGCACTGGGATTGACCTATTATATATATCAGCTACAACTGTAGTATAAGCAATTGGGATTATTTGGAAGCAATTTTTGAGTTTTTTTATTTAGTGTGCATACTACCCCATTAAAGAATTTTCTGGTATTTCTCCTGATTTTTATTAATTAACCATTGTTAGTGTTTCTTTAACTCTAATCATTTAATTGAAGGCTGCACTTTTACCATCTGCTTGTGTCCGCTTTTATATGTGTTTGCGCTTGCGTTTTGCAGAGGATTATGGGGAAAATAAAAATCGCATTGTCATTTTAAATGTGTCCTCTTGTGTCTTATTTCCTATGTGCTTCCATAAACTTGTATTATCAGCGATTTTGACAAAAATGGTGATTGCATAAGTTATAAGATCGCAACACATCACAACGCACTTGTAGGGCCTCTATGCTTTCCACGATTTACATTATATATAAAATGTTGTACAGATCACAAAGCAGAAACGGATCGCAAAACGCAGCAAAAATGTGCAAGTGAGGGCTAGCCATTTAAGTTCAGAAAAAGAAAACAGCCCCCCCCCCACATTGTGAAATACCTTCTATTGCTCCCTAACCTCCAGCAACTTGCCTTGTTATTTTAGCAAGGACCTTAACAGAAGCAGAGCCCAGACCGGCTGACAGGTAGGAAGTTCAATATAGTTCCAACAAAGCCAGAGTTGAGAGATAAAAAAAATATTAGCCAATTAGCCAATAAGGCAAGTACCAGTAGGTTAGGACCCAGCTATAGAAAGCAACCTTTGCATGGTGGCTGGGCACTAGAATTCTATTGTTTGTAGATAAGAAATATTGTCAGGGTCAGGGTTCAAGAGAAGATATGTCACATTGCAGACCTATTGAAAGACATTTTTACTGAGGAGGCTTGTGGCTATGGGGCTCTGGGCCACATAGTAGGTGCTATGGTTGCTATGGTGATCCCTCTGCCACAGACTGTGACAATGACATCCAATGACCTGCCTTTTACATCTGAGTAGGGATCAGTCATCTGGGTGCTCTACACTACAGCCATCGTTCTGAGACCTCTATTCTTGTAGCTGTGATGGCATTCATTTTGAAGGCATTCAGAAGCAGTTGGCAATAAAAATTTCATCTAATAAGACCCACCAGTTATAGAGCCTGTGTTTGGCTTGCTTTACTCTTACTGTATGATCTAATGTGCTGTACAAATCATAACAAACCAACCAATCGGTATAGAAAAAACATTTTACAAGTCTGGTAAAGTGAAATAAATAAAATGTTTAATATGACCGTTAAATTCAGAAATATTCCCTCATATCGGACTAAAAAAAGATTTTCACAGACCTGTTGTACAATTTAATAATTACAATAAATGAAATTAGCTGGGCTGCTCTGATTGTATTAAAACTGCATTAATTCTGTCAGTCTCCCACCCCACTAATCCAATTGAAATACAAGTAACTGCTGGGTGCTCCTATAGTACCATGACCAATGGTTAATAATCAAAAGAATGATAATGTAATAGTGCACACCAGACTTGAGAAAAACTTGTGTGTTTATTTCACATTTCGTTATCATGATATCTTTATCAGACAACCTTGTTATCTGATATTGATTGATATCCATTAGTGTGACTAACTTTAGGAACCTGCGCTGCGGCTCTGGGTAAATAAATCCGGCCTTATATCACACTATGCAGTTTGTAAATAGTTTCTGTAAATTTTCTGTACACAAGGGGCTTTGTAGACTTTTTGGCACCTGAGACAAACTTTTAAAAGTCATTTATACTTGCGGCGCTTGGTTTGGGGATGAAGATGTGATTTGGTAAGTGGATGACTAACACTGGCTGGTGGACTGGAGGGCTGACTTAACACTGGCTGGTGGACTGGAGGGCTGACTTAACACTGGTTGGAGAAAATGATGGGCTGACTTAACACTGGCTTGAGAACTAGAGGTCTGACTTAACACTAGATGGAGAACTGGAGGGCTGACTGAGAATGGCAAAAGTGCCCAAACACAGAGATATGTAATAAAGTGCCATGCACTGACTGGTAACATTAGGTGCTCCTCCCCACACACAAAGACTTATAATAAATGTACCATCCGCAGGATCCTCATTTGGCATACTGTATACTTTTAGATGTGCCAGTGTGGGCCTTACTATGTTGGGAATATGGTGAACAGTTTTCGTTAACGATTTGCCAACCATCATAGATACAGCTAGAGATATTGAAAAAAATATAGGAAAATATGGAAACCAGTCAGTAGCACAACACGTTAAAGGAGAACTAAACTTAATTTTTTTTTATTCCTAATGTGAAAGCTTTTCTCCCCAGAATACCTATACATTGAAAGATTCTTCTCTAGTTATTTGCATTTAGTAATAGATTCTGTAACAAAGGAGGCTTCCATGTTGTTGCCAGTACAACTCAGATCCCATGTTGGCTTCAAAGAGCCACGCCCCCTGACCCCAGGATTCACTGTCTCTATGCACAAAGTTTCTATCTTCTCTTCCTAGTGAAAGATAACGTTTCTAAATGTACCTGTGGTCACAGGTGAGTTGTACAAACTTAATATATAGCAGCTCTGTTATTTATTTACCAACCAGCGTGAATTGCTGAAAGCCTTCCAGTAGCAATGCAAAACAGTGAACTGCTTTGACATTTACTGAAATGTGCATCTATCTATTGCAAGTTCACTGGTGGTGCATTCTTCTAAAGTGCTGGGTTAATAAAAAAATCAGACTATTGGGGCACATGTTTGATCCCCCATGTTCCCTATGTTTTTGTTTTTATTATGTATCTAGCAAAACATAAAGACTCCACATGTACTAGATAATTACTTATTAGCCCTTGTGGCATAGAGGTAGAAAACTTTGTTTTTAGAAAGACACAGTATAGAAGGTTGCTGGTTCGATTAACCATACTTACTTTTATTTTTTGATGAAATTTACCTTTTCTGTTTCCTTAATCCATGCTAGCAAAGACATAAGCTGCAAAGATTACTTTTCTTTTTTGCATCAAAAGCAAACAAATTTATCATTGTTAGGGACAGAAGAATTTGTAATGTGTTTACAAAAAAACTACACTGGAATCTGAGTTCTGTGTCAGAGGGAGGGATCTCTGAGCTGTAACATGATTGGCTGTCAGCTTCCAGGAAGCAAGACTGCAGTTTCCTGTAAATGTGTACTGCGCACACTTAGCGGGGTGTTCCCAGATAAGGTGAATTATGGGAGCTGGCCCCTTGTATTCACAGGTTATTTTCATAAATCACCCAGCATCCACAGCAAAGGGAGAGATAAGACACAGCTTGTTGTGTGTTTCTGAATGTGCTCTGTCTATTGGGGCAATGCTGTCTGGGGACTTTAGTTCTTCTTTAAATCATCTGGTCACAATCTGTCAGAGTTGAAGTGTATAGTTTTTGATCATGTCCCATCGATGGAGGGGAACAAGGCTGAACGTTACAAAATAGATCTCTCATTTGCAGACACTGGCACCCTATGGGTTAAATGAAATTATCATTTTTAACTGTTTTTTGTAAATATTATGTGTGATATTTTATGTTTTCTATATTGCCTGCAGTGATTACCTGCCTGGGATGTGCTATTTTCATCCAGTGTGTTGTTTGATGGTGGACTGCGACCTCTGCATAGTGTATGTGGGCTCTGACACCTACCCAGATCAGTGAAAATCCCCAGAGTCTGGAGGCTGATAAGGTACACTACTCCTGCATAGAAGTGATGGGATCTGGGTCCGACTCAAACCTGGATCTGACACGGAACACCTTGAAAATAGGATCGGAAACTCAAAAGTAGTTTCTGATCGTATTTTCAAGGCTTATCGAATGTTTGAGAATATTTTTCTAGGGTTACCAAAACTAACCTCGTACATTTGGTAACCCTAAAAAATGCGGTCCGAACCCTCGAAAGTATGTTCTGTTTTCAATATATGTAAATCCGAAAATGGAACGAAACTTACGCGTTTCGCCCATCTCTACTGTGTAAGAGGCGTCTAGAAGGATATTGTAATATGGTTTCCCTTATCTAATAGGGTTAAGAAAGTTTATCCTTAAGATGCAGGTACATGGCTGAGTCCTGACCCGAGGACATACCGTTGAAGATTGTAATGTTAACATATTGGCAAAGGAACATGACTGGTTGAAGAGAGGTGTCAAGGAGGCAATTTATGTGAAAATAAAGAAACCAAGTCTAAATAGAGGTGGGGGGGTTCGACACCAACTGTCTGCCATGTACAAGGCTGTTTTGACACCTTACCCAAGGGCGTTCCTATAACACTTCTTAGCCACTAAGCAATCACGCCCTTAACACCTGGCTGTGATATGCTAATTGGGATTTTCCAGGGTACATAATTGCCACAGATTCTTGTAGAAGTCATTCTGAATTGAGAAAGCCAGTTGGATGACTAGTGAAACGTCTTCAAGAACTAAACTTCAAGTCCAGTTGATCTAATTGAATGCAACAGATATGCGTTTACTAACATAAGTAAACCCGATCATTTAAAATGTTAAAACTGTATGATTACAAGTTTAATATGTCCTTTGCCAAAAAAAAAACTTCACAAGACTTTACAAAAAAAAAATTAAAGACGCAGAACGTGGGGCCATTAAATAATGGGCTAAGATGGTTATAGAGTTTGCTGAAAGAGCAAATGTGCTAAACCATTTCCCCCCCTCTGCGTATACTATAGAGAAACCTAGACCTAATAGCAAAGACTGTAATAGTGAGAATGGTATAATGAAAGATTATTCACTCTGGCTCTGACAGAGGGTACAGTACAGAAACAATTTGGCAAAGTAAACAGCAACAAGTCCCAGGACCTGATGAAATACATCCACAGTTCTTAAGAGAGCTTAGTCGAGTTTTATCTAGGCCACGGTTCCTTAGCTTTTCAGATTAACTTCTTTCTGGAGATGTACCTATGGATTGGGAAAAAAGCTGACGTAATACCAATATTCAAAAAGGGTTGTCCTTAACAGCCAGATAGCTATAGACCTGTAAGCTTAATATCAGTGGTTGGGAAGGTACTGGAAACTTTGTTAAGGAGTTATATTCTGGATTTTGTTTCAAGAACTCAAGTAGTAGAATTTAGATAGTAATCAGTATGTATTCATAAGAAATAGCAACTAACTTGCCTGTGTTTTATGAATATGTAAGTAGGAATTTATATTCTTGCATAACTGTGGATGTAGGATGTAGCTTAAAAGCTAAGGCTTTTGGTACTGTGCCACACAAGTAACTTAGGTAAAAACTAAGGTCTGCTGGTCTTGACAAAAACATTTGTTTATGGATAAAGAATTGGTTAGATTGCATACAGAGAGTGGTTACACACTCAGCTTTATGTGGGCTAATGTTCTATGTGGGGGAAACTCGGGGGTCCTTACAGTGGCATAATGACTGCCCCCACCACCCCCGCAACAGCGGGGTGCCAGGGTGGTAGTAGGGCCCACCACAATCCCAAGATGCCTCCCGCGATCAGCCATTTTAAACAGCTGATTGCGCGTATGAATGAAACATACGTGCGATAAGCTGTTTAAAAGACCGGACCCGAACTTCCGGAACTGAACTGAGGGAGGAATGGGCCTCCATTCTTGCGGGGGCCCCTGCAGGTACACCCCTGGTTCTGTAATGGGGACCCTTCTACTAAATCTGTATATAAATGTCTTAAAAGTGAGTATTGAGAGCAAGGTTTTTTTGTTAGCTGATGACACAAAACTATGCAGAGCATTGGAAACTTTAAATGATGTGCAATTGCTGCAATTAGAAAAAAAAAGAACAAAACCCTTAGCATACTATATAAGTACAATACAATTCTTTTATTTAACAATTGGGAAATTTATAAAACATAATAAAGCACACCCTACACATTTTCACATAACTGTCCACTTATAAGTATAGCATATCTTAATATACAGTAGTATATATCATTAGTATGACAGCACATGCAACCAACCAGTTGTAACAGGGCATATCAGAGTATGTATAAAGAAAGTAAGACCATACAATACAGTTCAGAGGCTTCCTGAAAAGTGCTTAGGAGACGTTTTCTGCTGCATGCAGAACTAGAATTTTTTTTAAAATGGACTGGACTGCACTATTGTAACCTACTACTTTCTGGTCTTCCTGCTTCCCACCTCTCTCCTCTTCAGTCTATACTTAACTCTGCCACACACATTGTTTCGCTCTCTAATAAACAGGATCCCAAATCTCCTCTATACCGGACAACAACCTGGATCCCCGTTAAACAGCGCATTGTATACAAAATCCTTCTCCTAACTTTTAAAGCCCTTCGCTCTGCTGCTCCTTCTTATATTTTATTTCTCTAGTGTCCCCATATGTTCCTGCCTGTACCCTCACCTCAGCTCCTGTACAGACCCGTCACTCGTACTGCTTCTTCTCACCTTAAACCTTTCTCTCTTGTGGCTACCATCCTCTGGAATTCTCAATTCTGAATTGAGAAAGCCAGTCGGATGACTAGCGAAACGTCTTCAAGGACTAAACTTCAAGTCCAGTTGATCTAAATGAATACAACAGATATAATATGCGGTGAAATTTTGGAATCCCATACATGCAATAAAATCTTTAGGGCAACCAAATGAATTAGAGTAATGGATAGGCTTGACAATGCAGAAAGATTACACAAGTTAGGGCTATTTACACTGCAGAAGTGTAAAAAGTGATTATTTATTTCATCAAGTAAGTTAGTGGATTTCTAAAAACTATGCACTGAATTATGTTTTTTCTATTTTAAAAATATACTAAGTCACTTTATAAAATAAGCAATTTATTTGATTCAATATTTGAATTCACTGGTTATCGATGCACTGTCACTTTAAGTGAAACATTGAATTATGGGTAACCTTAGCCTTTATAAGCACATTTGTTTAAAATGGATGGCACCCCTATGGCTGGAGCTTAGAACACGTCAAAGAGTTTTGGATATGTTTGTGTTGTGTTAAGTAAAGATTTGTTTGCCATTTTGACTTAAAGGAGAACTAAACTTAATTTTTTAAAAACCTAATGTGAAAGTTTTTCTCCCCAGAACACCTATACATTGTAAGATTTTTCTCTAAAAAGTTTTTAGTACATGTGAGAAATAGGTTCTGGAAATAATAAGGCTTCCATGTTGTTGCTAGTACAACCCACAGCGTATAAAGGAGCAACACCCATGAACCCAATATTCATTGTCTCTATGCCCAGAGTGTTTTCTATACAGATGTCTCCACACCAGGGAAGTCCCTGGTAAGACTTTGAAAGCTGATTGTTACCCTGCAATTTATTTACCAGTGTGAGTTGGTGGTAAATAAACTGCAGGGTAACAAGTAGCTTTCAAAGTCTTATCATGGACTTCCATATTCCATTTTTTAAATTATTCAGTGATGGCGCACCCTGTAAGGCACCATGTTTAAAAAAATACAGTTCAGAAGGTCACAAGTTCAATACCCCTTCCCTTTATTTTTTATTTTATTAGGTTCCTAGTAAAAATTCTACATGTACCAGTGTTCTGTATCACATCTCTGTTAGCCTAGAGGTAAGAGCTCTGCTTTGAGCAGGACAGAGTAAATGTACAATACACTGCAAAGATTACTTTTCTTTTTGTATGAAATGTAAAGGATATATCATTGTTAGGACAGGAGCATTGAATGTGTTTGAAAACAAAAAACTGAAATCCCTGTTCTGTGTCAGGGAGAGGGAGGATCTCTGTGCTTGTGAAGGTTCTCATTCATCCAGGTCATGGTATATCTGTTGTATTCAATTAGATCAACTGGACATGAAATATGTAGTTCTGAAGACGTTTCGCTAGTCATCCGACTGGCTTTCTAATTCAGAATGACTTGTACAAGAATCTGTGGCAATTATGTACCTGGAAAATCCCAATAGCATTCACAGCCAGGTTGTAAGGGTGTGTTAGATAGTGGCTAAGAGGTGTTATAGGAACGCACAGAGGTAAGGTGTTAAAACAGCATTGTACATGGCAGACAGTTGGTGTCGAACCCCCCCACCCTATTAGGCTTGGTTTCTTTATTTTCACATAAATGGCTCCTTAACACCTCTCTTGAACCAGTCACGTTCCTTCGCCAGTATGTTAACATTACAATCTTCAAAGGTATGTCCTTATCCTTAAGATGCAGATCACGGCTGAGTCCTGACCCGAGGAATTGGCTCTTCTGTGCTGGGCCATACGTTGATGCAGTTGCTGTTTGGTCTCCCCCACATACAAATCAGAGCATTCTTCACTGCACTGCACTGCATATATGATGTCGCTAAAGAAACGAGAACATCCCCACTAGCACAGAGGCGAAGGCTAAAGAAATGAAACATCTCAGAGGAGCCCTTAAAACTTGTGGATATCCAGACTGGGCCTTTGTCAAAGAAGTAGAAGGAAGAAAAAGAACACGAATACCAACAGTGAAGGGAAAAGCAAGACAGGAGAAAGAACATGGTCATCCCAATGTAGCAGGGGTCTCCGAGAAATTAAGAAGAATTTTCAAAAAACATCGTATCCCTGTCTGCTTTAAACCGAACAACACACTGAGGCAGCAATTGGTACATCCGAAAGACCCAATAACTAAACACAAGAAAAGCGACATATATATGCAGTGCAGTGCAGTGAAGAATGCTCTGATTTGTATGTGGGGGAGACCAAACAGCAACTGCATCAAGTATGGCCCAGCACAGAAGAGCCAATTCCTCGGGTCAGGACTCAGCCGTGTATCTGCATCTTAAGGATAAAGGACATACCTTTGAAGATTGTAATGTTAACATAAGGCGAAGGAACGTGACTGGTTCAAGAGAGGTGTTAAGGAGGCATTTATGTGAAAATAAAGAAACCAAGCCTAAATAGAGGTGGGGGGGTTCGACACCAACTGTCTGCCATGTACAATGCTGTTTTAACACCTTACTCTGGGCGTTCTATAACACCTCTTAGCCACTATCTAATCACACCCTTAACACCTGGCTGTGATATGTAATTGGGATTTTCCAGGGTACATAATTGCCAAGATTCTTGTACAGTCATTCTGAATTGAGAAAGCCAGTCGGATGACTAGCGAAACGTCTTCAAGAACTACATTTCATGTCCAGTTGATCTAATTGAATACAACAGATATATCTCTGTGCTGTTATGTGATTGGCTGTCAGCTTCTAGGAAGCAAGGCTGCAACTTCCTTGTTTTGATTTGTTGAGCACTACAGAGCATATGCCTGTATGCAGACACTTAGCTAAGGGTTTACCCAGCTAAGGTGGATTGTGGAAGCTGGCCCCTAGTACTCACGGGGTATTTTCATAAAGCACCCATTGGCCACAGCAAAGAGAAAGGTGAGAAACAGCTTCTTGTATGTTTGTGAATGTGATCTGTCTACTAGGACAACGTTTTCTGGAGAATTTAGTTCTCCTTTAAATGCATGGTGTGTGTCTTTTTACGGTGTGCGCTAGTGTTCCATTTTGTGATGGTCTAGTTGATTTCGGATGCCCAGAGAATTTAGAATTTACATAAGAAGAGAATGGTCCACAGTATAAAAGGCGGCTGATCGAAAAGAATGAGGGCCGAGAACTGGCCCTTGGCTTTAGCAGTTTGTATGAAAATCGAAACTTTACAGAGGGCCATTTTAGTTGAATGACTGGGTTGAAATCCTGATTGCAATGAGTTTAGACACAAATGGTAAAAGGGAGTCAGGGTAGTTAGAGAGACAGGAAGGAAGGATCCCAAAGGTTTGAGCATGCATGTTTGAAGGCAGCAGGAAAAATCCCCGAGGTCAAGGGAGAATTTAATAAAAAAGAGCAGGAGTAATAATTTTAGCGCAGTGTCTGAGTAAGAAGGAGGGCATGAAATCAATCGTACACGTTGTAAGTGGCGAGGACAAAAGAGGGGTGACAGGGGTAAAAGAGTTTTCCTGGGGTGAAGAGATTTCAATGGGGATATAATCTACTTCTAAAGTAGTCAACAAAATCCTGAGGAGCGTTAATGGAAGGAAGTGTCCCTAGATATATTATGGGAAAACTAAAACACATGCAAAAAAAAAAACATATAGTAGGCCCCTTCATGTCATACTGCACCTGAGATGTATATGTAACCCCTAACAGAATCTGTCCATTTATTAGCTAGTTATTATGCAACCTAACCTAACATGCTTTTTATATAGCCTGGATTATGTTCACAATCAGAACAACATTGTCTAACTGGTTCTTATATATTTTGACTAACCCTGGTCTCTTGTATATATTCTGGCAGTTTGACTTCACATTTATAATGTACTCATTGCATAACACAAAAAAAAAAATAAAAGATAGAAAAACTGAGGCCTGCAACCAATCCAATGAAAACTTCAGGATTAGCTGTAAGTTTCCTTACAACTTGATCAGTAACAATAGGTCTGAATAGTAATAGGATGAAAATGATGACCATATTTTTGCCTTAGTAACATGAGAGCTTGACCGGGCCAAAACAGCAACCTGTCTGTAACAGCCTTTATATAGAAAACATATAATAATTACTGGGAAAACAGTAACCAAATGTGCTTAATTACAGTTTTGCTGTTAAAAATGGTACACTCACTATTAACTTTATGGGCAATTCATTTTTTATTTGGCTTATGAACTTGGAGGGGCATAACTGTGCATAAGGTTTACTATGTTGAAAACTATTAAGAAACAAGGGTTAAAAAGAAACCAAAATAGAACAACTCAGGAAGACGACAAATACTTTTTAACAGCACTGTATAAAACTGTTACACTAGAGTTGGCATGTAAAGAGTGAAAGGGCTAATGCCACAGTGAGTGCTTCTAGCATTTTCATGGAATGTCTTTCTTTGATACAATCTTCAAGTCAGTGAATGGAATGCAACACATTAATTGAAAAAAGGCAAGAGAACATAACTATCAAATAATATATGAAAATCAAAGAGCTAATGGGTGGTAATAGTATCCACAGGGCACACTTGCATTTAATTACAAAATGGGATAGTGATTAACATGATATCAGTGTTTATCTCTGTAACTCTTCCCATGGCATAGGTAGGTAGTTTTTTTAAAACTTTTTAAAAAATCAATTTAATTATTTTTTTTTAAAATTTCAATTGTTACATAAATAATTTAGACAATAACTTTTTTAGTAGCATGTTAGCAATTAGTATATTTAACAAGAATAAAGCTTAATTATGGTGCCGTTACTTATTGCATAGCTGCAGTATTCTCTCTGTATATTTGCATCTATACAAATGAACAGGGAGGTATTCATCATACCACTGAAAAGGATTCATAGTGATCGTATTGTTCTATAGATTTGTATTAAGAATGACTCAGCGAATGACTCCGTTTGGGCAATCAATTTAACAGTCTCAATTCAAATATCTAAACACAAATAAGTAAGAAAGAAATGTCCTGTGCACACAGTAAGCTATCAGGAAATTGGGTGATTTATTCATCAGTCAATCATAATCTTTAGTCTCCCCTGCCAGTCCTGCCCACAAGCCAGACAAACAGAAGACATCATTTTTGTATTTGCTTAAATAGATCATCAAGTGGATATTTATCCAGTTTCTCCATCAAAGAATCTATTTTACTTTCTGACTCATCAAGGGTGGGTTAAATTAATCATGGTTATTAATAAAGTATATTTTTTTTAAAGGGCATGTCTACCCCCAAAACTATAATTTCACCCACTACTGGCCCCACTCTGTAGTGCATAAAAATCCTTACCTTACATTCCTGCTCCAAATGGCTGCCCTGCAATGTTCCCCCAAAGTCCAAAAAACTGTCCACCAGGAACCTAGCAGAGTTCATATAGGACTCTGTCTCCTGTCTCCCCTCTGGGAGAATTTTGCCATGCACACTGCAGCCCCCCTCTCCCTCCCACACGTTTTGGTCTCCCTCCCCCTAGCACAAAACCCATTTGTCATATTGTAGGGCTTCCTCCCCCAGCCCCAACCGCATTATTATTATCTCCAGAAACTCCCCCAATCTTTACTTACCTTCCCTCTTTCCTCCGCCGTTCTGAACTACCGCGTCCTTGATTGGTTGCCGGCCCGGCCCCCTTCTTGCAGTTTCATGCAAGCAGGGGATCGGGACAGTGTGGCGTAGGATAGAGGGAAGGGGCTGGGGGAGGAAGCCCTACAATATATCAAAAAATGTTTAAAGGGGTGGTGATGCCCTTTAAAAACAATTGCTGTCACTGGGTTAGTTTCAAGTTTTAAAAAAATATATTGATTGAAACCTCCCTTTCTTAGTGAAAACAAATTTGCTTTGAAACTGTTCTTTGCTCTATTGTATAAACATTAATAATAAATGCATTCAGTGTATTTTTTTAAAACTGGAATTAACCCAGAGAAAAAATATGCACAGGCAGAAACCTGAAGAATTATTGATCATTATTCCAAAATACTGTTTAGAAATGGAAAACAGTTAACTGTTACTTCTTACTTCTCCTACAAATTACAGTATTCTCTGATATGGTACCTATGGTACTTATGGTACCTATAGATACAATTGTGTGATCCAACGATCCGGAGATTGGCCATCAGAACTCAACTGGCCCCACACATGGTCTCATTCAATATTGTAATATCCCAATATAGTATGACCGCGATCTATGAATCTATGGACGATCATCTGATAAACTTTCCTATTGGGCCAACTGAAAAAAAATCCTGTCTGTAAATTCGATTGTAGTATCACGTTGTTGCGTTTATGGGTACCATTACTCCAGGAGGATGGCTAACATCCCTCACCAATTTACATTTAATAAACAAAGTATATAACCCAGAAAGCAGCTTACATGCAGTAATCAGGGTGCCAGATCACAGTTATTTTATACTACAGCTGGTCTTATACATCTAATTCTAATGAACAGTATATCCAACAGGATCTTCCAAATATCATGCCCACATATGGCCACCAAGTTCTCTCTTGCGGGTTCTAGTTGTCCTTTAGCTACTTGAAATACTGAAAGACTGCAATTTCCTAGTTATTTGTATTTTCTAAAGATGTTAAGTCTCTTTCATTTTCAGTAATATTCTAAAAGGCCTAGACAAATCTCCACCAAAAAAAAAAAAAAAAAATACAGTAATTGATACTTGGTGTTTTTTTTCTGAGAGTATAGGGTTGATCCAATGGACTATAATGAGGAAACAATAGTTACAAAGCCCTACAGAAAATGTCACTGCTTGACAAAAATTATAATTTACAGAGCATGGACCACTCACATTTCTTAATCTTTAAGTATTCTTTAACAATGTTATTGTTGGTTTATAGTCATTGTTATACTGAATAGCAAAAAAAGTGTCTGTGTTAATACTATTTACTATACTATTTACAATATTATTACTGGAATATTTTACCTTGATTTTATTTTTTTTTTCATTTCATGGTGATAAACATCCATTCTATACAACCATTTGTATACACAACCAATATATATATATATATATATATATATATATATATAAAAAATTAGACAGATATTTAAAAATATTATATTTGTAATTAAAATTTACAGTCAATCAGTCATTCAAAGGGTTAAGTTGAATCTAATTATGCATTGGATGAATAGCGTTATCTGTCCCCTCCCCCAGCAGGCATCACAGAATTTCTACTTGAAAGATGGCATAAAAGGCCACATGCAGTAGTGTGGGGGAGGAAGAACATCTGAACATTTCATAAGGGTACCACAGACACAAGTAGCCTTTTCTACAGGACTAGAAATGCAATACCGGATAATAATTTAAATATGCCAATTTTTTACATCCACTACGCATTGAAAAATGAATAATCTGTGACAAACCTTCAGAAAGGTTTTCTGGGATGCATTTTGTGAAGATTTTTTGTTTTTCTTTATCTGAGGATAACAGAAAATAAGACCACAACTTCATAATTGCTGAAATTTTATATCTTTTCATGGCAACAGGTTCTTTTTTTTTTACAATGGCCATAGTAGAGAAATATTCCCTTTCAATTCTAATCACATCTATTTTGCTTTAGGACCTCGGTATTACCTCAGGTTACTAAGCAACACAAGAACTGAGAGGTCTCACAAGCTCCACCTGACAGTGCAAATCATGCAAGAACAGCATTTTCAGGTTGCTAAGCAACCTCTACATTACACAAGCATAGGGTGGTGCTCTATTAACATTTGCACAGACAAATAGACTTAGGAACAAAACGACTAAACAGAAAAATATTGATTCTTTTTACTCACATCTTTTCTGTTTAGAAACCATAAAGTAAGCTTTATTAAAAAATGGACTTCTGATTTGACTATAACATGACATATCTGCCTAAAATATAAATAATTCTGGAAAAAATATATAGCTTTCTATTGTGGAAATGAAATGTCTGAAATACTACATTCAAAAGCTATTCTTAACAATTTTAACCATGTTTCTTGGCAGTTTAAATACAAATATTAAATACATTCCATATATTAGAAGGACAAACAATACAAAATGATTTCCTGCAAAAGATACCATATCATACATCCACTATTGCTGTCTACTGTAATGTCATACTTTTAGGATAGTTTAGTTAGATTTCCTTGTCAGATTAGCAGTATCATTTGAAATAACATTTCTTTCATGTTCTCTACTTTTTCTGGCGCCTCAACACCATCACACTTTTTAAATATTCTAATTGCTTGTGTTTTACTTACTAACACAACTTTTTTCAGTTGGCTTTGTTAAAAAAAAAAAAAGCACATATATAATAACAGATTTCTAGTTACCTCCCTAAGTAGTAAATTAGTAATCAACTGTTCCTTTTTTTTTAAATTAGCCAACCCATTTCATAAATCTGCAAAAATCAATTTGACATTAGTCAACTAAATTTTAGTTTTTAGACATGCCAGTGAAAAAGTAAATTTAAACCAATAAATGATTAAAACCTGCCAGGGTTAACAAGCTCCTGGTATTGTTTTCCAAATAAAATCCACTGATCTTCCAATCTTCCAATGTCTTATTGGAAAATGCATATAGTTTCCCAACAGATTGCTTAAGATGGCAGTAAAGGCTTTGTAACACAATGAGGACCTGCATAATTTTTGTTCTGTTTTGAGATTCAATGTGCTTGTTGACCATGCATGTAGAATAAGCATCCTACACAATGCAGTGTGGGAAGCTGTCCCCTATAAGACATTGATTTTTTTTCAATTCAATAGTGTTCAATTTTAAGATACATACTGAAAAAGTAATTAAATTAAGTCAACCATTAAGCTAATAATCAAATGCAAACAGTTGATAAACCATTATAAACCAACATCTTCAAAACAGACGCACAGCAGGATTAAAGAGAAACGTGTTTGCTAAATAAGCCAAAAAAAGGAAAATAAACGTACCTATCTCCCTTTGGTTTTCTTTTTTGCACAGTCTTTCCCTTGGGTCGCCTTTCACTTCCCAAGCATGGATTTCCTCCAGGGCCTGTTACCCGTAATGACTCAAAGCCTTTGGAAGATTTTTTAAATGTGAATTCTACTGATTCTCCTTCTTTCAGGCTTCTAAATCCTTCCATGTAGAGTTTGCTCTGTAATAAATATGAGAAAAACAAAAATAAATCTATATTCTAAAAAGAAATTGTAGATTACAAGCAGCTATAGAATTTTAAAATATTTTAACCTGGAACAGAATTTTCGCTAAATAAATAATAATTAAAAAAATGATGCTATCCTTTGAAATAAAAAATAGTTAACCTGGCAATAATTCTGATTCTTTATCTAGAAATACATCCTTCCTTAATTAAAACAGAAGTATTATTTTGCAAGCAAAAAAATCTGGCTTAGTAGATAAAAATGTTCACTCTTGTAATGAGCACAAAAACATTTATTTACACTCTACAGTGTAGTGTAGGAGTGTAGGATTGTACAAAAGGAATTTACAGAAATGGAACCACAAACAATCATTTGTAATAATTGAGATTTACCAGTACTTACCCAAAAGACATGATGGAAAAAATATTTTAAAATGATCCGTTAAAGGGAATGTCCACCCCTCCACACAAAAATCGTTACCTGCTTCAAAACCCCTGAAAAGCAGGACTTTGTTATGTTGAAATTTCCATTTCCGCTCCCAGACATTATTATTATACTCACAAGCTCCTCGCTCCACTGCCGCTTCCGGTCTGTTCACTTCTTTTTCTGTTCTTGCGCAGCTACAGTGGAGCCTGCTCCAGGAATGGCAGTCATTGATTGGCCGGAACGTCACTGTCACGGTCGACACTGACTGCCTTACCCGGAAGTGGAGAGCCGCGGCGGTGAAGCCAGGAGGAGCATGTGTGTATAATAACTCTGTCTGGGAGTGGAATTGGAAGTTTTCAACATAAAGTGCTGCTTTTCGGGGGTTTTGAAGCAGGTAACGATTTGTGTTTGGAGGGGTGGACATTATCTTTAAAGGGCAACTAAAGATGGTTTGTGCTTTACTTCCCAGTATTCTACTATCACACAGTTTGATCAACGACCATTATGTTCTGCACATGCTCAGTTCTTAGCTATGGCAGAAACTTGTTACAGTTGGTCTTACCCATTCATAATCTCTATCCAATCCTTTTACAGGACAGATAAAGCAAGGAAGCATGTGACTAAGGCCAGGAGGTGTGGTCTGACACTGCCCATACACACAGATACTTCATCCAGTTCTTAACAGGCTTAATACAATTTACTTAAGTGGGATTTTATAGCTTATTGGTGTTTTTAGGGGGGGTTGTTTTCAGATTCTGGAGTATACAAAATTGTGTTTAGTTCTCCTTTAACTTTTGGTTTTCCTTCAAGGGCTTACATGCTCAAGTGGATCAGCATCCAATGTCCTGATCAGTAATCTGTCTCTCAGAAGTGCAAACACTCTGTACACAAGACTATTTATTTATTTATTTGGAGTTTCTAGACTACTTCTTGATATTTATCATCACACCCAATTGGCCTGAAAATGGCCAATGATGTAAAAACTGATTAGAAATTGAATACCCGCAGGCAAACTTTGGACATTTAATCTGGGAGTGTAATAGAATTCAGGCCTATTGGGACCAAGTTTTAGATTTTATTCATCAAAATTTTGGAATAACTCTGCCTTGTTCTCCAGAAATATGTTTATTTGGAATCTTAAATAGCCGACTTGTATATACAACAAAAAAACATATGCTCTGTGAAATCCTTTTCTATGCTTGCAAAGTTATAATAATGAAATGGATGGCAAAAGATTTACAGAATATACAACAGTGGCAAGATTTAATTAATAAAGAACTCCCATTTATAAAAACTATTTATATACAAAAGGGTTGTGTAGGTAAATTTAATCAGATATGGGAGAGCTGGGTTAATTCGCCTATGACAATTGGAACCCCAAAGCCTGGGATTTAGTAGAGAAAAAGGAAAAAGTGAGATAACTTGAAAGGATTTGTAATATATACATCAGATTGAGAAATGAATCCCAATAGGATAAAATATACGGTAAGTATTATTATGACTGTATAATATTCGTGGATCTTGGTAATTCAATAATATAAGTTACCATTTAATAATTCTAACTGTTATGTAAACCTGGATATCGTAAATTAAATGTAGAATATTACATGTGGTAAAATTTGGTAATGTGTTACAACTAGAGATGTCCGAACTTCGAAAAATCCGGTCCGCGCGAGGATCCGCGGATTTTCGAAAAAATCCGTAAATTCTAAAATCCGCGAGCGGACCCGTTAAAACGTATTAAAATGAAAGTTCGGCAAAATCTGCATTAAAAGTGGTCTAAATAGCCTTGGTAATGTACACTTAATCACTCAGGGACCTGGGTAATGTCCTTAGAAACACGTATCAATGCCTACAATACCTAAAAATTACAGTCCGCTAGCGAGAACGGTATTTTTCGAAAATACGAGGATTTCCGTAAAAACGAGGATTTCCGTAAAAACGAGGACCTCCGTAAACCCGCGGATCTCCGAAAAACGAGGATTCCCGTAAAAACGTGTAATCATGTTAGCTGCTATTGGCTAGTTTGGGTCATGTGGCTTGCTCCGTCTTGAAAATAATCCCCAAAAATTCGAATTTACAAGAATTTACGAGAATCCGCGTAATTACGAGGATCTTCGGTTTTTCCTGGTCCCGGAAGATCGCAGATTCTCGTAATTGCGGAGATACTCGTATTTTCGAAAATTTTCGTAAAAAAAAAAATCTGCGGTTCGGAAGGCGGAAAATCCGGAATAATCCGCCGTTTGCGGACGGGATAAATCCGCGGCGGATCCCGGTTCGGGTCCGCGAACCGGCCATCTCTTGTTACAACATGTAAAAATGAAAGTAATATAAGCAAACTTCTGTTATTTTGTAAAGAAAACCTATAATAAGTGTTATAAGAAACTTACTAGATTAATGTATAAACAGAAAATGTTTATTGTATTTTTTTTATGTCGAATGTTAAAATAAAATGAATTTAAAAAAAATTGATTGGAAATTTTTAGATGGCATAAAAAATGAAATTTCTATGAACTTACATTAATTTAAAAGTAATTAGCTTTGGACATTTTACCACAGAGTTCTTGCAGATTTCTGTTCCCCTGAGAGCCTTCAATGAAAATGGAACATTTAAAAGGGAACAAAGTCACCAGATAACATTGCCCCAATACGCAGAGCAAATAAACAAAGTTACAAAAAGTTGTGTCTACCTCTCCCTTTGCTGTCACTGTTGGTTATATTAACCAGTGAATATTAAGGTTCAGCTCCCATAATGCACCTCTTTATTTTGGGGGGAAGTCTTTGCAGTGTTTTCAGTACACTTATAAACATGCTCTCTAGTGCACAGCAGAACCTGTAACCTTATGGGCTGTATGTTTTTAAAAGTAGAGTATTAGTCCAGTAAGTCACTGCAAGAAAGAGAATGCCAATATTTTTGAAGGAATGATGGGCAAACAGAAACATTGTTCCATATTGTCTTGTTCTGTCTGCATATACACAATCTCTGGTAAGAGGTTTTATGTTTCTATCAGATAGTTTGGCCTGACCACGTCAACCCTATCCAATGCTAGCTCTTTTGCATATAGATTAATTTCCAAAATATGGGACTACACTTTTATATCATACAATAACAACAGTTTGGGGTTATTTAATGATGGAGATAAAGTATAATATGCATTATAAAGCAATGTTTGCAACAACAAATGACAATGTTGATAAACTACACAAGCCTGGATGCTACAGTCAGAAATGCTACATGAGGTCCCAAATTATAAAGAAATAAAAGGAAATTAATCAAGGGGTAAATGTAATAAGTATTAAACAAGCCCTGTGATGATCTCTATGTTTCAGTACAATATTACTAGAGCTTGTTGGTTGTTAGTTTTTTTCTCTTAATATTTGTCACAAAAATTTTAAAATCTGAATATGTCATGAAATTGATACACATCACTATACAAATATTTATCCAGTGCATATACCATGAAGTGTGTTAAAATGCAGGGTAATGTCCCTTTTTATATGTACTATAAGAAATGTTATCTACTCAGGTATTTTCTTTTTTCATTGCCATTACTTCATTGCAAACAGTCTTCATATTTACACAAGGTACCTTGTTTAAGGAAACTGAGATATTGCATGTATCGTATTTCTAATACATTGTTGCAGATTTTATAGGGGAGAAACTAGTGACATGGAGGAAAGGCGTGTCTTCAATATGAGATGGTTAAAAGGAACTCCGGGAGATAGAAACGTAACCCTGACAAAGCCTGCGCAATACGTAATGGCAGGTGAAACGCGCAAAGGATGAGGAAGTTACCAGTAGAGGAGTGTTTGTAGCGTGGCAGCTTACACAGAGAGGTAGGCAGAGTGTGATATAGTCTGTAAGTATGGCAACAAACTCGTTACTTGTACAATTGGTACACCAGTTTGTTGGGGTGAAGAAGGGTAGCTTACCCCGACCTATGCGTTGGTGTGTTGGAGGCGGCTTTTTGGTTGCGCGGATGGGGTGACCCAGCCAAAGTCTCCAGGTGTAAGTTGATGTGGTGACTATAGTAGACGATTATGACGATCTATTGATCGAATATACGCTATGTGTTTGGAAAAGGCTGTTATAGTGTCACTTATGAGGTGGCCTTCACACACTCTGCCGAGGGCCGTGTAGGGGTTCATGCAGTCCGGGGATGCCCGGTATATGTGTTTTTATCTGATTGTTATGTGGTTACTATTAAGGGGGATCGGGTATTAAATGTTTGTATGTTTTTCCAATAAAGAGAATTTTTTAGACCAACAAGTGAGAGTGCCCATTAATAGGGGAACTGTTCATGGAGTTTCTATGCCCTTTTGGAGTTAATGTGTGACAATTTATCCCTTCGTAGCACCGCATACATAGTGCGACTCACATGGTCACAGAAGATATGGTGCACCATCCAGTGTTATTTTTGTACCTTGTTTGAGGTGCAGTCCATTCCCAGAAACTTTTAGAATAGACATTTGCAGCTCAAATAAGAACTGTAAAAGTTTACCTGTGCTATTAATTTGCAGCACCCAATCAGATGTTAGCTTTCTACTGGTTTACTGCAGTTAAGCAACATCTAATTGATCGTCATAGATTAATAGCACAGACAGACTTTTGCATTAACCTCTATTAATTTCATTACCTCCCTGTTGTGCTAAATTTCCATCTCTCACAGCTGAGAAAGATGTTGAACAATCCAAGTTTTGCTCCAGCCACCACACTTGCATTACTTACAGAAATAAGAACAAAGAAATCTAATTTATTTTAGGCTAATCTTTCAATCACATGACAAATAAATGAAACATATTTTTTGGTTGGTTAAAAAAGATTTTTAAACATTATAATAAAGTTAGCCATGAAATAGTTTAAGACATATAACTGTCAACTTCCTTAGAGAAAATAGCTGAATAATTAAAAAAAAAAGTAAAAAGACAGAAATCTTTAAAAAAAAAGAAGCCATGACAATCTCTCTTTCCAGGCACTAGATGATGTGCAAGTCAGTATGCCAACACAAAAAATCACTTTCCTTTTCCATACTGCAGCCTTAGAAAGGTATCACAATAATAAATAAAGTGAATATCATTAAGATATAAAAAAGGACAGTTTAGGTGTTTAATTTTTTTGGTTTGAAAGGCTGCACAAAACTCTATGTCTGCGTTTGTTTTAAAACCTGCGCATGTGATACAAGCAATCAAGACAGATAATCAGCACTGGTTAGCCATGCTCACAGGTGAAAGAGGCAGCTAATCAATTAGGTCTGCTTACAGAGGATGCAATCTAGGGGCAAGTATTGATTGTGCCTGCGACACATGTCCATTAAAGTCTATTGGGCTCATTTCCCAGCGAGTGCAGTGAGTATGCAGTATTATTTTCAGCTCTTAAAGTCTCGCTAACCGATTTATGATTGGTTAGTGCAACTTTAAGCCTTGGTTTACAGTGCAAGTACCGGAAGAGACACACTTTTTTTACGTACATACATACTAACAGCCAGATGCACCAAGGGGCGCATTGGCTGGAAATGGAGTTAAAGGGGAAGTTCAGTGCAAATCCATATGATTTTCAGAAAAAAGAGCAGTGTTTTTTCATCCCAGTGACCTTAACCTGCCAATTCAGTATTTTGTCTATTTATGAATAAATGCTTCTGAAATAGTGACTTCCTGTTTGCAGGACCCCTAGTAGAGATCGTTATGGTCTTGCCCTTGACCCAGCGCCTGGGTTGATTCAGTTCAAGTCAATTTGCCGCTAACTTGGAAACGCTGTCACGTATTCCTTAGCTAGGTAAAAGCACACTGTGTATCTCACAAGTCTGTACTGAATTTGTGTCTCTAGCTCAAAAAACTGTGGGTGGAGAAAACAGAAGAATAAAAGGGAAAAGCACAAAATAGAAAGAACGTGAATTTGGCTCTTTCAAGACAAATTAACAAGCATTTAGAGCTGTATTTCTCAATAGGCCACAGCCTAGGGAAGCACGGCTGCTAGGGGCAGCATAAAAAGACAAGGCAGCACCTACTACTTCTTACAGTTACTTCAGATTTGACCCAGCATTATTTTATTTGTTGCCAGCCTCTTGCCTCTATACAGTGTAGAGCTGTGCAATGTGACAAGCAGTCTGCAAAGCCTCCTCTAGTTCTGCTCTACTCAACTCTTTCTCTAGGCTTTATTATAGGGTAAATGTCCTATAGGGGTTCAATATCGCATTTGCGCCTCCAGGTAAATTTGGAAATGGCATTGCCATTTGTATACTTTTAATGCCAGCTATTAACTGGTGTTAAAAATTTATGCATAAACCGACGCAAACATGATATTGAATTGCTTCCGCAGGCTGCATGGTTGTCTTTCGCGAAAACCTGCGCAGTTTGTGCAAAGCTGGAGTAAAAGTTGCGCTAACGGATATTGAATCAGTGAGCTTGACTTTAAATCCAAAAAATTGCCCAGAGGCTCAGGGTAAATGAGGCAGATTGAGTGTTCATATTGGGTTAATATTGATAAATTATAGCTTGATATTAATATGCTCTTCTCCACCTGTACTGCTTTATTTATATCCCTTCTCTCCCCGTCTCCGGTCCCTAATTATATTTTGCATAATGGCTGTTCTGATTTTACAAATTTTCTTCTGCTCTTCACCAGTTTCCTCCTCTTTATCTTGCTTCTCCCAATGTTTTATTATGTTAATGCGCAGCCAACCGTAACTGCCTGATGTGCTGATATCTTGGCATAACCAGATGCATGGCCTATTGATGACGACGCCATCAGTCATGTCTGACATGTCTGATCCAATAGGAAGGAAAATGTCAGTCGTGGCATGATTATCCATGTGTACATAGCCAAAGTAACTGAGAATGGTATTTCTTTAGATTTTATGTTTTTTGTAAATTGTTGAATATTTAAATTTTATCATAAGTTATTTGTTGGAGGGGTGTGTGTCTGATAAGAAGCTGGCCTAGGGGAGAACAAGATTAGAAATTCAACTTTTAACATAATACCAGCAGATCACTCCCAACTGACTTTTAGGCAAAATATGGGAGTCTTAGTAATTGGTCCAGTCATTAAATTATGGGTGATCCTGCGGTTCAAAATAGTGGTGTGGACACACTCATTTAGTGATCAGTCAGCAGTACTCTATGGTGGATATCCCGTGTGCATTTTATTAGCCTGTAAGCACCCCGTTGGTGTGCCAATAAAGTTTTAGATGCTATTCCAGTAAATAGCATTTACTTACATGGTACCAGAATACATAAATCATACATTTTTGTAAGTCTAATATGAGGTCTAAGTATGAGCCCAAGATGTGGTGCTTCACAAATTTTGCATTAGAATGAGATTGCAGTACCACTCTTATCATCAATTTGCATAAAGGGCCTTATAGGGCAATTATAGTCTCCAGTGAATGGATATAGGGCAAAGCCAATAATGAGGAACTAGGAGTTTATTTCCCGTCCTAAGTACTTTTAGGGGGAGAAAAGGTATTTCAGACCCTATGATTGACCTTTTACTTTGTTGCATATTTAAAATGGGGGCAAAAATCTGAAAGATGATTTTTTGAATTGATGTTTTGTTATACAGGCCATATTTACCTACTTTGTTTTCAAAAAGCTTGACAAAGCTAAAAATAGTCCACAGCAAGAACTCTGTATAGAAATTGGGCCCTAGTCTTAAAACAAAGGTGATGGCATGACATTTGCTATAAAACTACTCTGAAAACAAGAAAATTTCCCAGAAATCCCTGAAAAAAAGATATGTACAAGATACAAAGATGTGATATGTTTATTAATAATCAAATGTTTAAAGTATATTGTATTGCCACAATGCATTTTTTTTAAACTGCTTTCAAAAGAGTAATGGTATGCAGCCCTCCCCATATGTTTTTTTCCTGATTTCGAGCTTCTCTCTGCCTTCAATTAGCCACACTGTTAAGGGGGCGTAACAATTCTGTCTGCCTGTAACTGTCACTCAAAACTAGCAGTGAGAAAACACTCCTCCACCCATCCTTGATTATGTAGGCTGTATCCTAGCAACCGAACAGTTCAAGTTTGTTTGACTGGCAGAGGAGGAAGAGAGAGGTTGTAACAGACATTCCCACCAGCCAATGACAAGTGATATGTTAATCATGGCCCTGAGCTGTCTAGGAGGCGGGCTTTTAGCACTCATCTTTGCTGTGTGATATCTAAGGGAAGGCAGCACGGTTGTAAATGAGAGTAAGTGATTTCAGCTGCTGGAACTGTGGACATGTAATGGGGGAGATGTTGTTTTTTTGGGTATTGTTGTCCTTTAAGAATGATTTAAAGGCATACCAGTGTTTTTATAACTATCCTAAAAAACAGTTTTTAGATGAAAAAACAAAGCCAGAGTAGTCAATCACCTTACTTATGTGCTACAACCAGCGTGCCTGCATGGGCAGCATTTAGCACACGAATATAATACAAACTGGAGGAAAAATACACCTGAATGGGTACAGTGTCTAATCTGTTATCCATTAGAGATGGACTTGAACTCGAACACGAGTTTGAGCCTAACTATTCGAGGTCGAACAAACTCGGACTTCTCGAACTATCCCGGACCCGGATTTTCGATATTTTACGGACTTTCGATAATTATTGAATGTTCGAGGCATGCGAATATGCGAATAAAATGTCTATTATACCAATACGCGAGTAAAAATCGAGTATTGAATCCGCAAGTAAAATGTCTATTATACCTAGACGCAAGTAAATATCGAATTCTCGAATCCGAGCGTAAAATGTCCATTATACCTATACACCAGTACATACAGAATTCTCGAATCCACAAGTAAAATGTCTATTATACCTATACGCGAGTAAATATCGAATCCGCGAGTAAAATGTCTATTATACCTTATACACAAGTAAATAGCGAGTTCTCGAATCCACGAGTAAAATGCCTATTATACCTATACGCGAGTAAATATCGAATATCGAATCCGTGAGTAAAATGTCTATTATACCAATACGCTAGTAAACATCGAATTAACGAATATGGTAATTAAAATGTCTATTATACCAATATGTGCGTAAATATCGAATGGACTAGAGGGATGGACTAGAACTCGAGCCTGAGTTCAAAACGAACTTTATGAGTTCGGATTAATTCAAACTATTCGAACTAGTTCGATTTTCCGGACTCGCAGGACTATTTTTGATAATCCTCGAACGTTCAAGAATTCTCGTAATGTTTGAGAATTTCCGAATGTTCAGCAGGCCCCGAACGGCCGTTTCTGAAAATCTCAGAACGGCCGGAGATTCCCGAAATTATCCGTTTGCGGATTGCCAAATGGCCAACAATCCCGCGGCCGTACATTTGGGGGACCCGCAGCTCGAAATGGGATCCCCATCCCCGACCCTTGTAAGGGCCCTTGCGGCACTGAAAAGTGCCTTTGTTTGGGGTCCTGCAGCTCGAGCCGGGAACCCAGTGAGCGGCTCTTAAAAGAGACCTTGGGCATGTCTTCTTTCTTCCATCCAGTGACACCAGCTCCACTGAGGCCACCAACCCTGAGAGATTCCCCTGCAGCCGTCAGGGGTACCTCCGGCGCCGGTGGCCTCAACAAGGCCAATGTCATCGGTGTCTTGATCCGAAGCAACGTCTTCGGGCTAGCGACACCAACACCACTGAGGTCGCCAATGCCAGGCAGGCTCACTGCGGCAGACAGTGAGCCTGCTGGCACCGCCGGCCTCAGCAGAGCCGATGTTGCTAGCCATGTCTTTCTTCAGCCATCTACTGAGATGGCATCTGAGTTCCGCTGAGGATTGCACCTCTTTAGATAGGTTTGCAGAAAGCCCTAATCCATTTTCTGATTGTTTGATTTTTCAATGCTTGATTTACATGGTTTACATTAGCCAATCAGATTTCAGAAAATCGGAAAATCTGATTGGTTAATGTAAACCATGTAAACCAAGCATTGAAAAATTGACCAATCAGAAACAGATTAGGACTTTCTGCAAACCTATATAAAGAGGTGCAATCCTCTGCGGAACTCAGATGCCATCACAGTAGATGGCTCAAGAAAGAAGCAGCTAGCAACATTGGCTCCGCTGAGGCCGGCGGTGCTAGCGGGCTCACTGGTGGCCGCAGTGACACTGCCTGGCATCGGCGACCTCAGTGGTGTTGGTGTCGCTAGCCCGAAGACGTTGCGTTGGATCAAGACGCCGGTGACATCGGCCTCGTTGAGGCCACCGGGGCCAGAGGTACCCCCGGCAGCCGCAGGGGTACTTCTCGGGGTCGGTGGCCTCAGCAGAGCTGGTGTCACTGGATGGAAGACAGAAGACATGCCCAAGGGATCTTTCAAGAGCCGCTCACTGGGGGTCCCGGTTCGAGCTGCGGGACCCCCAACAAAAAGCAATGGTCAGTGCCGCAAGGGCCCTTACAAGGGCCGGGGAGGGGGGCCTGGTTTGAGCCCTTGTCAGGGCTGCAAGGGCACTTATAAATGCCACAAGGGCCCTGAAAGGGCCAGGGAGGGGGGGTCCTGGTTCAAGCTGTGGGATGCCTTAAGCCCCAAACGGCCCATGTAAGGGCCACAAAGGTCCTTGTAAGGACCCAGGAGGGGGTCCCGGTTTCGAGCTGCGGGACCCCCAAATATCAGGCCGGTTTGTCGGCCGTTCGGCAATCCTCGAACAGCCGATTTCGGGAATCTCCTGCTGTTCGGGGATTTTCGGAAACAGCCATTCAAGTTTTGCCGAACGTTCGAGGATTACCGAAATCAGCATGCGGAAATTGGAAGTAGCTCGCGTGTGCGCTACATCTGTTTTTTATGCTGTTCCCCGTGCACGGACGGGTTCCCCAGACCATCTTCCAGGTCCCAGGGGCCTGTAAGGTAAGTTTACACTGCAATATTTCGGAAAGTTCATTCGAACTTTCCGAACTATTTACCCCCCCATTGACTTTAATGGGTCCATTTTCGGACTTTCAAACATTTTTTGAAGTTCGAAAGTTTGAAAACGGAACAAACTTTAGAAAGTTCGGCCATCTATACTCAAAAGTAGCGCGTGTGAGAGTAAAATTGAGTTTTCTAAAGTCCTGGATATTCGAACTTGTTCCCTAGACCATTTCCCAGGTCCCACAGCCATTTATATTAAGTTACCATTGATATTTTTTTTGTTTTTGTTTTTCATTTGAACTTTTTGAACTATTTGATTCCCATTAACTTTAATCGGTCCGTTTTCAAACTTTCGAACTTTCCATATAGTTCGAAAGTTTGAAAACGGACTGAACTTTTGAAAGTTCATCCATCTCTATTGGTCATATGTTATTATGTTTGTTTGTTTTAAAGATAAAGGTATTCAACCATCTGTCCTTCAATAGCTGCAGATAACAAAGCTGTTGAAGCTGTGTTTAAATTGTGCTTGTGAACTTCCTTTACAACTTACAGCTCTGCCCTTTGCATGCTCATAAAGGAGAAGAAAACAGGAAAGCTAATAGCCAGAATTACAGAAGCAAAACAACAACTGTGCACTTTTGCAGTTATTGAAGAATTTGAGGTACCGGTAGTAACAAACACTCCTACCTCCTTGAGATCTACACTTTGCAGGTCATTTTTATTTCCAGAGTACAGTTCTCCATGAACCTACATGTATATGATTGGTATAAAAATGCATTAGGAATATTCAAAAGCAGGCTTGCTTTAAAAATGAAAAGACTTTTGGAGCACAAAGCAGAATCACCATTGAATTTATTTTACTTGTTCCTTCAGCCTCTGCAACCAGCCATTAAGTTGTCAAACAACCTCAGCCGTACAAACCTTTATGATTTGGGACAGGACTATTAAACTACATAAACTTCCAACCCTACCACCCCCACTACACCCAATTTTCTTCAACAAAGATTTTCCACCAGGAATGTCACCAGCATTCTACAAACCATGGATCTCTAAATGAATATGGCAAATCAATCAACTACTGGACGAAAATAATGGAACCAACTTCAACAGAAGCTAAACCTACCATCCCACTCAGCTTTCCAATATCTTCAACTGAAGAGCTATTACCAACAACAAACCACCCAATCCAAACAGATCATTTATCCAGAACTTATCAACAAAATAAAAGCATCTCCCTCACCAATAAAGCTGATCTTGACACTCTACAAAATATTGTCAGAGATACACAAAAAGACGCATACCAAGAAAAATACATTCAATCCTGGAACAAAGATCCTGAAACCCCTTTAACTGAGCAACAATGGTCCGATATATGGTCTGATCCTCAATCTGTGTCACAGATATGGAAAGATCTTACAAAGTAATATACAGATGGTATATCACACCAGAGAAGCTACACCATATCTCATCAAACATACTGCTTTAGAGGAAACAGGATCCTATCTACACATGTGGTGGAAATGCCCGGTCCTAACAAACATATGGATACAAACCCACCTCCTATTTGAAAGAAAACTTCAGAACCAAACTGGACCTAAAACCAGAAACATTTCTCCTATCATAAAGGCAAAATTCATACAAACCATGGAACATATCAAACACCTACAAATGAAAGAAGAAGGCAAATTCCTTACCACTTTGTTCCCTTTTGATGAATATCTGGCGAGACACAACAATACTTCATAACCTGTGACAGGGCTCACAACCAGACTCATAAACAAAGATGAAACACGAGAAGAAAATAAAAAGTTTTTAGCTCCCTTTGCTGTCTTTAAATTGTACTAACAAAACATATATACCACCAGAATTTACCCCCATATACCTCTAAACATATATACCACTCACTATCCACCCCCCCTCTTTTTTTTTCTTCTCCCACATCCCTCTCCCTTTCTCTCCTCTCTCTTCCCTACTCTATTGCATAGAAATAAAAAAAGAGAAAACGCAATGAAGAAACAAGGTGACAGTGCTTAATGTAACTTTATTTACTGTTTAATAATATACCTGTTATGTTACCACTAATCCTCTTTTGGTTTTCAATAAAAACAAATTTGAAAAAAAGTTGTCAAACAACTGTAAATCAATAACAGCTTTAATAGATTTTAGAAGTGTAATTTACAATTAGGCATAATAAATGAAAAATATGGAACACATTTCAGTATTGCACAATAGCCAGGAAATCTAAACCCAGAATAAGACACTCAAATAAGTAAAGAAATTAAACTTCTCAGAAAATTCAAAATATTAAACTTAGAATTCCACCTCCAAAAGTATTAAAATCAATTTCTTTGAGAAGAAAGAATGAACAGAAATCAAATGCTATTGTCAAGCATATGAAAATAATAGATCATAGTGCAAAGCCACAATAAAAGCATTTTATAAAGGAAGAAAAACTTACCTCAGAGGTAAGTAGTTCATCCTCTAGTACAGCTGTCCAGTCATGCTGTCTATCTACTGCCTAGTGCTGTCCAGCTCCACTGTGTTTCCTTCTAGTGTCAATAGTAAGCTTTGAAGTAGGTCTCATGGCATGTGCCATGCTGAAGCTGAAGAGCTAGGATCCTATATGAACAAGGCTGGGTACACACAGAACAAGATTTGTCCCGACCAACCATTTACCACTAGTGAGTGGTTTGCCAGGACATATCACTGGCAGTCATAGCAAAAGTAGCCATGGCTGACAGTTCGCTGCGACCAATCGTGCAGTTGGCCATAATTTACCAATCGCCTGTTCGGATGAACGGGCGACCCGAGTTCAGACGCAGCCACTTCCACCCACACAATACAAAATTTCTGACCGTTACACGGTAATATTGGTCGGTCTGCTGGAAATATTGTATGGTGTGTACTCAGCCTAAAGTCATGTGATTGAGCAGTAGAATGTCAAATGTGCTAATGAAGCACTGGTTCTAAACAGAGGTGTGACAAGAAACCATGGCTCACCCTTTGATTGGCCCTTTTATTATTTAGAGAAGAATTTAAGGCCCTTAATATTTACAAAACAGGTCATGGGGTGCCTCTAACTAACCGGTTGTGTTTTTTAAGCATTATTATCATAATTGTGGTTAGGAGAAGAAAACATTACATTGTTTTATAAAACATTTGTTTTATAATGTTGCTCTAATTTCTTTACAAAAATAAAACATTAAAATTAATGTCAATTTTTCCCTATTTAAAGTGTGGAAAAAGAAAGGGAAAAAAACAAACCCCAAAATAACTTTTGATACAACTGACACTGAAAAAAATACAATAAAAAATATTATAAATAAAATAAAAATGTGTTTTGTGGTAAAACATTAGATAGACATGATAATTCTATAATGTAGGGATGTGAAACCTGTGGCCCTCTAGATGTTTGCAAACTACAAATCCCAGCAGTAGTATGTAGTATGTAGTGAATGCTGGGAGTTGCAGTTTGCAACAGGGGCACAGGTTTGACATCCCTGCTATAATGGAAAGCTGCTAGGTGTGTGATTTTTTTGAAAAAAATATTTTCTTCTAATCTAATGTTTTGTCTTTTTGTGCAACTTGCAATATAAACTACAGACTGGGAATCAGTTAAAAAAAACAAAACTTGTTCGTACATGCTAGAAATGGTTTGATATGTTGCTGCTCTTTAAAAATTAGAAGCATTTATCACCACCGTTCTCTAGCAAAAATCCCAGCCCCCTCCAGGAGCTTGGTGGGTGGGACCCCCTCCCCCACTATAGTTGCCATGTGAGTTCTGAGAAAATATGGTAACGTTCACTACCCTCCAAAACAGCGAGCATGTCATTGGAATCAACTGAAACCCCGATTTCAGATGAATGCAGAGATAAACCCTTGTAAGTCAGTGTCTTATTATTAAACTCTTTTTTTTTTTTGGTTTTGGAAGTTAATTAAAAATAGGAAAGTACATATACATCTTCCTTTAAGATTTTTGGTTAATGATTAGATAAACTAATATATACACAGATTAGATAGATAAATAGATTATAGGTATAAATGGAAGCAATGGGTCTTTGCATCTTATCTATAAAAAAAACCCTGTAAATTTAGATGATCATACATGATATTTATTTACAAACACATACACTTATTTACTTTATGTGCATTCCATATATAAATGGAATTTAAAATACATCAATTTGTATGCTGATAGAACAATTATGATAGGTCCTCAAAGGACTTTATCCCCCCCCACTTGTATCTGTATGTTGGCCCCTTCCACTTAGATTGTAGCTCTTCGGGGCAGGGATCTCTTTCCTAATATGTCAAGGTACTCCACAATATATATATATATATATATATATATATATATATATATATATATATAGATAGCCAATTCAATTTCCACTAAATAAAGTTTACTTAATAAAATCCAGTGGAGTGCACCGCCTTATGTGTGTGTATATATATATATATATATAATAATCTATATAATGGCTTGCACTTATCCCCCTGTTTGTATACTCTGTATTTATGTACAGCGATGCGTACCCAAGTGGATCTATATAAATACAATTATACATATGGTACATACATACAAAGCACCAACATAAGTACAGCGGTTGTAAATTCCAGATGAGTAATATTTGCATGTTCACTGGAGAAAATGTGGATTCTTGATGCCTGATTCATTCTGTGATTCACCTTTGAATATATTGGTGACTCACTGGAGGGAAATCACATGATCAGTAAAGTTAAGAAAAAAAGCTGTTTTCTTTCTAAGAAGGAAGGAAGAAAATGTTCTACAATGAAATAACCAGGAATATTCATAGGGTTAGTTTTCACCGTAGTCCTCTGGGAAAAGAACAGGTTATTTTAACTAATGTTTTTTACCATCCTTAAAATGTTATACTAGAGCAACATTTACTTTCAACACTACCATTCTTCCGTTTCCAGCAAGAATTTTTAGATTAATTTACAGTAGTGTTTGCTCTGTTTCATTCCTTTAGCCTTACGATTGAACAGCACCATCTTTTAAGCTCTTTCTTCCCCCAGAGACCTTTGGTCCCTAAGTTTCAGCCGCCACTGTATACATTATTGCAGATGAAAGGCTATCCAAGTGTTAGGAATGTATCTTAACTAGGCTGTAGATTAAAAAGTGTTTATGTCACTCCATAAACATATACCACTTTTAACATAATCCACTTCCAATTTTCAGCATAAACACTGCCAATAGTTCTTTAATAAAACAGATGTAGATTTGTATTCAATTGATACAATAGATATCAAAAACAGGAAGTATAAATTAAAAATTCAGGTGTCTTGAATAAAAAGGGCTAGGGCATAAAATCAGACTAGGAAGCAATTTAACTGGTAAATATTACAGAATTTACTAGAAAGATAATTTTCTGAGGTGTCGGGGGGTTTCATTTTGCTTCTGTGTATACCCACAATTTTTAACAGATATCAGGGAGATTCAATAAAAGTTCTTATCGTTAAAAATGGTGCTAATTTTGCCCCAACCAATCAGATCTTATTTAACATTTGAAAGCTAACATCTGATTGGTTAAGGCAAATTTTATTGAATCTCCCTGATAGTTTTTTCTAATAGAAATAAAGTAATATGGACTGTGCATGCGTGCTTATGTTTAAATCTTTACATTCATTTAAAAAAGTCAGAGAGGTCAAAAAAAGAATTCTTGTGGGTACTAAAAATGTTACTGTGGTAGATATATGTAACCACTTGAATGCCAGAGTTCTTCCCAAGATAGTGTTTGTTATTAAAGCTATCTGGAAACCAGGGTATTTTACAAGTACCATAGAATAGCTATGACTCTCACTACCCAAGTTTAATCAAGGGCTTCTGCAACCTGAGCCAAAGGGTGCAAATTCCTCTTATTCAAAATTCTTCAATGGAGTGGGGGGAAGGAACATTAACCCTTACACTGCTGTAGCAATATAATCTGCCCTGCCCACCTGCCATAAACATGTTTAATAGCATAGAGCTGTGAGTTTTTTTTCTCTATCCAACCTTTTTAAAAAAGCATCAAAATAAACCTTAAAATTAAACATGCTGTCACATAAACGTGAACAAAACATATATGTCATCTATTACCTATTGTTAAAAATGTCAGCTTCAATGTAAAATATTGCACCTTTTCATTGAAGTTTATTTTTTGTATGTGATTGGTCTGGTAATTAAGAAAAACGTTATACGTACAGTTAAGGCTGCCGTCGTTATTTACTGTGCGGTATCGCTAATGTGTGATACCGTGTTTATAAATATGGCCCTTGGATACATCTGCAAGGAATTTGTTCTCCCTGTGCTTGCGGAGGTTTCTTCTGGGTTCTATTCATTTATGCTGAACTGGAAGCTGCAGCTTTAAAAACACATTTGCCCTATATTTTCCCCCCTAAGCCACTCCAGAGCCTACTGTAAAGTTGCTGACATCTTGTCTGTGTTCAGTTGAATACTCAGCTCAGCCCCTCCAAGATTTTCCCCTTGCTTCTGATTTGTTAGCCTCCTTCATATGATCATGGTTGCTCTGTGCATGCGCATGATGTCATGGCGACGTCATCTCGCAATGAGTGCGCATGGCACGGCAAGATGACGTCACGCATGCACATGTCCGCACATCATGCGCACGCACAGCTGACGCATGTACGGAGCGACCAGGAACAGGTATGTCTGCCCCAGGCCCTTTTCAGCATCCAGAACTTCTGACAGGTAGCGCACAGATTGAGCACTGTAAAGAACTGCTCAATCTTGGACCAGGTGGAATAAAAAACCTCTTTATTTCAACTTAAACAAATGGAGGTAACATCGGAACCACCTGGTCTGTATTCAGTGTGTGAAGTTACCCCCTTCCAACCCCAGCAGTACAAACAGCCAGTTGCCCCTCCTTTACCAGCAGTACAAACAGAAAATTACCTATTACTTCCAGCAATACCTCACCCAGTTAACACCTTTATGTCTTGTTAAAAATATGTCACTATCAATCTGTCATAACAGCCTAATATTATAAGAAAATAATGTTTTATAGTAAAACTAAAAAAGGTTGGACACCCACTAGCAACCCTATACACTACTCTACATACCTGCCTTCATGTAGAGCAGTATATGGGCAGTCCTGGGCCAATCAATTTGCAACTGACTCTCAATTGCAAAACAAACAGTGTAGGCTGAAAAATGATAATGAAATTTTCAGTATGTCCACAGGCCTGATCAATATTTAGATCTACTCTATGTTCTATTCAGATCTACTCAATTCAACTATTTGCTGCATATGGCTAAGACACCCTTGGCCGGTATTAGACAAATCCTTTTGAATTCGATGGAGTTGCATATAATATCAGCAAGGTGGGGGGTGAAAATGACTGACCACGATGCCAACAATCTAGCGCTGTCAGCAGTGCGGTCTATCGGGACTGGCAGAAAGTTTCCCTTGATCTGTATCGGTTCCCATAACTTAAAATATAGGTCGAAAAGGTCGGCCCTTGTATGGGCACATGGCTAACCTACCCCCATACACCATATGGGAGGTCAGTCTGGTCTATGTATGTAAGTAATAAATGAAATCTGCCACCACACATGATCATAAATGCATTTGAATTGCCACCTTTATTTTGAGGGCACATATAAACTGCTTATGAAAAGGCTGCTGCTTACTCTGTAAAACATGGCCATATGACAAAACCATTACCAAATATATTTACTGTGCAGGAAACTGTGCAGGAAACTTTGGACTTGTGCGAGGGGGGCTATTTATAAAGGTATGTGTACAGTACATAAATATGATTCCTGGGGGAAATTATTTGGACTTGCATTACTGAATTGGACTCTTACTATTGTTGCTCAACAACAAACTATGTTATTCTACTTGTTAGCCCCTTTTAAATAGAACTTTTTTGACACCATTACCATGAATATAATGTATGGGTAGTGATGTTTAAACTTGTGTTTAAGGGAGGGGATTAATGCAAATATATGGATAGTCTTTATTACTAGTTTTGTGTCTATGTTATCTATCCATGTACTGGGATCCCACGCACCCACACTTCATTATGGAGAAAATGATAGAACATTGCATTTTTTAAAATTCCAGTTCATTATCACAGGATATCAGTTTTTAAGAGCAGATAAGGAGGATGGGGGGGGGGTCAAGACCAACAAACCAGGTAGAATCAGTTAATGTTTCCACTGTCATAATACAATCTTTACTCTTACCAGTAAAGGCTAAGGTTTACCATCAACACACACACAACAAAAAAGCTTAATCCATTAACTTCATGAACTTCCCCTAAGCCCACCTACTACATTCCAGATCTCAGATTTCCCCAAGTTGATATTGTAGTGCTTTCTCTGCCAATCAGCAAATATAATATTTGAAAAGTATAGATTAGGGCCTGTTACTTCATTTAACTCACAAGCCCTTTGTCAGGCAATCTATCCCAAGACATAGGAAGTGAGACAGCAAACAATTTATTTTAGAGGGCAGGGATGAGGCAGTCTGTTTTGAATGTACCATTTTAAAAGAGAACTAGACCTATATTTAATGTGAAAGCTTTCATCTTAAAAACACCCATTCATACTAAGATACTGCTCTAGTGTTTTGCATTTACTTCTATGCAAGAAATGGCTTTTGTAACAAAAAGGATTCAGTGTTGCTGCCTGTATATTTTACAGCCAATTTAGTCTTCAAACAGCCTTGTAAGCATGTCCACACATTGGTAATGCCTCCTAACCCCATTATATCTATAATCAAAGAGTATTTTCTTTCATTCTTCCATTCTTGCAAACAATGCCTTTTTTCTGTGTGTACCTTAGAAAGACATAATAAAGTGAGGTTCAAATCCCCCTGACTAACCTATGGATAGGAAATAAACTTCAAATATTACTTTTGTTGCATGAAAAGCAAAGGAATGAGTAGGGGGAGAAAGGATAAAAGGTTAAAACAAATATTATCAGTGAGATTCAATAAAAGTTAAAAATGGTGCTAATTTTGCCCCAATCATTCAGACCTTATGTAACATTTGAAATCTAACATCTGATTGGTTGGGGCAAAATTAGCACCATTTTTAATGATAAGAACCTTTATTGATTTTCCCTGTCTTTGTTCTAACTGTGTAAGCAACTGAGATAGGCAGGATCTCTATGCTGTAACAAGATAACAAGATTTGGTGCACTACGCTGTATGCCACAATTAAGTTTTGATCATATTTGTATTGTAAAAAAAAAAAAACATGTGGTCCTGTACAAATAATCAATACATTCCACCACCACCATGAAAACGGCTAACATCATTTATAAAGTCATCATACCTGTATGAGGTCCCAAATAAACAGACAAAGATTTGTCAGGGACATAGGAACCATGAAGTTCCTAGATTTTAGATACCCAAAAAGAAGAATTTGCATGTGAAGTAAGTGGTCAAAAGTATCAATAGAAGGTGAGATCCAAGAGCACAAGAAAACAAAGAAACGACTTGTGATTACAGTAATTTGCAGATAATTTAAAACCTTATAAAGCACAACAGTTTGTTTGCAGTTTGAGTGAACAAAAATTATTTATATTTCAATTTTACAGAATATAGAACCAGTGTAAATCAGAAAAACTACAGATATATTAAAATACGTAAGAATTCTCACAGTTCAAACATTTTTATTTAACTTTATGAATTATTAGTTTCAAAATTCTTAACAGCTATTAGAAAGTAGTAGGGGCGTATCTACAAAGTTAAAAGCAGGTGCTATTTTCAACAGCAATAAATTTTAAATGTTGACATTTTTTACTTTTCACATTGGTCAAGGTGCTCCTCCCTGAGGAAGGGAAATAAGCCCCTGAAACGTTGTGTAGCAATTCATTTATATTAAATCTATTTTTTGAATTGTGCATCCTGATCATCTCTAAATATGCTATTACTAATAATCTACTTCAATCAATCACACGTTAGCTTTTTACTTTCTGCAATTTGATGACATTAGATTGGTTGTTGCAGATTAACAGCTTGTGCAAACTTTTGCAATTATTCATACATAATCCCTTTTGTGTCTAGTATCCTAGGAGGTATAACTGTTTATCTAGGTACTTGTAATGCAAAAAGCCTAAATGCAAAAAAATTAATCTATATTAATTTGCTGTTTGATTACAGTGCTAATAGCTAATCAGAATAAAAGTTATGACTGTGTATTACTAAGATTAATTTTACAGGGAAATTCCCTCAATCAACAACTGCAGTGCTTACAAGTGTTTAAGTTTAACAGGGTTATTCAATAAAAGTTATCGTTAAAAATGTTGCTAATTTTGCCCCCACCAATCAGATTTTAGCTTTCAAATGTTAAATAAGATCTGATTGGTTAGGGAAAAATTGGCACCATTCTAAACAATAAGAACTTTTATTGAATCTCCTAAGTGTGCAGCTAGTGTTTCTTATGGAATGTATAATGAAAGAAGATCTAAAGCATAGAAAACACTTAAGTTAACACTGGCTCTAACTGTTGCGCACATCTAGTATATAATTCTTTGTTATATCTATATCTTTACCTTTTTATTCCATTAGCATTTTCATTTTCCCAATGATTAGGAGGCCCTTTTTGTTTGCTGGTTTGCTAGCTTGTCCTCTGACCCCATGAGACTTTAAACTTCCCTCTCATATATACTGTACAAAATAGAGCATTACAATACATGAATACATTTGAATAATTGCATCCCTAAAAGCCCTAGAATCTGCCAATGAGCATATTTGTGAAGAAAGAAAGTTCCATGGGGACAGGGTGGAGCTAGCAAGCCAGTAAATGAAACAGCCTCAAAAAAGAAAAATGCATTCTGAATTAAAATAGAAAGCTAGAGAATTTACAAATTAAAAAAAAAAACCCGTTTGAGCATCATTTAGACCTGAGTGTGTTATACAGTTTTTCTACATACTGAAAACTCAGCTATGTCATTAAGCAAGTCATTAATCATGCTTCTTGTGTTTATTTTGGTATGTGAAATATACTGCTTGGTCATTAAGAGGGTTTGCATTTTTCCTGAAAACAAACGATTTAATATCAATAGATTACAAAATAAAAATGGGTTGGCTCTACCAAATATGTTTTTCCCGCTCAGCCGCTATCCAATTCCCTCTTTATACATTAACATTAAAATGTATCACATACTGATTTGGCTGACACAAAATATACATTTTTAGGATAACTGTAGGCTAAGTCTAATAATAGATTTAGTTTAGGTAATTTCCCAACTTGAACCTCAATGGTTAACTTAAATGCTGATATCTAAAGCTTTAAAATTTACAGTATATGTAAGGAGACTAGATTGGCATATTTATAAATGTTCATTAAATTTTTTGCCGCTGATATTCCCAAATTTGGTCTCAAAATTAATAAAGCAGTGGCGAAAAGTCATTACCACCACCTTTCGCCATTTTGCTTTTCCCGATATACATCACTGTGGTAACCACTTGATCATATTTATAAAATGGTGAAAAGTGTTTTATTGAGTTAAGTTCAGCTATTCTAAATTGCCAAGTCTGAGTTGGCCAAAACGCTGAAGTGGCCATTTATCTAGCATGCCAATGGGCCCATGGAAGGTGTTAGCACATTGTTGAGTGTTTCTCAATACACCCAGGGGGGTGTTAGACAATTTTTCATCATTTACTGTAAAACAATCTGCGATTTTTGATTTTCTTAAGATCGCTTCGTTAACGTTCTGATTTTCATTTGCCAATAAAGTCAAATGGGGGTCTAAAGCTGGGTACACAGAGTAACGATAAAGCTCTAATACCGTTGGATCCGACGGTATTGGGCTTTATCGCTAGTGTGTGTACCTTCGTTTCCAAACGCTCATTCGGGAAAGACCGATAATTTCCATCGGCCACGCTAGACTCCCTATAGAGTCTTAATGATGTGCATAGGGAGAACGCTCGTGATTGTGTGTATGCAGATCTTTGAAAGATGACAGACAGGATATTGCATATTCTGTCTGTCATATTTCACTGATCTGTACTGTGTGTACTCAGCTTAAGGGACATATTTATAAAGGGGCATTGTTTACTGTATTTTTTTAAACTTTCAACTTTTCATCATAGTAATTAAAAAGGCAAATTTTCATTAAAGGTGATATCGGTAACACTCCCTTGTGGCTTTTCAAAGTAGTATGAAATTGGTTAATACACGCTTAACACCTATCTTTGTTATTTAAAAATAGCCTAACACATGTGGTGTTTTTTTTCAGCCAAAGATATGATAAATAGTGTAAAACTCACCCAGGCAAATTTTCCCTATTTTATTAATAGTACTAATTTTTTTTTTATTGCTTATTTTTAGCAAACTGCAGCTAATTATCAAACCAGTTACATTAATATGGGAACATACCATAGTGCTGTGGGGAAAAAAAGGTTAAAAGTTAGGACCCAGCAGGATAAAGCAAACCATGAAGTGGTTGCTGGGCTTAAAATAATTTGGCTATGTTATTGAACTAATTGCTTTAATTTATCCAGAGAGAAGGGCAGGCTTTTAAAAGTCGCATTACAATGGTAAAATAAAATGTAAGCAAATTAATTGGATGCGCACTAGGCTTCTAGTTTTTGTATGCTCTGTAAGAAATAATCAGGTTAATGGAACATTCCAGTAAGTAAAAGCCACATTTTGGCACAAAAATACCACTTTGATATTCATTTAATGCTATGAAAAATGCCTTAACAATGTTTGGTGAAAATTCTGGTAAAACTGGAAAAAAAAAAAAACGCAACAAGGCAGAAAAGGTGGCAAAAGGCGAAATTTCACCTATATATAAATAGCGTTATATATAAAAAAATGTCAAACACATTGCTGCAGTGATAGCTATCCCGCAAAAGTGAAAACGAGCGGTTTTATAAATAACTCCCTTTGCCATTGCGATGTCCTGTGATAGCAAAATGCCCAAATTAGTGCTCATTTATAAGTATGCCCCTAGGTATAGATATTGAGGACACTGTATTAATAGCCTATTACATGGTACTAGCACCTTAATCACGGATGCACTTTTTGCTGGGCACTTGCTATATATATTTATCCAGTATATGGTTTTAAAGGACCAACAAGTAGATACAGCACTAAATTGGGAGAATATTATTCAATGTATTGTACTTTATTTTTAATAATTATGTATATGTAATACTTGTATTTTTGCTATCTATCTATCTATATATCTATATATCTATTATAATCTTATCTTATCTATAATATATCTCTAGATATATATATATATATATATATATATATTTTGGTTGTGTAACTATATTTTTATTGCCTTACAGATCACGGAATGATATATTTAGCAGGGGGTGTGGGTCCTCCTGTCAGGGACATAGGTAGCACCTGTACTGTCACCTACCATTCATTGATATGAAGTTACACACAGACACTAAAACATTGAATAATTAGTAGTGTGTATTGCAACTATACTATAAAAATTACTTTGCCTCATCTTAATCTATAAATAAATGTATGTAGGTAGCCCTTACTCTAAGGTGTGTGTGTTTCTGAATGCCTTCAATACAATACTTGTTTTGTTCAGGCTCAGTATCCCTCCTCCTTCCTTCTGTCAAGACTTTCTGTGAGGACAAGCAACCTAAGAAACCACCATGAGGAAGCACTGGGAGAGGTAATTTCCCACCATGCAATTCATGCATACTTCCAGTTATAGCAAATCTGCACACAGCAGAAGAGATTTTGATAAAAGGCAAGTGAAAAATAGCTAAAATGTAAACAAATAGGGGACAGATCAATACAAAATGTTAGAGTGATAGTTGAGAAGAATTATTATTTCCAGTTAAGGGCAATTTTTAAAAGCAACTTTTTTTTCAGTGTACCATAGGTGCCCTATAAAGTGACACTGGTGCCTATTGAAGGTCAATTATTTGGTTGAATATTACTCTGATCTTTACTTTCAACCAGAAAAAATGGAATTATGCCATGGAATTATGGACTGTATTTCAACCAATATCTCTTAAAGCCTTTGTTCAAAAGTTCCCAACTACTATGTTTTAAGTAACCTTTCATTTTATTTTGACAGTGTATGCAGAATGTTAGCTCTAATAAGTGTAAGTAAAAATATTATAACATAATAATATGGATGTTTTATTAAATAGGAAAATGTGCAGCAAAGCCAAGTTTAGTTAACATGTCCAACTAATGCGATTGTAGCAGTTATAAAAAAAACCCCAATAATCTGCGAGCTTATATAACTACTACTACTGGTAGACAGAACATTTTAAGAGTCAAAAAACACACTGTCCTAGGCTGAAAAAACGTAGGAGGTTATCAGACATTTCATTTTATATATATTACTTATTGTTAGGTGAATTCTATGCTGCAATAGGATATACCAAACACAATGATCATGTCCCCCATTATCTAAAAGCTAATATGTGGTTGTGTACAGAAGCCTTACCATTGAACAATACAAATTAGAACAAAACAATGCTTTGCTAAATTTTCTCTTTTCTCTTTATTTAGCATATACGTCGTCCACTCCGATAAAAATGTAGAAATAGAATTTTAGTATACTATCTAATTTGTTCATTTAAATCTACAAAAACAAAAAAATTCAGTCATATTATTTCTTTACATATGTGATATAAAGCAAAATATAAAAACACATCACATTTTAAGCTTTAAACTTCCATGCCTGCTTCCTGTATCTGCTCTTTGATTTCCTGTCCCAATGAGGGTATTCTAGTAAGAAGAATTGTACTACGAAAGGTTCAAAAGGCAGTCATATCAAATAGTTAACAGTTATGGTCTTTCTACCTGTAGGGATTATATTGATTTGTAGTAGGTTTGGTCTGATGCCATGATACTGCCTGGGAGTGGAGTGTCATTTTATTCATTTTTGGACAAACAATGTATCTAAAAGGAGACCATTTTAAGGGTGGGTGATCATCCATTTTTGCTTGCATGAATGTTGCCCACTGTTAATGGCTTTTTTAAAACCAATTATAAACATAAGTACCTTTTAAGAGCTAGAGTTATATTATATACACATAATAATGTCAATTTTAAACAACACGAATAATAAATATGCTTAAAAGCTTCAAGTAACTGACAAGACATAACGCTTTTGTTTGCTAAAACTGTTCTCTAAGACAGAGACCTTTTCCTCATGTCTAACAGTTTCAATCACTTTTATTATCTATATATATATATATATATATATATATATATATATATGTGTTTTTAGATAATTTTCTCTCTTGTCCCCAAGTAGCATTATATAAATAATATTATTTATATTAATATATATACCAGGTGAACCAAAAGGAGAAAAAGCCCTCCACAGAACATAAAATGAAACACAGCCTTCTTAAAACAGAAGGTATTTTGCAGTCTCCTTCTATATAAATAGCATTGCCCACAAATCTAAGAAACAAGGAGGAATTTATCACTTCCAAGTTTCCTAGAGTAAGGGGTGGAGATATGCAAAATCCCCCCTTTATGTCCTATATTACATATATATATATATACATACATACATGCATGCAAAAAAAAAAAAGCCAAATATTTATCAACTAGTGTTTGCAAAACATGAAGGTATCTCAATTTGGAGTATAAAATAAAATTTACATTAAAACTAAATCTATAAGACAGCTTTAATTTCTTTAAAATTTATTTTCTGTAATGTCTGAAGTCTACAGTTTTAAAATACAGGAAAGCTAAAAGCTTCAGAAGAAAACAACTGGTATATATATTTCATTGCACTTTATTGTTAAGTAATAGAAAAGTATATATTTTTCAGTGCAGGTTCATCTCATAATAATAATGTCCTGTGCTTTGGGTTACTGTGCTTATGAGTCCCCATGACCTAAGAAAGGCTCAAATAAATATGATGATCATGAAGCTGGTAACTGTAATCAGTGCTAAGACATATACAGTAGGTAACTGGATCTTCAAGTTGGTTAAAAGAAATTAAAACATATGACTGAAAAACTAACTGATTCACATTGCTCAACGCATGATAACAGATACCCTTGCTTTAAAATAAACCAGCACACAATAAGCTTCACACCTATTATTTCCAAAGGGTATACAAAGCTCTGAGAAGTGGGCCTGAGGGACTGCTATCTAGCCAATGGGCAATGCCCCGTGTGACCCATCAGGATCAATGTCATCAAAGCTTTGTTTCCTTGGGGGATGAACCATGGCCCCAATCATAGCAATCAAAGGAGGAGACAGGAAAAGAAGTGTGAGTATAAACCAGCAGAAACACACATAAATTACATCAAAATACAGATTGTAGTCAAGCTTGAGTGCAAATGGATATCCAACAGATAACAAGAAAACATTCAAAATCTTTCTAGTAAAATGAATACCATAAAGGTTTTGTTTTTTTAAATGTTTAAGAGCATGACAGACCAAACTTATAAATAAACTGCTTTTATTTAGGTAAAAAAAAATAGATAGTGGCATAGGCAGAGGGTGAGTTTTACAATAGGCTAAGAGAGGAATGGTGCAAATTCTTTGAAGGCTGGTACTGTGTGTAACCAACTTTACAGACACAGGTTAATATATGGATAAATAGATAGAGAGAGACAGACAGACAGAGATAGCTACATAGACAGATGGATTATTATTATTATGTTTTATTTAGCATCTACATCTTCTGTGGCACTTAACAAATACATTAATACTGTACATACAAGGAACACATACATTTTACATACAAGGTAGTGCATATAATACAGTCATGCAGCATATACAAGTTAATATACAGCAATACCATGTAACAGTAGGAAAGATGGTACTCAAATGAGCTTACTGTCTACAGGAAAGGTTATGAGACATAAGGTGAATTTGGTAGGCTGTAAGTTGATTGTCAGTGGAGATCAACTTATAGAAAGGATATTGGGTAAATGGGAGGGGTAGTTTCCTAGGTCAGATGTATGCTTGCCTGAAAGGGTGAGTTTTAAAGTTAAGTTTAAGTATTAAGAAATGATGAGTAACTGATGAAGCAAGGAAGGAAGTTCAAGAGCAAAGGGGCAGCAGTTCAGTACTGAATGTGGGTGTGGAACGAAGTGACTAGAGTGGATGAAAGAAGATAATTTGCAGATTGGAGGTTTGCCTTGGATTGTGTCTGTGGATCAGTTCTGAATTTATGGAGGAGCTGTATCAGAGAGTGCTATGTAGGATAGGGGTAGAATCTTGAATTGGATCCTTTGTGTGGGGTGCAGCCATCAGAGAGACTGATTGAGAGGAGTGTCATTTGAGAAAAATAAAATGGAAGATTTGATAGATTGCACCATTCGATTGCTTGGTAAACCATGCAGTAGGGTGTTACTCTAGTCTAGCTGGGATATAAATATGGGCAGAACTAAAATTGGGGTAGCTTTGTACCCAAAAGGGTTATCCAAATCTAGTATTACTCCCAAGCAAAAGTGTATGAAGAGTGTGTGAAAGATAGACAGACAGACAGACAGACAGACAGATAGATAGATAGATAGATAGATAGATAGATAGATAGATACTAGATAAAACATAAACCCGCTAGCTCCTGACTGGTAAAATAGCACTTGAATTTATTTCTCCATTAGATGTATTACCTTTGCAGTGCTCAAAGATGCCACAGTGATTGCTTTCAAGCAAAGCCCCAGGCTGCATTAACTCTATCCAGTTTTAGTCAATGTAGAAGCCACCCCCACCATCCAGGAAGTGTGAACCTTGGGCTGATGGGGAGGGGGAGAGGGTACAGCTGCAGCCTGCCAGTCCACTCTGCCTGTCACACCTCCCTCTCAGGCAAGTAAGAGAAACTTTTGTTTTTACAGCATTGTAATTTTTCTTACAACAAGGTTGGGAAGGCTTAGGATTCCCAAGCATTAAGGAAACTCTGTGGATAGCTGGGTCTCACTTTTTTCCATGAAAGAACAGATTGCTGTTTTGAGTAACTAGTTAATAAGAAGAAGCAATATAAACAGTTACTTTTGTTTATATTCTTATCTGTCTTGCTCTTTACTCTTTGTAGATCAGGTTCATGCCATCTACTCTAGGTATTTAGCATGTACAGTTTAGTAAACATTAGGACAAAAGGCTTTTTTCATTAGTGATCCCAACTAAAGGTGCAAATGCAGAACAACATGCATATGCTTAAACTCAACTAATAACCAATTAAAATAAATGAAATAAAGGTGTAAAAATGGATAAAAGCCATTAATTCAGCTTGATCACGCTAAAATACAATTATGATTACTTTAAATAACTTCCTCTCCAAACTTCACGCCTTAAAAATGTATATACATAAGAATCACATGCTCCTGTCTGCCAGTATCCAATATCAATTGTTTTGTGCAAGAACTAGCAGTTTGTTCAATAACGGTTGTTTACAAGACAGTTGTATAGCGGTTGAAAGTGACAGTTCAAGTAGAACCTGAAAGTGGAAAGATTAAAGACCCTGGTATAGAAAATATATGCTAAACCAAAAATAACATTGCCTCCTTTATACTTGCATGTGTATTAAACACATGCAGTGCTTTTTTGCCAGCTCATTGTTAGTCGCTCTGATTTGTATAAAATAAAACTGTACCTATAAGGATATAATATCCATTAAAACCTGTTTACAATGAGCATATCTTGGAGTGTTGCTGGGATTTCTCATTGTTCCATTTGTAGATGTAAATTGTTGCTTTAAAAGGACTGTGCTAACTGTGCCTGGGGAAATTCAGATGTATATTTAGTAGTCATCAAAATGTTGTTTTCTCATCTAATGGTCACAATTAGATAAGCATGAAAAGCTTAGAAAGGACAGAATATGGGAGGAGTCACAATCACACTGGGAGTAGGGCAACTTGGTACACAAAAACATCGAAGAGAGGTTAACTTACTTGGTGCACAAAAACATCGACTGCATTTTCCAGGGAACTTCCCTCCCGGCTGGTCATAGATATGAAACCGAACCCCATCCGCACATTGAACCACTTGCAATGGCCTGAGCCGTGCAGGACCTGGGAGTTCTCCTCCTCCTCCTCTTCTTCTTGTTCTGGCAGCTTCCCCTGCTCTTCCCTTGTACCTCTACCAGCCCCTCCTGGGGGAAAAGAGCAGAACACAATCAGTAAAGCACATGAAATAAACACAACATCGATTCCTATAATCGGTACAAACATCTTGCAGCCATTCAATAATAAGAGAACGAGCATGCCCCATTCACTAACAACAATGTTTATATTAAGAAACCATGTGCTTGCAACCCAATTGGAAAAGGTACAGCACCCATGCCATTCTTTATGCTGGGTAGAAAAAGCTGAAGGAGGAGAGAATAGAAAGGAACTGGCAATGCAGAGCTGAGCGGGGAGGGAGGTGAAAAGAGGTATGAAGATTATTGCACAACAACTTGTTATTGCTCATGCACGGGACCTCACATTGTTTATGTTCATGTAGGTCGCGTGCAGCTTGTTTATTCTGGATAGAGATTGCAGGTGGGCAGGAAAGAATCCCAGAGACACATTTAGACTGTGAAACAGTGATTAAGAGCACAGATCAAATGAAACCATATACTGCTGCTGTTTAATGCTTCCTTAATTGAAAAGGGAGGTTGCCATCTAAATTTCTTTAAGTTGCCCTATACTATTCTATCATGCACTCTCTAATGGCCGATATATAGGCGAGACAGGAAAACAAGACAGAAAAGAGGGGAGAGGGGAATGATGCACCTTCAGCCATGATGCCTCCTGTTCCAGGAACAAAAGATGAAAAGTTTCCTTTTTGACCAGTGTGATCTGTTGCATCAATGTAACATCTTGATTTGAAGTGATCCCAAATTTAGCTCGCATGGTCTAGCGTGCTTTCCCTCTTGTGTTGCTCCCTTCGCTCGGTTCGCTGGCTTGGCCCCCTTCAACACACGTGACTCTGTCAATTACATGCCTTCTTGCTAATAATTTCAGCAGTGATCCTGAAGGGGCTGGCAGGAGATGAGCTCAACCAATAGCTATTCAGTCTGAAGCTGCCACGGAAATCATTTATGAATGAAAGAGGGAAAAAAAAACTTCTAAATACTTCAGGCTCTTTACACACGCCTATAGCCAGGACATTTACTACAAGGAGGATGTGCAGATTTGGTATTCATGCTCCAGCCTACATATTATTAGCAGTGTACTCATTGGCAACATTAGAACCTTTTATTACGGTTATACCCAAAATATATTTACAACATGATTCCATTTTCTCGCAAACATGTTCCTTTCCCTTTTTAATCAGAAAAGCCCAACTTGTCTGATTGCCTGCTAAAAATACTATTGTTTATAGAACTTGCTAGCTTGTATGTCTCTTTGTAATGTGCACATGAAAATCAAAATAACCTTGCCGACCTTTATAAAGCATTATTTATTTACAAATAGGAACTATTATCTCTTTAACACCTTTAGTATCACTTTGCCGTCTGGCAGTACTGGGGTTAAACTGCGGAGGTTTGTCAGTGTTTTCTTTTTTTTTCTGAAGGGGGGTGGGGAGAAGGCGGGTGCTGGATCGGACTTCACAGGTTTCTCCGCAATCTCTTTCCGGGGGAGGGGATGTGATTAATGACTTCCTAAATGAGAGCCAAGCATTGGAATAGGAGAGGGGGGAAACCTTGATCAGCATGGATTGTTTCATGGAGGAGAAAAATGATCAGGGAAAACAGTACATGGAGGTGTGCCTCCAATATATTTATATAGCAAGAGGGTTGACTGTACAATATGAGTCATCAGCGTATACATACAGGAATGTGAGAAATGACAGTATAATACGAGTTGGTGTATTAGTCACTGGTGTGTTTACTGCATAATGAGACTGTCCATTTTTATTACATTGGTCAGTCATTAAGAGATTCAAAAACAATCAATTCAATCACAAAATATATATATATAGAATATAAATATATATGAATATATATAGAATTCTAATTCTTGACTAAAGCTGCCCACTTAGAGCTTCAAGTACTCAGAGCCCCAAGGCATAATGAGTGTGGCTACTCTGTTTACCAGCAAGATTTTAGTTCATATTCCAGAGTAATTTTACTAACTCAGTCCTTGTACAATTTAGCTATGTTTAGACCTTGTAAGTTACTGCTGCTGCTGACCTGTTAGTGTGGGGTCAAACACGGCAGCCTGCTTCCCAAATGCCAGGAGGTATTTGTCTCAATAGATCTGCAAGTCCCAGTCGTGGGGGGAGGGGCGCTAATACCTCTCAGAACACCAAACATTCTCTGCCTAAATACAAGGAACAATTTGCTTGTCCCTAATGAAAATGGCCAGCCAGACATAGTATAATAATTAAAATGTTGCTCTAGTGGTTCAGATCTATCTATCTATCTATCTCTATATATAATGAAATAGGTGCGCATCTCCTAGGTGCCTGAATCTCCCCTATAAGTATACAACTACAACAAAGGAGCCGCACTGGTTATACAATTTTATTATATGCGTTTTGTTAGCATATGATAAAATTGTATAACCATTGCAAATGGTTGAGTGCGGCTCCTGTTGAGGTTATATATATATATATATATATATATATATATATATATATATATATATATATATATATATATACCGTTACTTATAATACTGAATTACAAATAAGACTGTGTCATATATAAGTAAACGAAATAACAAATGTAACTAGTTATATAGTTATTGTAATAGTATCTCCTACTGCCCTGACCTTCAAGTACATAGGAGTTATCTGATCACAGATCACTGATCCAACATGAAAACCATGTAATACCTCAAACAGAGAGAGGTGGGACAAGGGATGACAAAGCCTAATTGGGGGCACTACCCTAAACATTTCCTATCGAACAGATTTCACATTATAAAATAAACAAGTTCATGTTTGGGACTAAAGCTAATCTATAGAATATGGTTTCATAATTGACTATTTTATTCAATAATAATTAATTTGATTAAAGCAATCGAACCTTCTGAAATATTTTTTTACTGCATGCAGAAATTCAAAATATGAAATTGGTGCTGGAGGCGGAAAAATGTAAAAGGATACTGATAATCCAATTGTATGGATGGAAACTGCTTTTGCATCATTTGGAGTCTGAACATTTCTTTATGTGAAATAGAAAATCTGCAAAGTCTGGACTGAAAAGCTCAACCAGCCAATAGTCACTGGCATCACACATAATTCTTAATCACCGCTAATATCCATGGTCACGCAGTCAGGGTCCACAAAATATCTACTCAATCATAGCATGAATTATAACTCAGATTGATAGATATTCAATAGAGTTGTCTATATTTGTCTCTCATTTTCCCCTGGATCTGCAGCTAAGCAACACAGCACAACTGGTTGAAATAGCCCATTATGACTTAACTTGTCCGCAACAAATATGAACAGAAATCTTCTGGCACAATGTATTTGGCTCAGGCTGTATGTATGCAATTAGATTCTGGATCTTTTACCAGTCATGTAACGGGTCAGGGGAATATTACTAAAATCCATTATCACCACGTCACAAGATACAGTATCCAGTGCAATGTACCAATCCTCCTTTCCCTGAACATACTTGTCACACCTCCAATATATTGTATTAACAAAATTCAACCTTAATAGAACTGACCTTCCAAATGAGAACTCCATAGCAGTTTGAACAGTATTATACATGATGGCACAGTATACTGTACTTACTTTCTATTTCCTCAGGGGATAACAAATTTATATTCTTCCAAATGTTCTAGTAATAATCCTCCATAGACTCACTAGGAATAGACACAGACTTTTACTCACTGGGTGTGGACAGAACAATTTCAGCGTGTTTTGAACATCTGTCTAGGTAAGGTTGCATAGTAGTTACCCGGTTCTGTGCACTGCCCTATCTGGATATCACATCATTTGTTTTCTGATGCCAGCAAGCTAAAATTATTATTAATAATAATAATACTGGCACAGGAAACGCTTGATGGAAAGGAACAATTGCAGCTCACAAAAACAGATTACACAAGAAAATTTTAAATCAGATCCACATCTTCACCGATAAATTGTGGCATATCACAGCTCGCATTTCCCACACCAATTATTCTAGCCCCATTGTATGTATGTATGTGTGTGTAGTTTATTCATAACACGCCACTTTGGGACGCAGCGCTGTACAGTTACAAAATACAATAAAGTCAGTACATAAATATAGAAATTATATAAATAGAAGTGCTAGAGCTTACAAGAGGTAAGGAGATCCCTGCCCCGTAGAGCTTACAATCTAGGTTGTTGGGATTGTGGCATCTGCACATGTGGTATAAAGATCTATCCAGCTGCACTTCAACGCAGTACACAATGTGTCTGTTTGTTTTTTATATATATTTTTAAGTAAATAAATAATAGTTTAAATAAAAAATAAAGATCTCATTCCTAGGAAGTGGGATAAACAGAGTTGCTGATAAATGTGAGAAAATGTGGATTAGCCAGTAGCTAGAGATTGTGCTGTACAATGAAATTTCTATGGTGAGCAATTTTGTGTCATACTAATACATAACAATAGGACACAGCACCCCCTGCCAGTCTCATCCACCTAATCATGAAATACTACACGTTTACATACATGCCTTTCCATCACCATACTTTTTACTTACAGAAACAAAATGCATTTTTCCAACAACATACACACCATGTATGTTTAATTACTATTTAAACATGTTTTGTATACTGCTTGAAATAAACTAAGGGCAGATTCTTTAGAACCCATACAATAATATGTATTATTACACAAACTAGAAATATAACTGCAAAGAAAGGTTGCTTGTTTTTTTGGTTTGTTTTCAGTTGGTAAATTTGGTGAATGGGAAATGGAAAAAAAAGAATTAATGTGGGTTCATATCCTTATGTTTTGGAAGAGCAGAGAATATAAGCACTCATTTAGCATGTACAGACAGAGATAATAGGTAGCACCCCCACCCCAGCACAATCAGCTCCTGCAGGTTTGTAGCAGAAGGCATTGAAATGGTTAAATGACTAAGGGCAGTTCCTTGTAATTAAGCTTCCTGCTTGAGTATTGTCTTTTCAATGAGTCAACTTTACCACATGGATTAAGAAATAGTAGACACTAAAAGTATGTCTAGATTATTGATGGTTTTTATTTATTTTATTTATTTAATCATAGAATAATATACATACCTTGATTATTGCTTTGATGTTCATTCAAAAATAAATATTACAATACTATAGATATATTCACCATAATAAATTTAATAAATTAGCTTGCCAGAAGTGTTTTTGTTTTGCTTAAAGATTTTAATGGAAGATCATTTTTAAGGTACAGAGATGTTTCTGAGTATAAAAATAATATATATATATTATTGTATATTTGTGAATTTTCTATTCTTATCATTAGATTAATATTTAATATCCTTGCCGAAGATGACTTTGCAATGGTTTGAAAAAAAACCAAAAAAAATAAATATGTATATATATATATATATATATATATATATATATTACTAATGAAAGCAAAAGCAGATCTGAACCCACTACTGTGTATTTACTAAAGCAAACTGTGTTTGATAAACATGATGTCTGCTGCCAATTCATCAAAGAATTGAATCTGCTTTCCATTGTGGCTCAGGTAGGGCTCCTTATTAAAGGATAGCATCAGCTTATTACAATCAGCTTTGTGCAGCCACATTTCCATAGAAAACTATACACACAGATGTCAAAGGAGAGAATAAAAACCAGCAAAGTATATACACACTGGATTGCTTCATCTTTTTTCCTTTCTGCCCGAAGAGATAATTATGCCCTGCCAATGGATTCTTCAGGTGTGTGACCCATCTGCAGTTTCAGGGTCATAGCCAGGGAACAAGCATTGCCATTCTAGTCAACAGACAGCTTTAGGCTCATATAAGTAATGATCATTTGGGAAAACAGACTACCATGTTTTTGAGTGATAATGCCAAACATGAAATTTACATTCTATACTTTGCAATATTTGTAAAGATAGAAGTGGTTCTATTTTACTGTGCAATTAAATGAAGTTACCCAAAGTAGCTTTTAAAGAATAACTATACTTCCTGGGGCAGGGAGGTAGGAATAATTATTATTATATATCATATCATTTCGTTAAGGAGCTACAGCACTTATCGTTTTAATTTGCCAGGTTAGTTCTGGAATAACCCTTTATTAAAGATAGTGCTGAAGCCAGAAGGAAGACTGGCAGAATCAGTTTGCTTTTCTCCTCAAAGGAACAAAATTGGGTGTTAGGAGGTAGGAAACCAGGTAGCCAATGTACCTAGAGATTTTCACCTGAGTCTTAATATCTTCTCCTTCCTTCCAGGTATTACTTAATCTGTACCACAAATAAGACATACTGTATATTCCTACATGATTTTATTATTATTATTATTTATTATTATTATTATTATTATTATTATTGATTTATACACAATTACAAGGAGATATTCACATTAAGCCCTCCCCTGAAGAGCTTACAATCTAATCACTTAGGTAATACAACCTATCAGGATGTCTTTATGATTGTGGGGGAAACTGAAGTGCCTAGGGAACCCACACAAGCACAGGGAAAACATACAAACACCTTGCAGATGTGCCCAAGGGAAGATTTGAACTCAGGAATCTGCTACAGTCTTTCACAGATTGCATTCCATCTGCATATCCCTTTAATAATTAGATGTATAGAAACAACATAATACAGAGCTGCAGGAGGAGATGATGATGAAGTAAACCTGAGGAAAACCATGCTATTTTCTCAAGATTATCAATCTGTGAATGCTGCCAAATCTGTCTGTTTTTTATGAGCCATGTGTGCAGCCAATTTTACTTCTACTTCTACTGTCTTGCACTTATATTGTGCATTACAATCCATCTACATTTACTGCCAAATCTGCTGTTTCAATAATCTCTCTCAACATTTCTATAGTGAAAAGTAGCATATAATCTGGCACGGCCAACCATTTGATAAATCCACCCAGTCGGCTGGGCCAAAACATCGTGGGTTGCGGCAATGTTTGCCACTTCTGATCATTTGAGGCAGCTGATTATTTGGTCCATAGAAGACCACAAAATCAGTCATGATATTTCACATTGTCTGATCCATCTTTCGTCTGATCAGGCAGGAAGAAACGTTCGGACATCAGATAGTGGAAATTCCGAAAATATCGATCAGCTCGAAATATCCCAGCTTAAGCAAATGCCGCCTTCTCACCTTCTTCTCTCTATAAAACATGAACGTCTTGTATACAGGAAAAGTTGAGATGTGATGTAATTTTTGGCCCTCTTCCCTGCAGTAGCTGCTGCCTTTTAAGCTGTGTCTCTAGTCCAGATGATGGATCCTGCCTCTGTGCAGCAACAGTAAGTAGCCAATGTGGGCAGACTTATATGCCTATTACTGTGGGCAGGATTATGTGCCAATCACTATAGGCAGACTTATGTGGCAATCACTGTGGGTAGGATTATGAACCAATTGATGTGGGTAGGATTATGTACCAATCACTATGGGCAAAACTTGTCTACCATTCACTGTGGGCACTGTGAGAAACCTATATACCAATCACTGTGGGCAAACAGTGACTGTGTCCACCAGCCAGTGCATAGTCAGCCCTTCAGTTCACCAGTCATTGTTAAAGGACATGTCAAATGGTTCCTCTGCAGTTCTTGTCCGAAGTCCAGGAAAGTGAAGAGTAGGAGCAGTCTTTCTTTGAAAAGGTTTCTGCCTCTTCTCTGGCCTCTAGGGGGTACTGTGACATGCGCTGTGAAGCCGATTCCCCCCTCCCTCCCACCATCCTGATTCATCAGCGCTGCATTTTAGTTTAACATTTAACTCTTTTGATGTAATTTAAAGGGTATGTCCACCCTAAAAAGTATACTTTTCTGTAATCTAGCTCCTCCCTTCCAACCCAAACTGCATGGTCTGTTTGTAAAAAAAAGTTAGAATAAACTTTCTTACTGGACCGGGATTTCTCAACTAAATCAATAGCCAGCAGACCCATCTGTGATTGGCTGTCAGTCAATTACAGGCACGGCTGCTGGCCAAGCCCCCAATACAACTCTGTTCCTGGAAGTTGCATTGGAGGCTGAAGCCGAGGGATCCTGGGCTGATAAAAAAACAGACAATGCAATTAGGGTTGGGAGGGGGGAACTAGATTACAGAAAAGTATACTTTTTAGGGTGGACATACCCTTTAAATCATCCCTCCAGTCCACCAGCTAGCGTCATTCCACCACACCCACTTTCACAGACAAAACCATGCCCACTTTACACAACAGCAGGAAAATTAGACAGGAGCTGAAGGACCCTGGAGGGAAGGACAAATGGCCAAGGAGCTGAAAAAAAACAGAGCAGTAAAAATAACAGAAGCAGAAGTGCTGGAACTAATAACACAGAAGCAGGAGGTAAGTAATATATGACAAATGAGTTGAAACGTATGGGGAAAATGACAAAGGAGCAGGAGGGTATTAAAATGACAGAAGGAGGAGGACAGAAACATTTGGGCGCTATTGTCAGAAGCAGATGTCAGAACACAGAAATATATTTATATTTATGATTTGTATTGCTGTAGATGATAGAGCTAGGGAGGAGCTACACTGCAACATTTTTTGAGCTAAAAATTATAGTATGGTTAGTATGCGTAAATCAGTAAATGAAGCTCCTCCCAGCATGTATTAAAATAATTTTAATGTGTTTATGCATTACTGTGTATTTCATAATGAGAAGGTTGCTGAGGCAGTTTGTTTTTTAGGGTTTTCCTTTAGGTTTTCCTTTAAATGCAGTATATGCTCCAAAACAACAGCTTTTTGTGATTAGAATGGTACCGTAACTTTGGTGTGTACTAAATACTGGTTTCCTAGTATTTGCTGTTCGACACATTGCTCCCCTTGGTATCCAGACTAATAAATAATATTATACATTTGGGGGGCTGATACACATTGGCTGACAGTTCTACCAATTTTATATTTATTGATCGTTAGTCTATCAGTCAAAATGAAATAATTCATTATATTTTGGTGTGACCGATTGTTCTGCCAGCAAAAGATTTTTAATTCATTTGATCTGCTAAATCTGTAAATCATGGCCAATTGTTTAAGGTGGCCATACACATGCGATCCCACAGCATATGTGCTGACAGCCATAAGACTTTGTAGAGATGAGTCAGTTTCCAGTTAATTTACACTCAAAGTAGTTTTTTTTTTTTTTTTTGCAAAATCTTCTGTCCGAACATTTAGACCAGATCAATTAGGCTAAAATATTGGCAGTACCGCTTTTATTCCTCTATTATTCCTCTTTTAAGACTGTCAACAGGAATATCAGGTGCTGATTAACCTGTGTACCGGGTCTTATAGTGAAAATAACTTGTCTGTTCTTTGACAGCAGTAGGGTGAACTCTGCATGGGGTCTTTGTATTTGTATTATAATCCTGTTTGGACAGCCATCACCACCCCCACCACCCTGCTACTTTAACTTCAATTTAGCAGCATTTTATCCTGAATGGTCAAATTTACCAAGGAATTTTATTACCTGTTTGAAAAGAGGTAATTAAAAATAATCAATACATGGATAATGTTTAGGGTGATGCCACACTGGACCGCACAAAACACATTCAGGGAGATTCAATAAAAGTTCTTTTCGTTAAAAATGGTGCTAATTTTGCCCCAACCAATCAGATGTTCGCTTTCAAATGTTAAATAAGATCTGATTGGTTGGGGCAAAATTAGCACCATTTTTAACGAAAAGAAATTTTATTGAATCTCCCTGATAGTTTCTTTTTGTAATGCGATTCAAGTCGCTCTATATTATTGAAACTCATGTGATACGCATCTGAAACTGTGCCAACGTGTGTTCCAATAACCGATCGGAATACGGTGCACATAGTTGAGCATTGCAAATCCAAGAACTGTGTAAGTGAGGCCAATCCGTTACTACAGTGTAGGAAGTGGAGAAAGGAGGGGAGCATTGTTGTTCAGAAGGTGTTTGTCTGAAAGGGGGGTGCATTGTTCGGGCAGAAGGTTATAGTCTGCTGGAAAGGGGGGTGTTATTAAACTTATTCAACGATTTAATGGTTAAACATGTTTTAATTAAGGATTGGCTTAAAAAGGGGTGAATTATAATGGATAATGTACTCCCTCCAATATAATAATATGTATATTAATAGCCACCTCAGAGTTCAGTGCGGCCGTGTGCTTTTATATGGTCATGTAACTCCTCGGTATAGGAATATTCGATAAGGCAGGAAGAAAAATGAAAAGACTCTCCCCTGTGCCCTTTTATTTTTAGCCTTCCTCCTGGGAAGTATTTTTTTCTTACACAATACTCGTATTATATACAATAGACTTGTTGAATAGACTGTAGATAATGTTGAATTAGTGTCATGTCAAATGACACATTGCAGTGAAAGCTGTAATTGTGTTACACACATAGAGTGGCAGTAAAAACCCTATTTATTCAAGTATACCTTTGCCTTCTCTTTATAAAACATTTTATATTATTTTTCATTTAAGCCTGCTCTCTGTGATCAGACAAGCGCAACTTTTCTATCCACAAATAGCGGTGAGAATTTGCCTATGGGCACATTTTCTTACAGCTTTTATCTAAAACCTAAACCTTATAGGAAGGCAGGAAATCAGGCTGAGAATCAGAATCTTTGTGAGTGATGACACACAGCTGTCTGTCCAACTCCGCACCACTGCACTCTCTGGGCATTTAGGGGTTCTTTCACTGCTAGCATAAAACATAAGAATAATATTTGGAAGGTTAGTAATACAATCCTCTAGACTATATGCTCTTGGGCAGGGCCCTCCATCCTATTGTACCACAGTAATGCTGTAACTTACCTCACTGAATGCTGCTGGACTAGCACTTAAATTATTTGCACTTCGTACTACTTGCACTACCCTTGTATGTAACATGTATGTTTTCTTCATGTATAGTAATGCAACTGTAAAGTGCCACAGAAGATTTTGGCGCTTTATAAATCCACAATAATAATAATAATAATAATAATAATACAATCCGTTTAACTGAATGGAGCCTATTTCATTTAAAAGCTGAACGTAGTCTGGAGTTCAACCTGAATAAACCACAATGTAGGTTTAGAATAGATTCCTCTTCATTCTTTAAATTAATAACCATAATATTCCATATATTTACATCTTGATAATACATTACAGATTTTGTTAAAAAAAGCACAGGGTTGCCATTATAAAAATAAATAATAAAAACAACCACACATTTTTATCCTTTATATCTGATATGCAAAGCAAGATAAAAGAGATAGCAAATTACTGCTCTTTTAAAAGTACATTTATCAGCTATTATCAAATAAAAAAAGAAGCCAACATGTACATGCAAGACTAACTGACCTGGAGCCTTGGATAGTTTCTTGAATGGTCTAATCATCTTCTGCAGCACCTAAAAGTTAGATCTCTGGTCAGTACCATGGCATTTTGGGTTTGAGACCTACCACATAACCATGACACTTTTTTTTTTATAAATATATATGGCAGTATAAGTGTTTGGCTAGGTGAGCATTTGTATTAACTATAAAAATGAATGAATGCAGAAAGCCAGAAACTATTCAAATAAAGGAAGGCTATTGCCCTATTTTAACAGGGTAAAGTAAACACTGGCAGGCTGTCATACAATAGATGGTATCACATCAGAAAACCCTGCATTCCCTGCACAATAGAAGGTGTTCTTTCCACCTATTAATATTTAATTGTAAAAAGTAACCAGAGGACATAGTTATTATACCTCAGCGATGCTTATATTCCACAAAGAAGTCAATAGAAATGACGGACTAACTATGGGGCCCCTGATGATCAAGTTAATTAGACTATCCTGCATCAGAGGCATGCATTTCATATGAATGACTGGGCATTGCTCAAATTTCAAATCAATTGCCGCCAGCAAGTTTAGTGACAGAAAAGATGCAAAACTGCTGAATTATTGATATCCTTTTGATTAATCCCCTTTCTTTAATTCATCATTGATAAAGTATCAGAAGCATGATCACAATATTGAATGTTGTCCTTATGCTAGAGGATTGGTTCTGATCTTGGGTATTAACTTTTATTTTTTTTGTTTTGTAAATGTGGTCCTCCATGTGGTAGAGAAAGGGTGGAAAAAAACAAACAATTACATTTCTGTACAGACATTGCATTTCACTGATATCTAATTGCAAAATCAGGAAGTTCTAACAACAGAATGAGTCTGTAAAAAATATTAGGCTTACTACTAACAGTAAAGAACCTCCCATTATGGCAATGATTATTAAAGGAGAACTTAAGTCTATTTAAAGGTATATGTACAGAATGTCATGCATATGTGAACCCTAATATTTATTTTTCAACTAAGCTTTTTTATTGTATTTTAAAGGTTACCTCCACCCTCCTAAAAATAGTTATTAAAGGACAACAATATAAAAAAAACAACATTACCCCATTACATGTTCACACTTCCAGCAGCTGAAATCACTTACTCACTTTACAGCCATGCTGCCCTCCTTTAGATATCACATAGCAAAGATGAGTGCTAAAAGCCCACCTTCTAGACGCCCCAGGGCCATGATTAACATAGCACTTGTGATTAGCTGATGGGAATGTCTGTTACAACCTGTCTCCTCCTCCTCTGCCAGTTAAATAAACTTGAAATGTCCTGTTGCTAGGATACAGCCTACATAATCAAGCTGATCAAGGATGGGTGGAGGAGTGTTTTTAGCTAATTGAAGGCTAATTGAATTGAGAGAGGCAGGAAAAATCACTCTTTTTAAAGGAATTATAAATTAAAAAATTGCATTGAGGCAATACAGTTATGCTTTAATAGATATTAATAACAAGGACCCCCCTCCAAAACCTATGTTTCATTATACTCAAATTTCTGACGCTCCTAAAGGTACTTTCTAAGCCCAATCCCTTGCTATAGCAGTCTCCTGCTGCTGCTTGAGCTCAAAACCAGCTTGCAACAGCAGCAAGGGAGGCTGAACCTGCAGGTGAGAGATCTGGCTTTGTATGTATCCTTGAGAGAAAAAGGGTTATGGGCTTCAGGGGGGTGGGGAAAGTAAGAATAGGTTTGTGTCCTGGGGATGGACATGTTCTTTATAGGACAATTAAACTTTGCCAATCCACCCCTACCCTTAAAAGAACCCAGGGTGAGGAAGAAGAAAACACAACTTCCTTTTGAAAGGAAATCTTTTGCTAATTATAATAGCTGATAGAGAATGTACTCAGGAGTGGGTAGCAGTTCAGGTCCTCACATTGGGTACATCCTGTAGTGAGAAGAAGACAGGAGCGGGGGAGGTAAATATGCTTTATTGTGAAAATTGTCATATCAAATGCCAGTCCTGTTTTCCCACCTGTCCAGTCAGTTTTACTCAACATCCAGTACATATTTTCACTGAACTTATCTCCTTTAGAGCTTTACTATTACTTAATAGGCCCAGGCCTAAAGCGCATACAAAAAATTCAAGCTCACACACTGTGGGCTTGATGCAATTAGAGGTGCTTAAGTTTTCCTGTGTTACTAATCTGCAGCAAACTATCAAATGTTATCTGTTATCTATCTGCCCAGTAAAATCTAACATCTGATTGGTTGCCGCAAATTAAAGGGCAACGAAAGCCACAGAACAACACTGAACCAGAAGGCAGAACACCTTGATATAAACCCAGTAATCTGTGTCTTACCTCTCATTTTGATACAGGCGCTGGGAAATTTACCTAAATAACATATGGTTTGTGCTTTACTTCTAGTATCAGATAGTTTGGTCAACGACCATTATGTTCTGCACATGCTCAGTCCTTAGCTATTGCAGAAACTTGTTACAGTTGGTCACACCCATTAATAATCTCTAGCCAATCCTTTTACAGGACAGATAAAGCAAGAAAGCAAGTAACTGAGGTCAGGAGGTGTGGTCTGACCCTGCACATACACACAGATACTTCATCCAGTTCTTAACAGGCTTTTGATTTACTTAACAGAGTTTACTAAAGTGGCATTTTATAGTTTATTGGTGTTTTTAGGGGGGTTGTTTTCAGATTCTGGATTATATAAAATTGGGTTTAGTTCTCCTTTAATAGCACAGGCAGCTATGCCTTACCTAAATAGCTGTCTAGAATTTTCAGTGCTGCTGCTGGGGATCATGCTAAAGGTAAGTTTCTTCTATCTTCGTTCCTGGCTCCACGGGCGTTGATAGAAGAACAGAAGTTAATGCCTTCGGTCTACATTCAGTGCATTAAAGGAATAGTTCACTTTTTAAGTGAATTATTTCTTTAAGTCCCCCCACTTTATTTACAATAACTGTTATTTATGAAGATAATTTAATCAGTTTTTGACATGCAGTTCACACTTCACCTCCCTCCTAGTATCCTGTATTAAAGGCATTTAACTAGAAACCAAGCTTTATTACATGATATTTCTGCTTTGTAAGAAACAGTGGGGGTTATTTACAAACATTTAAACAAATTCTTTGCAGACCTTTTTGGTGTTACATTGCAGTAAAAAAAAAAAGGCACCGCCTCAGTCCATCCTCAACTCTGCTGCCAGGCTCATTCATTTCTCTTCTCAATTCTCTAATGCCTCTCCTCTCTGTCAGTCCCTCCATTGGTTACCTATCAAGCAAAGGATCCAGTTCCAGCTGCTTTCCCTATCCTATAAAGCACTATCCAATTCAGCCCCTCCATATATCTCAGAGCTGATCCACCAACACCGTCCCAGATGCAACCTGTGCTCCGCAAATACAGGCGCTGGGAAATTGCTGCTGCTCTGGTAGGCTCCGCCCCCTCCTCTCCTTGCGCTACGAGGTGAATAGTAAAGGCACGCTCGTTGCAGAGCGTGCCTTCCTATTGGCCCCGTTGCCGACGGGGAGGAGGGGGCTGAGCCTACCAGAGCAGCGTGTCAGTAAGGCTATGCTGCAAGTTACGCAAACCCAGGTGAGGACCTAGCGGTTCAGGTCCTCACCCTGGGTAAAAGGTACTGACCAAAGAAGAGGAGCGGAGGGAAAGTGAGTATAATTGTCCTTTAAAACCCACCTCTTCAGGCAAGCATATAACCTGGTCTAAACATCTTACTACCCAAATATGATCCAATCTACCTTTCACACTCCACTGCCAATCTATTTACAGCCTACTGATTTCCGCAACCTTGTGTCTCACCGCATATCCTCTAGACTGTAAGCTCTTTGGGCAGGGTCCTCTCTCCTGTTGTATCACGGTATTGCTGTAAGAAACTCATCACTCTGTTTACTTATATTATGTATTTCCTGTGTATGTAACATATATGACTTTGTATAACCTGTAGTACCCTGTATGTAATGTATGACTATATAATTGTAAAGCACCACGTAAAATGTTGGCGCTATATAAATCCATAATAAATATAATAATAATAATAATAAAAATTGCTTCATGGATATGCCCCTAAATCACTAGAAATACATGGTTTTTGAGGTAATAAAAAAAAAAAGTTGATAGAATTTTGAAAAGTGTAGTCACTTGAGTGAACAGTGTAGTTACTGTACAAGCCCAACATTATTTCATATAATAGAAAGGGAAAGATGCAGTATTGACATTTGATTTTAGGAAAGTGCAGGTTTTAACTTTTTCAAATGGTACGTTTAAATTGAACTGCATTAGCCCAGAACACTAAGAGAAAGAGTTCCATGCTGTTTTATGTCTTATGTATTCATAGAAATTGGGATATATTTGGTGACAAAAAACGTGTTCTTTGTGTCAGTCATGAGCACTGGTCTCTAGATCAATTTTTTAGATTGGGTGTGAACAAACATGTGACTACATGAAAGTGACTGGCAGAGAAAGGACTACATTATTAGCTGGGGAAAACCTGTGACATCTTATTTGCACTGTTTCTACCATTTATGTTGGTTTTGAGACCCCTATCTGCAGTTTTTAACTATTTTACTGCACTTAAAAACTGCTTTGCTTTAAAAAGTGCAGTGTTCAATCTTCTCCATAATAAAGGAAAGAAGAGTGACTAGGTGCGTTGGATAGGAGGACATAAAAGAAGACAATTAAAAGAAACTGTCCAGATATCCACATTCACCCCCCTTCCACATGCACACAAGTTAAGTTTGCTACCTAAATGTAAATATCTTACGTAATAGTGTCATATAATGTCCTATGCATTAAAGAGGGCATGCAGGCAGAAAAAAATAATTTGGTGTTGAGCAACTGCAATAGTCCAGTTCAGTAATACCAATGCAAGTCTAAATAATTATCCAGTTCAGTAGATCCAGTTCAGTAGTACAAATACAAGTTCAAATATTTAGCTCCAGGGTACCAATCAGCAGTACAGTCAACCTTTATGTACACAGTTTATACGTGCTTCCACAATAAATGTATCCAAAGCTACATACACAAGACCTGCATTCATGTACATTTGACAATGAACAATGAGTTGATCTAAAAATAAGGCAGGCTGCAGACATACCTGCCAACATTCGCCAGCCTATGCTTTCTAAGGGTATCGTTGAGTGAATCGGGGGTGGAGCCATGAGGGACCAGAATAGGCCATGATTTGGACACAAGGGAAGAGCATGCATAACACAATGAGTGCAAATTTAGTTATGTATACATTGTGATATCTGTGGTATTCAGTTAGATCACCACAAATATACCAAGACCTGGATGAATGAAAACCTTCACATGTATACCTTGCCATCTACTAACAACCTATGGGGTAAGGACCTAGTGGTTCAGGTCCTCATCCTGGATACTTTAATAGAGATGGGGGGTTGTTTTCTTTTTAAGCAAACATTCTCCAAACCACAGCCACACTTTTTGCCAGGCATCATTTTGTTTCTACATATGCACCTATATTTTCTGTGTTATATTTTTTCTTTTTTGTCAGGGCTATGTGCTAAAAGCCACTACTGCATGATACAATCCATTTTAATACGGTGTACCAATTAGATTGTGGCTCTTGATATATTGTGATTTGGTATTGAACTTTTCTCCGAGTTTAACGCCAACTATTTGCTGCTGTTAAAGTCAGGCAAAAGTGCAGAAATCCAATTGGAACATCACTGCTATAGTTGCATGTAATTTGTTTTATGAATTCCAAACATAAAGTCTTATAAAGTAAAGTAAATGACCGCAAACATGTTAGCGTAAATTGTAAGATAGAAAACAGTGTTATCAGCTCTTGCTACATATATGTCCTATATGTGTCTAAGTTTCTGTTATCAGTCAGTCAGTGCTAAATTGATGTAGTGTATGGGCAGCTTTATTATATTTTCAGCAAAATGTCACTTTTACTTTATATTGAATTTAAGAATTATGACATTAATCACCCTAAAACTAACCATTTTCTTCAAACTTAATAGTGCAATTGAACATCATTACTGTTTTTAATTAATTGTATATAAATTCATGCTGAAAATGTGTTTTAACTGTAAAGCAAACAAATATATTGTATTCTTGTTTAAAATAGTAACAAATGCAAGTGCTTTAGATTACACATTTATTTCCAACAGTGTGTATAGCTACAAATAATTGCAGCCTGTTACAGAAATCATCTTCTGGACAAAGTGTCATCAGGAATGATGTCATTTGTTTTTGTTAAGTCATGTATTACAACAAAAATAACAAAGCCATTTTCAAAATCCTATTTAGAAAAAATCACACTACTGATTATTGCTTAATACACACAAATAACAAATATATTTAACATTGAGAACACAGAACTGTTATATATAAGGCTATAATCTAAGGCTAATATTATTTAGCAAAATTGACAGGATTAGCAATAAAAAATACTAAGCATAATTTAAAAAAAATCTTATGTTAATAAAAAAAGTTTATTACAGTATTTAATAGCAAACAACACCCATGTCTTATACTTGCCAATTAATTCATACTAATTTCACTTTAGATTCTGAAATTGCAAACCATGCATTAGTCAGTGAGGATTAGAAAAACCCATATTATTATTGTATTTATGTGCGTTATTAAATTAAAAAATAAAATCTAAATGCAGATCATATATGGTACAACTTCAATTTAATTTTTACATGTCTTCATTAAGTAATTGAATATAAAAAATACAGTGTTGATGTTAAAGAAAAGATATAGCCAAATCTAGAACTATAATTAGTCTGCACAACTATTCTTTATTGTGTTTTAAAAGAAGTTTAATTTATTCCTGCATTGCCTATTTCCTACATATACATATATAGATACAGATACACTCTATCACAGTAAAATAAAGCACACACATTTTGGTTTTGTACAGAACAAAGTTTTGTGACTAAATGAAAAACAAATAAAAACTGCTATCTTTAATAAACTGAGCAAGCGAGTGTCAATCATCTAGAGAGATCATCTATATGATGTATTTATAACAACATAAAGAAATGCATTTCTTTAATATGCTACACTAATTAAAACAATGGCACATTTCTTTGAAACTGACACCTGGGAGAACAATTTTTCTGTAATTATTACAAATGCATCTGCGTATGGGTTATTGTACACGGGCAAAACTGTTTATAGTTAAGCATGTTTCTATGAGTGAAATAATTACTAATAACTTTCATTTTTATAAGCAGGGTGTAAAAATCTAAGCTATAGATATTATTTCTTTTTTATCTTACTTACAAAAAAATATCAAATACCTGCACAGATCCAATTCAAATTGCTTACATTCTGTATTATCAATTTATGGCTGCATTACTTATGTATAACCTTTCATATATCCATAGAGGTTAGGCTTAAAGAGCATGTACACTTTTAAAAAATGGTCAATTGTCAGTTACTAGCCCTGAACACCAACTGATATATTTAGCACGTATTACCTGCATTACTAACCAGATATTTAAAGGTAATAACTGTTCCCATTCTGGCAGAGTAAGCCGACCCCTCCCTTCATGCAGTCAAGGCTGTGACAACTGACATCACAACCAATGACTGACTGCTGTTTCCCCTGCTGCCTTTACTGCACATGCTTAAGTTTATAAAAAGCTCAATGAGTAGAGGGAGGAGACAAATACCTTTGCCATACAGTAATAGAACTTAGCGTTAAATATCTGGTTACAAATGCATGTAATAGACTAGTAAAAATAGCAGTTGGGGTTGCAGGAAGATAACTGACAAGTCACTAGTCCTTTGTTTTAAGGGTGGACATGACCATTAATGCAACAGTTAAATTGTAAAGATGTCAGCTATTCAAATTTAATGGGCAGGAAACTTCTGTTTTGTTTGTATATAAAATATCTAATCATAGTTGTAGCATTAGTGTAAATGATCTATGCTCTGTGGAAATAGCTCATATAGAAAACTTTTGGTCTGTACAGTGAAAAAGGGACCACAAAACTGCCCAAAACACGGCCTCCTGTGAGCACTGAGCATAGTGGGAGTGTTGTCTGCACACAGTATAAATTATTAGTTCCTAAACAAAAGGCTGAACACAGGTGAAAAGACTCATCTCTAGTACTCTCTTTGATAAGCAGTTTTCTGAAAAAATCATTTGTTACAATGTCATCTGACATTGAAACAAATAAAATGTACAGCACTAAATTTAGAATATAATTTTTTTACCTGCATTTTATAATTTTTCAGAAGGTAAAAGCATCTATTCCTTCATCCCCATTCTTCTTTAGTAGTAGAGAAAGCAGATGCTAAAATTTGATGGGAGCTGTGTAAACATAGGCCAATATTTCAACATAATCCACCTCAATGACTGAAATTTAGGTCAATCAGGACACAATTTTTGCCTGATTTTATGGTTTTTGGAATGTGATTGGTTGTGCCAAAATATTTGCAGTACACTTAAATTCCCAGACAGACAGAACCTCTGGTGAGAATTAAAGCAGTCTCTATCAGAAGTTATTAATGGCTGGTGTGTACACAGCTAGGTACAGACACGTAGACATGTTTACGCGATGCCTGACTACATGACAAACGGACGTTTAGGCCAACAACTTATTTGTGCATGTACATTCAATGACACCTAACTGAACGCCCATAAAAGAAATTTTCGACTGAAAAGGCCATTCATCGTGTAGTTATGCATCACATGCGCATCTGTTCATCTGTACCTAGCTTTACAGCTGACAGTTTGTCCACACTGTCTCCTGGATTCTATTCTTCCTGCACATGCACACCAAATGAAAAATTAAGGAAGAAGTTGAGAAGTGGAATGAGAAACTGGCACAAGTGTACCCACAAAAACTGATTTCTCTGCTACTAAAGATAAAGAGAAGACTTCTTACTCTCCATTAAAATAAAATTATAAAGTACAGGTGCAAGTTGTTTTAATTTTCACAATAGTTCTCTAATGTATCAGATGATATAAACGTTACCCAAACAAACCAAATTAAACAACATGAAAAGTAAAATCTGCACTCCATTCCATTCTTCACCTGATATTTAAAATTGCCTTTTGTTTTTACAAATATTGATTTTTAGTGGGTAAAAATATGTTTTAAAGTACATCAGCTTCCATTTAATTACCAATGTTCATGTAAATTCAGAAAAAAATAGATTTTTTTGGGGGTGGGGGGGGTGGGGGGTCATTCACCTGAAGGGATTGATTTGTTCAAAATAAAAATTAACTGAACTGTATACAGAAAGAAACACAATATCTGATTTGGTATCTGATTTGATATTAAGGAACAAGTTTGATAGAATGCTATATTTATTTGAATTTGAAGGGAGGCACACTCATAGAAACTTAATCATATTGATAATTTATTCAGGTGCTGAAAAACCAGGTATACCTGGTGTACCTGGTTTTTCAGCACCTGAATAAATTATTCATATGATTAAGTTTCTATGAGTGTGCCTCCCATCAAATTCAAATATATATTGCAACCGTTTGTGGCAAGGACTGGTAGGGGGAGCACTTTACAATTTACCTGTTACTATTCCACGGACTTTACTACAGCACCGTGAACTATATAGGCATGAATCAGAACTTACTCTAATATATAAACTCTTGATCTCCCATTAAAATGTAAATTTCATGTGTATTTTAATAATCTTAAAATGGTAGATATTATGCTCCAGCAGAAAACAATACATATAACTTGTTATTCTTATTTTCCCTGAAATTACAACATGCATTGTATAGTAAGTATATTGCAATGAATATTACTATATTACTACATTGTAGTACATTGCATTACATTGCTTAAAAATGTAGGAGCTGATGCGAGAAAAGGTGCAAACATTTGCATGTGCTGTTAATCTGCAGCAACCAATCAGATGTTATCTAACTGCACTGTTAGATAACACAGTAAAAAGCTAACATCTGATTGGTTACTGCAAATTAATAGCACAGCAAATGTTTGCACCTCTTACTGTACCATCACTTCATAATATAATCAAAACCTTACTTTTCCGTTGCACTGAATTTTAGAAATAAGACACTGATTTTACTGAATTCGTTTAATATTTATATTTTTATAATGTTCTGGTGTTGGAAATATATCTACAAAATCTTGTTTAACTAAATCCTACATAAACAATAGCTTTGCTCTCAAGTTTATGCAGAAAATGCATTTCAACTTTAAAATAAAGCAAGCAGTTATCAATTTATAGTTTGTCTAAAATAGTAATAGATGCAAGTTTACACATTGATTTCTAACGCTGTGTATAGCTACAAATAATTGCAGCATGTTACAGAAATCATCTTGTTGATATCCTCTACAGAATAACTAAAAAGTGCAATTGGGAGTGATTTCATTTGAAGCTATTTTTTAAATCCCTACTGATTTTTGCTTAATACACACAAATACATATATTTAACATTAAAATGAATCAATTTTGCTGAATTTTTAACTGACTGTTTAAAAAAAAAGTATATTATACACAAGCAAGCACTTTAAAGACTTACAGGGTTATTCAATAAAAGTTCTTATCATTTAAAATGGTGCTAATTTTGCCCCAACCAATCAGATCTTATTTAACATTTGAAAACTAACATCTGATTGGTTGGGGCAAAATTAGCACCATTTTAAACGATAAGAACTTTTATTGAATCTCCCTGTTACATTTTGGAGAATAGCTATTTTACAAAACAAAAAACTGCTTGGCAATATAAGGCTATTACTGAGGGTCCTTTTAACAAAATTATTATTATTATTGTTTATTTTTTTAACAATACTAAGCACAATTTAAGAAATATAGATGTTAAAAAAATTCAATTTAAATTGATCTTTAAATTTCCTGAGAAGTTCACGTAACTCACACAAACCTGTTAGATTCTGAAATTGCAAACTGTAGTCACTGAGCATTAGAATAATCTAGCAGACCTTTTTTTATTACTTCCTCATATAATATAAAGATCTAGACACTGACATACTTCTTTTTAATTTCAAGTGAACCACATTTAAATGTTTGAATGTTGCCACTGCATTTGATAATTATTAAAACTGTAGAACGAAAGAGATTGGTGCAGTATGGTGCAGAGTATGTATTTAAAGATGATTAATATTGTATTTATGTGCGTTATTAAATTTAAATAAAAATCTCCCCTGGTAACCTAGTGATATAAAACAGAATATTATTCAATCAGAAAAATAACAAAATTTAGATAATAATTTACTGCACAGGTTCCCTGATGCAAGAAACTGTACAAAGCGAATTCTATTCTGTACAAAGTCAATTTCTACTTGGTTTTCATTAAGTAACTGAATATATGAAGTGCAGTGTTCCTGTTAAAGAAAATACATAGCCAAATCTAGAGTTAAGGGCAGTTTTCACAATTCTTTACTATGTTTTGTAATGAATTTAATGTTATCCTGCATTGCCTCTTTTGCTACAATTACAGATGCAGGCCATCACAGTAAAATAAAGCACTGAATCAACAATCTTACAGGAACAATAGATTTAAAACGAACAAATTGGTTTTGTAGAACATTTTTTATTTAACATAACCAAACGAAAAACAATCAAAAATAATAAATGAAACTTTACTATCTTTAATAAACTGACCTGACAAGAGTGTTAACAGAACATTAGTTCTGGAATCTATTTTTAAATAAATATATTGCTCCAGAACTCTAGTCTACATCTATTTTGTATACAGCATTGTCTAAAGATTGACAAAACATTCTATATTTACTCCTTGAATCAGTTATCTGAAATGTTTGCACTGGAGAAAACATACAAACATATTAAACCAAACTTTCCTATATATAGTGATAAAGTCACTGTTTTATTTTGGAACTAGTATTCACAGCACAAACCATGACAATTGGTTGTTTTCTTTGTTTTCGCAGAAACATAATTGGATTTCATAGAATATATTTCTATTACATTTAAAGGGCCTGTAAAGGATGAACATTCTAAAGGATTTCTTAGAGAATACAATTACAATCTAGTAAATCACAAGTATGCCAGGGAATTATTGCAAAATAAATCTCCACAATAGATCAAGACAACCAACAGCATATACACATAAGCAGAAGCATTGTCTTTAAACTGCAACTGTTTTTCATACTTGAGAATTGTGATCATTTAAGTGTAATTGTTACTAAATGAGCCAAAAGTAAACATGTAGAACTACAGAAATGAAAATGTAATGCCAGTTCATTGAAAGCTACAAAATATGAGTATTTTTTAGAAAATATGATTAGGAAGTGTATATGTGCTGAAAATTTTAATAAACATACTGTATTTCTATTGTTTTATACCTGCAGTCAGTGAGTTGTTTCTTAAGCGTGAATAAAGCAGCCTTCTTAAACCAACATTATCTAGTTTCTGTGTCGGTTTTATTTAAGGAATCTCATTCAGCCCCCTTCAGACAAAATAAGATATTGCTTCAGTGGGGTTTGGTTTTCTTTTTCTAGAGGGATTCAGCTTCTATTGATCTTCATGGGGTTGTGGTTTACTTAATGGCTGTGTAACAGTGAATTTATAAATCCACAGGCACCCAACTGACCAGATAACAACTAATCACAATCACATTGTTTATGTAAAATAAACTATATATTGCATTAGTGCCAAGTCTTATAATGAAATAATTTTGAGTTACCTACAAAAGACAGTATGATATGTAGTGTGGTTAAGCAGAGACTTCTTGGAAGGGGAAAAGGCTTCCAATAAATTGAATGCATGCTAATGAATAGTCATTGTCTTTTCATGAAAAACAGATTTGATCACACAGACAAAAGAAAACTGTGACACTCCCTCATACTTTCATTGAAGTGTCTAAAATTCATGTGGAGACTTATATCAGACAGTTTGTTTAGAAAGGATATTAAAATACATTTTTAAATATTCCCAAAAAAGTCATTACAATATTATTTGGAAAAGTAGCTAAACAAGTAATATAAATTTGTTATTAACAAATAAATGAAATGATGAGAATGCATTTTTGACCAATGCAGCTCTAAACTAAATATAAATGAATGCAAATGAAATTCCATATAATTCCATATAAAATAGCACTAAATATAGAATAAGGTTCTAGTCATCAACGCTTTGTTTGATAAGCGTCATCTTTAAATGTATGTAGAGCTGAAAAGCAAATTAGTCATTTCAAATATTAATGTCAACCTCATGTATTGGTGAAACATCCACAGGACCTTAAAGGTAAATCTCATAGAAGATTTATCAACTCCCCAGAACCTTTGAAACTCTTGCCTTAACCATGCTATATTTTTAGATATACTGTATGACTACAGTATAGTGCCATACTAAAATAAGAAAATAATGTGCTGTTTGGAAATGGTCAGGTGTAATCTGAAATCTTTTTTATAATAACCAACTAGAAGTGAATTTTGTGTAAAAATAAAAGAATAGTTTATTTTGGTTTTATATATATGGGGGGAAAAAACAAATAGTATTTTCTCCAAAATAAGCTTTTGTTAACTAGTGGAAAAAATGATAGTAATTGCTTGAAAATGAGCTGCATGACCTCCAACCCATTGAGTCACCTTTGACCTTTCTGATTTGATGATCTCTGCATATCAATCTGCTTTAGCAGTAGCTTGTCAATAAGGGCCTGGATAACAAATGTTACAATGTATGGGGGGGACTATTGATGGGTAGAAGACAGAATTTTTTGTTTTAATATAAATTTAAAACCATTTTCTAATTACTTTTTAGCATGCCTTCTTTTAATTTATTTAAATAAGCCTCATTTAGGGTTGCCATCTTTTTTTTAAAACCATACCCTACATGCTGTAATGCCAAGTGCATAGAAACATTGTTAAGATGCCACATTCATAATACTTCCAGACTTTAAGATTGCTGAATGACTGTTTGCAGTCCACTAGATGTTTGAAGACTACACCACCCAGCATTCCCTGGCTGCAGAATGCTGGGAGTTGTAGTTTTCAAACATCTGGAGGACCGTAAGTATGACATTCCTGGTATATACTATTAGACTTTCATTTTAAAGTTGCAAAACTGCTGCATTACTTTGAATGTAAGCTCTTCAGGGCCCATCTCCTGAGTTAAGCTACACCACACATGTAATATATATTTATCTGTTCAAAAAAATACATATATGCTTTGCCTTTGTTTGTAACTTTTTATTTACGCAATTATTTTTATCTATATATTTGCTTTCACTGTATATTCTGTATTATTAAAATGCACAGAAATGTTTATGCAAGCATTGTTTTATATAGAATCATATATGTTCATACATTTTGATTTCTATGATGCAATTGCCAAGCCATTGGGTGAGAAATCTTGTGTGAGGAATATCTACATTCGGGATGTCAAAGTTGCAGCCCTCCTGATGTTTGAAAACTACAATTCTCAGCATTCCCTGGCTGGAGTATGTTGGGAGATGTAGTTTCCAAACATCTGTAGGGCCGCAAGTTTGACTTGCCTGATCTACAAGCTGCTGATGTGGTGAAGTACTAGGATATACTGGGAGTTTTAGTTTAGTACAAACTGAGAGGTAGGGATGTTCACTGTAATAAACCCACTGAACACACATTACACCCCATTACTGCTTACATCCATTTCCAGAAAGCGGACACCATGGGTCTTTCCCTATCTATATTATGTGTAAAATCCCAGCCCCCACTGCACCCAGCATGGATGTATTGATCCAGATTCATTAACAAGCAGTGGGCTCCATTCAATTGCAAAGCGGAGAAGAGGATTGTAAAGCTTCTCCTTCGGGGCTTTTTCACTGCCTAACGTGACGACTTACTGACATACAAAGAAACCAAAAATGATATACGATGACAACACAACCAGTACCAGGGGAAGTCAGAAAAGGACATACAGGAAACAAGCAATGAGATAAACAGAAAGTAGATCCGGACAAGCAGAAACGTATTACTTACTGCCCGGGGGACAAATGATCTGAGCTCTACCATCTCACTGTAAGAGCAGCATAGTGCGAATGCGCAGTACATCCTTAATGGTTCACACAAGAGATGGGAGAAGAACTCAGGTGTTAGCGCCCCCTACATGAGAATTGGTAGGCAGCAATGTTTAACAGTAATAAATAAAATTCACAAACTGACACAGACACCTGCTTTAGAGTTGGAGCTTTTGACCACAAGTTTAATTCACTTCATTGGTATAATAAATCACAATTTTTTGTAACACTACCAACAAAGTAATATATAAATCTTATTCATTCTTAAACATAGCCTGTCGCTTACTGCCCGTGCAGCGATCTGTGTTAAGCAATTGGACCGCAAGCAATTCTCAAAAAAATTGTGATAGCACATGCAATGTGGCCACCCACATTGACATACGCTGCAATTCTCACACTCAAACGGATCTCGAGAGCATGAGAAACGCACTGATTTACCTTAATAGCAATAAAACTTTGGTATTTATTTTTATATATTTATGTATGTTTAATTTGATTTATAAAGTGCCAATTGAGTATGCAGTGCTGTACTTTATAAAATACAGAGTATACAAACAAGGGGATAATTACATAGGTTAAGAATATATATATGTATAAAGAGAAAGAGAGAGAGGGAAAACACACTGGATTAATTGCTATTTACTTTTATTAATAACAATCCTGTATGCGGTGTGGAACCATTTTTCTATATATTCTAGAAGTTCAGCCACGCCTTTGCATGCCAGCACCAGGTACGACTTCAGAAGAGAGGTGTGCGGGGAATTTCTGTTTGGTGCTTGAGAAGGGGGGTGGACAACCCTGAAACGTTGCAGATACAGCCAGGTCATTTATTATGATTTAAAAAGAAAGAATCTGCTTCAAGAGAGTGCTCATTTAAAAGGGACACAGGATTCCCCTTTAAGGTACATGCACATCAATTTTACTGTGGATGTCATACTTACCTGGAAGTGCTGATCCAATATCTATATTACGAAATATATATTTTATAGATTATATCTTTGTAGGTTTGTTAAAGATCTTTTAAGTTTTCTTAATCTTTATCTGTTTGTTTTTTTATACAGCTTGGTGAACATGGGTTTTGATAAAATAGTGAATATATATGCACGGTTTGTGCCTTTTTGATTATAAGGGATAAGGTTTTTAATATCCCCCCTTGTTTGATATATTTTAATGTATCTTTATTAACATATAGATTTTTTTCACACTTACTAGCACTTATATTTAATACTCATTTTAACACTTATTTTAGCACTTTATCAATATGTATTTGTCTGAAGGGCAATTTTTATATTAAAGGCAATTTATATTAGTATGTTGAGCACTGTCACTTTAATGGGTAATTACTATGTGTGATGTCATGTATCAGTCTGGTTTATGCTCTAGCACTAACTACACAGTGTATATAAGCCTCTGCATATGCACAATTGTTTGAACTTGATAATGGTTGATATACAAGGGCAAAAACTGTTGCACTTTGCACTATGTTTAAATAAAATCACTTTATGAAAGACTTGTGGAGCACTGATATTTCATGAAGATATATTTTATCTTATATATGTTGTATGCTTGGATTTTGTCTCACTCCAGCACTTTTACCCATTCCATTGTATCTGTATATTACCCACCTAACTAGATTGTAAGGAGGCAGGAACCTCCTTACCTATTGTGGCAAAGCTCTAGCACTTCTATTGATATAATTTATATATTAATAATTTATATATTTATGTACTGAACTATCTATGTATTTGTTCACCTTGTATGACTTTATTGTATTTTTATTACTGTATAGCACTGCGTCCCCAAGTGGCGCATTATAAATAAACTATACATACATTTCATCAACAGCACCAGGCAATTTTGTTACCTTGTATGTATGTATGTATGTATGTATTTATAGTTACATTATAAAGCGCCATTTAGGGACGCAAGGGGGGCAAAATACATAGATAGTTCAGTACATAAAAATATAAATTATATAAATAGAAGTGCTAGAGCTTTGCCACAAGAGGTAAGGAGGTCCCTGCCCCATAGAGCTTACAATCTAGTTAGGTGGGTAATATACAGATACAATATAATGGAGTGCTGGGGTGAGACAAATTCAGTGCAAATAAAACAATCACATACTGTGCTGTTTACCAGATAGGAAGATGTAAGGCTAGATTTAAACCTGCTAATTGAGGTTTCTTGAGGTAGAGAGAGGGAAATAGAATTCCAGAGGATGGGAGCCACAAGAGAAAAAGGTTTAAGGTGAGGGGAAGCAGTAAGAGTGGGGGGGTCTGTACAGGAGCTGTACAGTAGGGTACGGGCAGGAACATATGGGGACACTAGAGGGGAAATAAAAAGAGGAGCAGCAGAGCGAAGGGATTTAAATGTTAGGAGAAGGATTTTGTATACAATGCGCTGTTTAAAGATGAGCCAGGTTGTACAAAGGAGATTTGGGATCCGATTTATTAGAGAGCGAAACAAAACGTGTGGCAGAGTTAAGTATAGACTGAAGGGGAGAGAGGTGAGAAGCAGGAAGACCAGAAAGTAGTAGGTTGCAATAGTCTAGGTGCAATAGCATGAGAGCATGCATAAGCATAGCGGCGGTTGGGAGAGAATGGAACCTGCAGATTTTGCCTATATTGCGAAGGGAAAAGTGGCAAGTTTTCGCAACATAGTTTATTTGGTTAGAAAAGGAGAGAGAGGAGTCAAAAATTAGCCTTAGACAGTGTGCCGATTGGATATGGAAAATGGGGGAATTGTCAACAGAGATAGAGAAAGACAGGGCAGGACCAGGTTTAGGTGGGAAAATGATCAGTTCAGTTTTAGAAAGATTTAATTTGAGGTAGCGTAGAGACATCCAGGCAGAGATGGCAAGGAGGCAGTGGGAGTCAGGTGATTGAATATCAGGAGTTAGTGTGGGTGTGGACAAGTAGATTTGTGTATCATCTTCATTTAAATGATATTTGAAGCCGAAAGAGCTAATAACATGTCCCAAGGAAATAGTGTAGAGGGAGAACAATAAGGATCCAATAACAGACCCATGTGGTTCCCCCACACCAAGAGGAACTGGAGCATAAGCTATGCATGCTAGCATAAGATACAGAGTAAGTTCGGTTAGAGAGATAGAATAGAAACCAGGATGCCACTTCATTCCAAATGCCCAAAGAATGAAGTATCTGCATTAGGAGGGAATGATCAACTGTGTTGAAAGCAGAGGAGAGGTCAAGGAAGATAAGAATAGAAAAATGAACATTGGACTTTGCAACCTGCAGATCATTCACAACCTTACACAAAGCTGTCTCAGTGGAATGCGCAGGATGGAATCCATATTTCAAAGGATCCAATAGGTTATGAGCATGGAGGTAGTTAGAAGACTAGCAGTTTAGAGGCTATCGGTAAGAGAGAGACCAGGTGGTAGTTGGCTAAACATAGAGGTCTAGCGAGGGCTTTTTTAGTATGGGCTTAACATGGGCATTCTTAAAGTTGGAAGGGAAAATTCCAGATGTAAGGAGGCATTGAATATGTAGGTGAGTACACATGATTACAGTGCTTCAGTAATACAGAGGGCATGGGGTCAATAGGATAGACATGATAGAAGCAGGCTAGAGACTTCTGAATGAGATCTGAACACTTTATGTTGAAAGTACTACACAAAGTCCTGTGGAGAGTGCGGAGAAAGGAGAGAGTCAGGGGGCGAGGGACGCAGAAGGTAGTTGAAGATGGAGAACAGGCGACGTGGGTTAGATTTGTTGTCATTTAAAATGCACACTATACCAGTGTGTATATATACAGTATATTATAACTTAGATTGTAAGCTCTTCAGGGAAGGGAACTCATTCATAATGTGTCAAGGCACGCCACACATATCAATTTATACATAATTTGATATATGTATTCTTAACCTATGTATAAAACATTATTTAATTTTTATTTCTGTAATTTTTTGTACCTATCTCCTTGTTTGTATTTTATCATTTAGAAAATCTTCACTTGGGTGAGCTTCACTAAGGATGGTTTTCCTTGCACAGCTGTACCCCTGTATAAATACTTAGGTAAGTGAACACGAGGTAAGTGATAGCCAACCAAATTCCTTTTTTCTAGGTATAATTATTATTATTGGAGATTTATATAACGCCAACATCTTCCATGCGGCTTTACAATTATATGTATACAATAACACCAGGCCCTGCCCCAAAGAGCTTACAATCTAAGGACATTTATTTGAAACATACAAACTATCAGTATGCCTTTCTGATTGTAGGGGAAACTGGAGTGCCCAGAGGAAACCCACGCAAGCATGGGGAGAACATACAAACTTCTTGCAGATGTGTCCAAGGGTGGATTCAGTATTAACCACTGAGCCACCGTAAAAGGTAAAAAAGGTAAAAAAGGTATAATACAAACTAATGGACTTTAAAATCGTCTGCCACCCCCTCATGACCCAGAAAGGGTTAAAGGGCATATCCACCAACTAAAATTTGCCCCACTGTTGGCTCCACTGTGCCAACAGTAAGGATCTGTTTAGATCCCTACCTTTCTCTTCTGCACCTTATGGTTATATTACAGGGTCTTATGAAAGTCAGGAAAAAAATGAAGAGTACTAGCCTGTTTGTGTATAATCTGTGCCTGCCGCTTCCTGCTTCTTTGATAGGACACTGGCATGCGCAGTGGCATGGTTTAAAGGTCCCCTTCTGGTCACAGGAGAGTAGCACTATTTAACAGAAATAAAATTTGCAGACAAACTAACGGACACCTGCTTTGGAGTTTGCAGCTTTAATTCACTTTATTGGTATACTAAATCACAATTTTGTAACTCTTCCAACAAAGTGATCTATAAACCTACAGCCTATAATGTATATATTATGTCTGCCCCATATTTTTCAAAATATATAATATACAGTAATTAGTATATGGTTGACAGTTAATAAGTTAAATGAAAATTAATTTTATATACACTGTTAATTTATGCAAATATATATAATAAGTATAAGAAATACAATATATATTTTATGTACAAATAAGTGAAAATGAAAGAAGTATTTCATGATATGGCATAAATATCACTAATAAAAAGAATTAAAAAAAAAAAAAATTATGTTTGCCCCAATCTCAAATCACATAACCATAATATTCTGCCATGCCTATGACGTTGCTTATCCTTAATCGCCATAGGTCAACCTCCATTGAATTATGCATGTCTCAATTAAATTCTGTAAATGAGAGGTGATTATTATCGCTGAAACACAAGCCATTGCTCCCATACTCCAGATCAATGTGTCTGTATGTAATAATGTTGATGGATTTAGCAAATTTGGACAACTTTAAATTGAGTTTCTTTAACACCAGGACCAGGACTTGCTTATCAGTGTACCATAATCAGTGGTGGACGACCTCGGACAAAGCCAGCACCATCTAAGGGATGAATTGCAAGATGAATTACAACTGAGCCAAATCTTTATTTACAGTTCGAATCATCTTGACCATCCTGAGCCCCCCAGCTCATTTCCCCCTAGATGAACTATAACTATATCTGGAAACCCCCACAGAGAAGACAATGTAGATATCAAAGGGAATAAGTACGTTTCCTGCGACTCAGCCAATAGATTTGCAAAAGTTTGGTGGGAAACCTTAAACTTATGCCATAAATAATTTTTTGAGCTTGCCGATATGCCCAATGAATAAGCATCCCACCTGCAACAGAATTAAACATGTTCCAAGAGATTAGGACGTATGTAAGGCAGAAAGGATTTTGAACCCCAGCGACCAATTCTTATTATTCTTTCTTTAGGTAAACGGAACAAAAATGCCTGTTTATACTGAAAAATGTCAATATATTAAAAATGAAAAAGGAAGCAGATCAAACGATATGATTACCAAAAAATGAAAATCTTGATAACTATATAAGATATATTCATGTTTGTAATATTTCTTCACAACTGCTTCAAATAAAAACTTTATTATAAAAAAAAAGAAAGAACGATTTTTCAGGGTTGTTGGTTTGTAATGGTCAATGGAGAGGCTCTGATGAACTATACCCTTTAGAATTGGGGAAAAGAGAAAGAGATGCTTGCTATATGCTTTTGTATAGTGAAAGCTGAGAAACCTGAAATATATTAATAGGTCTTAAGTAACTGCCCTATTTATTGTATTGCTTCATCTACAGCTAAAGTGAATTAGCCTCAGATTTTAAAAGCTGACTACACTCTACTATTTATACAGTAATTGTTTAACTAAAAGCAACATTTCTCTTTAAAGGACAACTCCACCCTCATAAGAACATCTTTTAGAAAGAATGGCCTCTTTAAAATTTGTTGATATATCATAGTTTGTCCTATGAATTCATTACTGTATGCCTGCTATGCTTCTGGAGGCCTCATGGAAACTAAGCAATTTAGAAGCCTGTACTGAGTCTGGGCATGCTCAGAAGAGGCAGACAGGGGATTAACATTCAATCATTGGCTGTGATGTCAACTGCCAAATCCATAACTGACAGTTGCTAACTGGAAGAACCAGGAAGCAGAAACATTGTGCAGAATTTCAGATTTCAAACAATTACCATTTAGGGTTTTGGGGGGGTGATTTACCTGTATGTAAGTTTTCATTTTGGGTCTGGACTTGCCCTTTAAGGTTTGTGTATGGTATACAAAGGATAATCCTAGGAATGGTTCTTTCTATGCATATTTGTTGTTATAGAGATTATACATGTTTGAACATTTCAGTTGAAAATATCCAAATCTGTGGTCTCAAACAATTTAGGGTGAAATAAAAGCCTGCAGCCTGTGAGAAATTATGTGCATAATGTTTAAACTTACTGCGGTCTGAGCATACTCACTTAAAACTTAATGCTGGAAAAGACAGAAACAATATAACAATGGGGGGGGGGGGGTGTTAATGCAATACTAATCTGAGCATGTATGAATTGTACAGAAGCCAATGATAATAAATAATAAGCAATTCTAAAGTGTAAATTGATATTCACAGTAAGCTACCTAAACAACTAATAACTAATCAAGCATTGCTCAACCAAGCAGCATATATGGCTAAATGATTCAAGCTATCGAATACCTATATAGCAGGTATAGGTTTAATGTTTGTCTTTATGTGATGTCAGCAATACATCTGCTTTTGAACTGTTGAGAAATAAACATAGCATTGTGCTTTTACTGTCCTTTGTATTTTAGTCTAATATGCACAAAATGTATTTGTTTTCTAACTTAGACATGCTCTTGAACCTTATCGTTGCTATCGTCATTGATAAGTACCATACTGAGAGAAATGACATTGGAGAAATAAAATAAAAAGCACTTTTCAATGATTCTGCCATGATTGTACATCCCATGGCCTTGTAATCTCCCTGATCACAAACTCTACTGAGAGAAAAGGCTTCCATTAAAATCTACTCACCTTATTCCCATAGCTTTGTGTGTGTCTGTGTAATGTCATCCACTAACACCAACAGATTACATACTTATGAAATACTGAAGGTCATTTACAAATGCATCTTCATTGTATACTAGATAAAGACTGTACAGATGGTTCTGATGGTACTGCTCATAACAAGATGAATAATTTAATTAAACAGTATATCCTGTTTGCAACCACTGATACAGAATTATCAAAAGAAACCTAATGGATTTTTCAGCTGAGAAATGACCATAAATAATTCTATAGAAACATAATTTAAGGATAGGCCCAATCAGGAAAAGTTCCTATGCGTTTGTACTGACAGGGAGTTATAATATTTTACCCAGTACAATAATCCATACATAAAGAATTTAAATCTAGTACATTGCATGGAAATCCAGCGAATTTGTCTTTCAATACTTATTCACTTACACAGGTCAGCATATTAATCTTGCCCAAGAAATCATAAGTGTTGTCTATCTACCTTGTAAGCCATGTTGTGCTTTTCTCAGAACAAGCTTCAATTTACAATTCATTTGGTTCACATTAGTGATTTTGTTGTGCATTTTATTTTAGTATCAGGGACATATCTTTTTTAACAGCACTTAATAAATACATTATATCTAACACAATCCAACGTTCCGGATAATTTAGTACCATTGACACCCAGCTCCCATAATTCAGTACAATTCTCTTTCTGATTTTGTTAGAGTGTGGATGAAAGATTTCCTATAGCTTAATATATTAGTTTGATTTCCGTGTGCGCATATTTTAACTTCTACATTTTGTCAGGAGCTTGTCTTATTCTTCTCTTTAGTGTATCAATAGAAAATAGTTAAGGACAATAGCATTGAAGCCCCACAGTATAATTAAATGCAGAATGCATATGCTATATGAATTTATGAATTCAAGGGAAATAATGATATATACAACTCATTTACAATTTCCCCTACACACATAACGCCATCTGTTTTCTGTAAAAAAAAATAGTCAATGTTGATGGTCTTGCCTACCAATATTTCTGGGGCAATTAGACATAGGTAAACATATAAGAAGATTATGGAAAAATTGGGGATATACAGCCTGCAGCCCTCTATATGCTTGAAAACTACACCTGAGGGTCTGCAGGTTGTAAGAACCATTATTTGAAATAAATATATTTTGAAACACCAGACAGGTAGTTTGGTGTATTAATAAACGGAAATGAGCGATTAATATACCTAATATACCTACATATTCTGATCGCAACAGTTCAGCTTCACACCTGGAAACCAAAATATTAGTTTTTTTTTTAAAGTATATACATTTTTTGTTTTTGTGTGTGAAAATGTGTATAGAGGGTTCATAGTTATAGAATAAAGGTAGTGAATTCCTAGAACAGAACAGTGTCGATTTTAGGAATGTCTGTGTATACGATGGGGAGAAGGAAATGTGATTTTTCAAGCATTTTCTTTATTGATGCAATAACATTTAAGTAGTTTTTAGTGCCAGTAAATTTATTGACTGTAACTGCAACAAAAAAATGTCCATTTTCTGAGGTTTCTTTTTTAGTAATACAATGAAATGTGAATGCAATTTTTTAAAATAAATAACTAGAGGGAATTATTACCTTTTAAATGTTGGGGTTTCTGGGTGTGAATTTCCCATAATTTAGTATCATTCTCACCTACACTGGCACTCCTATGTCCGCTCTATTACACACACATATATATATATATATATTATATTAAATTTAACAAATACGAACTTCGCCTAATTACATACACAGCAATATTGTTTATATTATTAAATCTGAATCTTCACTCATGAGATCTTATGTGTATTGTTCCACTGAAAATATATTTCATGTATTAGGCGATCTATAAGCATTGACAGTACGCTTATCACTAGCAAGAGGTGTCCTGTTTAGGTTACTATGGTAACGGCCACATCTCTCCAATTTAGTCCATTTTCTTTCATGCACTCAGTGTAAAATTGCATGGCATTTCAAGATCGCTATTGTAGACAAATTCCCAATCATTGACAATATCACAGAATAGCCTTATTTATTAATCAATTTTCCATTATAATGCACCTTATGACATGCATGTCATGTACACTAAGAGATGTCCTAAAATGATCGAGTGAATCATATTACCGATCTCTGGATTGCAGTGTAAAGCACTAAAAAGGACAACAGATTTTAAGCTTTTTATGAGTAAAAGGGTTATAGTAATTTTCCCTTGATTTCAAGGTTGCCACAGCTAGGTCAGTGCTGATCATTTCTACTATTTGTTTAGCATGGTATAGATAAACATTTTATAATGTTACAATGTAGATATGGGTTTTCATGCTCTTTTAAGTAAACATTATATATGTTATAGACTTTTTGCTGCTTAAATAATGCTCCCCTTTATTTTAAAATAAAAGTAGTCCATATAGAAGTATGAGGTATATATATAGTATCTCAGAATTTAATTTCCCCCCCCCATCCTTTGTTACAAGTGCAAACTTAATTATAGTAAAACAATATTGTCTTATAAACCTTTGTTCTTTTTTTCTAATTGTCTGGTACCAGGAAAGTAAGCATAAGGCCTTTGTCACAGTCTATGCGAGCAATTTCACACTTGTTCACTTGTTCCCAAACAAGAAACACTTGTATAGCTATCTCCTTAAGATTATGTAACCTGAGCAATGTCAAAAAAGTGTCCCAGTGTGGTAGACCTGCATTGGAGAAAGAAAATATGTAAATATATGTAAATCTGTCAGCTAGGAAATTGGGAATCTGCAGCCCCTCCAAAATGTGGCCCTAAATTTTCAAGTAAATGATGTATATTCTATTTACATGGCGCCACTTGGATACACTTTTTTAAAATCCATAGGGACTTAAAAGAAAATTCCTGATGCCAGTGGAGAGGAAACTCATATATTTTTATATGCTTAAAAATGCTTGTTTTATATTCTTGATTTTAAAACTTTCTATTTACAATTTGCTAAGTTTGAGTAGTGGGCTACACAGCTACATATAGAGTGCATTTGCAACATCCATTTTTGTTTCTAAGAATGCATATCCTTTTTTGAAATTTGTTCATGGATAAGTTGCTCTTCTAGTATTATTGAGAGAACGCCAGCTATCTAAGACATCATCATTAAACATACTTCATATTTCACACTGTGAATTGATTACATCTGGATTACAAAGAGGTCTTTGAATTTATATAGACTCAATATGAATGCGGGAGCGTCGTTAAGGCATTCTAATGTGTAGAACAGAAGGGAATATAATAAGCTACTGATTTTTTTCTGCATTAAATGTCATGCTGTGTTGAGGTGTCAGACTATGCATGTTATTGCATTTTAGTGAGATTAGTATCTTCCAATAATTTCATACTGACCCTCCAGACTAAGGAAAATAAGAACACTTTACCAAAAAAAGATCACTAAGTAATAGAGAATATCATAAGTAACTAAATATATCTAAACTTAATGCAAAGAATGCCTATGTCTATATTACATAAGTTAAATAAAATAAAATATAAAACAGTAAAAGGATAACACAGGAGCTAGAAGGGAGAGATAAGCTTTATGCCTCTGGTAAAAGAATTACATAGTTTTGATGTCATTGCTTTGTGCTCTTAGTTGACAGAAGATGGTTGCATATTCTCTACAGGGCATAAAGGTAGGGGACTACAAAATATTCAAAACAAATCCTGTGCATAAAGGTTGCATATCTTTTATTTCTACCAAGCGCGGATGAGTTTCATTATTACAGAAGTATGATTTTTTTTCACCTAAGTATTATTGTGTAAGATTCTTGCACCAATGCAAATTATGCAAGAACACCAAATAATTGTTATTACAAAGGTATTTGAATGGTGCTTTAAAAAAAAACATGAATAAACATTTCCTATATTTCTTGAAATGCCAAATATAGCCTACTCACAATGCTGAAAAGGTTAAGCAAACACAAGTACAATTCTGTTGCCAAGGGAAGACCAAGAGTAGATCAATGAAAGGCATCATGTTGCTATGGCAGTGATACCAGGCACCAAAAGTGGTACTCATTTCAGCAGCCTACAAATGTACATCCATTTTCAATTTTGGTTTTCTGAATGGATTAAACAATCCACCTGTAATGTTTTTATTATTATTATTGTCATCTGTATTACTGATGGCCATTTTATTTTATATAAATGAGTATTCTTTTTAAATGTCAGTAACTAATTATATATAATCATGCATGTATTTTTTTTGTTTAAAGGGCAAGTCCAGCCCTCAAATGAAAAATTACATAAAAGTTAATTAACCTACAAACGGCAATAGTTTGAAAGCTGAAATATGAAATACTAATTTGAAATGTTGCACAATGCCCTGTTTCCCCTCTTTCTGCTTCCTGGTTCTTCCAGTAAGCAACTGCCAGTCATGGATTTGATAGTTCACATCACAGCCAATGAGTGAATGCCAGTCTCTAGCTGCCCCTTTTGAGCATGCTCAAGCTCAGAAACATCTCACTAAACTGCTTAAGGGAGCATGAATAAATTTAGCCTTTAACTCACACTAGTCCTTAGTTTCCAGGAGGCATCTAGAATCATAGTAGGGAAACGCTACTGATTTCAGAGGACGGTAGGATATGTCAACACATTTTAAAGGGGTCATTCTTTCTAAAAGATGTCATTATGTGGTTGGAGTTATAATTTAAAGGGTATGTCCACCCTTAAAAAAAAAACTGGTGACTTGTCAATTATCTGTCTGCAACCTCAAGCGCTATTTTTACCATTTAGTTTCAAGCATTTGTAACCAGATATTTAATTATAAGGTCTACTCCTTTCTGTCAAAGTTATCTGTCTCCTCCCTTAGTTCGATGTTTTTTTTATAAGCAGCAAATGAAACAGCAGTCAATCATTGGTGATGTCAGCAGTCACAGTCTTGATTGACTGCATGGAGGGAGGGGCCAGCTTACTGTACCAGAATGGGGACAATAATTATCCTTAAATATCTGGTTAGTAATGCAGGTAATAAAGTGCAAAATATATCATTTGGGGGCAGGTAAGGATGTTTTTTGTGTTTTAAGGGTGAACATGCCCTTTAAACTATATAGAGAATTAGAAATTTTACATAAACACATCTTGATTCCCCCCCCCCCCAGCATTTATAGGATTAAAGTAAAGGCTGGGATCTATTTTTACGGTGCCAATGTTAAGCTGACACAATATATATCTCTTGTGTATTTGTCCAAGTAGAATCTGGCATTCTAGGCATCCTTTAAACATCCGTAAACTCACAAAGTTTTATCTAGAGATGTGATTTAGGTTTTACATAGTAATTAAGGTTGAATAAAGACAGACGTCAAACTGGTGCTTGTTCCACATTTAGCTTTACTCAGAGTGCCAGATTGCAAATTTTCGGTCATTTTTCTCTGCCCTCCATCTTTCCTAAATAAATTTACATGTCTTCATTAATAGATTAACTTTCACCCTTCCTTTTATTCTGTCATCAATGTCTTTTCAGCACCATTAACAATCTGCTCTCTCCCATCCCCCTTTGTTTGCTGCCCAGCTTCTTACAGGCAAACTGAGAGATAATATTGTTGTAATCTACAATATCAGTCTACAAATAATTTTCCTCCTACATGGAACACTTTGTTTAGGTTCATCAATCTTAACAAATACTCTTCCCCTGCTGTCTTAGCTTACCATTCTTTCCACTGCCTAAAAAACTTCCACTCACATGTAAAATCTTACTGTTTACTCAGTACATCAATGCTTGTGTTAAAAAAACATTAATATTCATTTCATCTTAATATTTAAGGTTGCCATAGATCAGTTGAAATTTTTGCTCGGTTTTATCTGCCCAATTTCATCAGCAGACACCATACACAAACCTTATATCGCCGATAATATTGCTACGTCTATGGCCACCTTTACTATCATACTGTATAGATAAAAGATTCTTAACATCCTGCAAGTGCTTTCTGTACTCCAGCACATCCTGTACTTGCCGCTACCATTTAACCATTAGTCTTAATGTCTTGCCAGTGAACCTGGCCATTACAAGAAGAAAAAGGAATTCTCTCCCTTCCATTTTAGAATTAGAATGATTCAGAATACATAGAACGTACACAATTTTAAGGTGATTTTTTTTTCTTCAAATTTGCTTCATTTGTTTATTTCCATATAGAAATGATAGTATGAACATATCTTTTACAACCCCCCCTATGCTAGAAGTTCGCCTTATACTGCATTGTGGTTAAGACCTGCTTGGTTTTTTCATTTTTGTCACACAAAAAAGTCTTCATCTTCTTGCATTGCTTGGGCTGCGCTAGAAAATACTTTTGATTTCACCAAAACCATACATTTTGTCTAAAATCCAGGCTTACTACCCTCCCAAATAGGGGTAAGCATGCTTTTTTGGTGAAAAAAGCCAGCTAGCGCCTTATAATCAATCTTCATACAAATTACCAATAAATCCATCTATAATTTAAAAATGTAAATGAAAGTATTGTTTTTCTCAAGACTGCTGTTAACAGGTCTTTGGATTAGAATATTACAAGGAGAAACATCACATTTTTAACTCCCCCACTCAAACCCCCCAAAAAACAAAACACTGGCACAAAAACCAAAATTACTTACATTCCTTCATTCAGTATTCTATGCATCCTCCCATGTCTTTGATCACACTAAGCAATTCCTCTCATTGATTATTCAACTTATTCAACGTGCCCTACTGGCAGAAATTCTCCAGCTACTTCAATGTTTTTGCACTCAGAATACAAATTTGTTGAATACTCCTTACTACAATGCTTTTTTTTTTTAAGGAATTATTGAAAAACATGACATCAAAGAGAAATGTATAGAGACTTAAGAAACAAACCAAAACGCTATGTGGTATGATATGGGGGAAAAAAAAACAATACTAATATTATTTCTTATAGCTGCTGTTTTTGTTTTTTTTTAAAGTAAATTTTTATTAGTAAATTAATAAATATTTCTGATATTAACTCAAAATGAATAAAAAAAAAAATATAAAGGACAGTTCCCATGAATAATAATATTCTCAAGATAGAATTATTAATTTTTATTTTTAATGTTTTAAGCAAATGTTTAGAATATAATGGAAGGGCACATAGTTAAGCAGTTAATTATGCATGCATTCTTTTTCATTTAAATTGATTAGATCTTAAAGAGCTACACTTTTATTCACTTTATAATTATGTGTTGAGTCATTGCTCACCTTTTTTAAACAGCAGTCGCAGTTTAGTTGATGTGAGGGTTTGATTTAAAAAGATTTCTTCTCATAACATGGAAAGTGACACTATAAAGATTCCTGACCAGCACATTTCTGTTTTGTATTTATAAGGGATTTTTTTGTGTGTGTGCTGTAGGGTGGATTTTTGTTTTCAACTCCTTTTGACATTGCAGACCCAATAATTCAAAGGTGAGAATGTTTCAGTAGTAAACCAATCTCTACGTCCAGTCTTACCTGCCTCCTAGTTGTGTCCAGGGCCTGGCTAATGGAAAAATGCACAATGTGAAAAACACATCTTCCCATTATCTGGACTCAGTGAGGGATGTAGGCCTGGAGCAGATCTTGCAAGCTTAATTTTAGGTAAAAGGGATTTTTTTTTTTTTTTTTTTGGAAAATACCCAGGGGGAGGACCAAGCACTTAATTTCCACTCCCTCTGAATTGTAATGGGAAAAAGCTAATTTTTTATGGGTAAAGTTGTCTTTTAAATAGCTGTTTTAAAAAAACATAGGGCCTCATTTACCCAGACTCGCTGGGCAAATATATGGTGGTAAAGTTGCGCTAAACGGTTCGCTACCGGATAGCGCTACTTTAACTCCATATTAGCGCCGGAAGCGCGGGTTATGCAAAAATCAATTGCGCATCCGACGCTCGTGATTTAATATCGTGTTTTGGGTAAATCCCTTACCGGGATTTACTCACATTCGCAAACGCGATATTGAATCTCGGAAAGAGCATTTACCCAGAGCTATAGCGGCTCTGGGTAAATGAGCCTGTTAGAATGGCCAAAAAACCATATTTATAATATAGTATTTGTTGTAGAATAAAGACAAGCGTCCATCTAGTCCAACCTACTCAGCAATACCCACATTTCCTGCCTAACTGTTGATCCAGAGGAAAGCTACAATTACCAGGTTACAGTTAGAGGTCCGACTAGGACCCGAATCTGACACGGAACCCCCCGGTTCCAAAATCTGAATGATTAGACAAAATCTGGACGGATCGTCTGGATTTCAGGACTTCGGAACCTTTTTCATATAATTATCGAACAACCGAGGATTATGGAGAAAAAAAAAGCCTTAAACATTCAGTAATACTCAAAAATATGATCGGAAACTCTAAAGTAGTCTCTGATCGAATTTTCGAGGATTATCGAACGTTGGATAATCCTTGAAAATAGCCTCAAACATTCGATAATAATTCAAAATTCTTTCGTTTTCAGATTTTCATGATCTTTGAAAAATCCGGGAATCCGAAAACGGAACGAAACTGGTGAGTTTCGGCCATCTCTAGTTACAGATTCCCAAATTTGCTAAATTAAATTGAATACGAGGGCTTATGAAAATCAGTTTCAATTGAATTATTAAAGCAGCATTAGTGAGAAACTATAACTTGTTTTAATTTAATTTACATAACGAAAAGCTGTCATGTTAAAGAGCTTAGTGCACTCTATTGTAAATTAAGGGCTAGGTAAGATTTTTCATTTATTGTTATGTTTGTATAAAACAAAATATATTTTCTGTTTATAGGGTATGAAAAAACAAAGTAGGATTTTAGGACAACTTAACTAAGTATTGTCGGTTGTGCGCAGGAGCTCAATCATGGTTCTTATTATTGCATGTTCCTCTCCTTCGGCAAGATGGAAGTGCGATCTAGCACGTATATGTGTAAAATACATATAAAAGTTAAAACCATAATTACCATAAAAAGGTTAGTAATGCCTATTGGGTGATATATTTATTTATCTAACTATATATACATACCGATATATAGCATATTTAGAAAATGACAAAGGCTAAAGATATATTTATGTATACAGTGACCAATTAAATAACCCTTGCACTCATTCTCTATTATATGTATGGGTAATTTTTTACCTCATATATAGGAATATGTTAACATATTCAGACATATTGTGGTCATTATATATATATATATATATATATATATATATATATATATAAAATCACCTAATAGGCATTACATACCTGTATAGTAATTGTGGTTTATATGTATGTTATTTGCATTAAACATCATGCAGTTGAAATATGCATTTTTTCGAATGTGCATTTTTGGCTGTAATAGGGGTCATTTTTTAAAAGGTAGTGCACTACACATGTTTGGGGTAAAATTGGGTCTATATATGTGGGTGAGCTAGGGGGTCTCTGAGGAAGCGGCTAGTGCCATGAAATGCGTACGACCACCAAACTCTATGTACCAGTTTTTTCACATGTTACATTTTGTTTAATAAAGTATGAATTTTCAAATATACCAGAGTTTTTCCTTCTGGATACAGAGCTGGGTTTACCTTACTTTTAAGTGTTTTTGGATATGAGCATTTTAGGACAACAAACACTTCATTCCTTTTGGTAGAAGAGATTAAATGGCAAAACACCCCTGTCCTTGAAATGGAGATGACTAAAAATCTGGGGGGGAAGGAATTGTTATTTATTTGTTACATGTACACACTGATTTGAAACATTTATCACTCTTTTATGTACATTGTTATTTTTAACTTTCATAAAAGAAATGTTATAAAAATAATGTATGAACTGGTATTCATAGGTGAAATTGTGCACAGGGGCTAAAAAGCCAAGAAAACTGAATGGGCCCTTTAAATGTGCATAAAAATGACCCCATTGCCTTTAAGTATAGTGATTTACTTTGAGCTTTTTGGATACTTTACTGTTCACAAACTCTCAATAATCCAGGAAACAAATATGGCAATGCAAGTTCTTGATAAAGAAAAAATATACAGTACAGATAGAACCACCTGCATGAAATCATTAACATGTACTGCAACTAATAGCTCATACAATTATAACTGCAAATTTATTACTGTTTTAAATTACATTTATCCTTAGGCTAGATACACACTTGCCAACTAACTCCCAAGTATTTTCTACCAAGTCATATATCACTTGCTTGTCTTGTGGTAGCCATACTGCCAATATCAAAATTACCAGCATATTCAATCAACTGCTTTTAGTTAAAAATTATGCAAAAATATAGAGATAAAGATCTCACAGTCATTTCGGCTTGACACTCTTCTGCTTCTTTCTTCCTACTGCAAATTCTTTCTGTTTCTTTGATTTGTGAACCGTAATGTTTTTCTCTAAATAATTAGAATTTTATATGGTCAACAAAGGATATGACATAAAAGCCGAGGGAGACAGTTTGTAAAAAGAAGCAAAAAAAAAAAAAAGCAAGATTGTTAGCTCCCATGGCAGCAAAAACCAATCTTAAAAATCTATTAAAAAGAGCACACTCCTATCTTTAAAAAGTCTCCAGGATCATGCTTCTAGCTGTAATCTATCCAAACTTACAGCAGCATTATGAGGTGGTGTTTCTTGTTAGCTGTTCACATCACCAGAACCATTACTTCCTACATCTTGCCTCTGACTTGCCCACTAGTATCCTACATCTGGGACAAAGGGTAGATGCATCATTAGCCTACCTCTGAGATAATTTTATAGCTAGCCACAAGTCTGAAAAGGGAAGTTTTTCTCTCCCTAAGGTGTCCCTAATGTGTGTCTGTTTTTTCTTGGTGTAGGCACTTTTCCTAGTTTATTCTTTAATATACTGCAAGAAAAATAGAATCCCTCTGGGTAAGGGATGAATCTTAGAACCACATTGCTTGAGACTTTTCAAACAAAGTATGTAAAGATACTAAACAAATGCACCTTTGACATCAGGATGTTAATTATTAAGTTTATTTCAGCTGAGCTATCCATATTTCATGATAAAATTTGAACACTTGAAGTGTATTTAAAACTTAATGTCTAATTAGTCCGCTACCAACCAATCATGCAAACGGGATCCGCCTCCATACATAGCGCCAACAGGAATGTATTATTGCTAAAGAATTAATAGGTTACCTCACAGTTACAACCCCCCTTTTATATATGCGTTATATACCCTTCCTACGGTCCACAAGAATCTTGTCTAGCCACCGCTGATTATAGGGAGGGGGAACTGTAAAAAAAGAGATTAGAGAGGTCTGGTAAATATGAAGTGAATATAGAATAAGGAGCTCCTATACCAAACATCACATATACCAAAACACCTAAAAAAAATGTACACGAGTGTTAGAGAGACAGTTTCTAAATGATTGAAACGAAAAGTCCAGCCAAAGTCAGTTATTCCTATGGTGGCAAAGCCACTGAACTCAGTAAGAGGCATTATCAATTGAGGCTCAAGCAGGAGAAAGCAGAGGAAATCTCAGAGGGGTGGAGCTTAAAATTCATCAAACCAGTAATAAGATGTCAGCAACTTTCAAGGCACAAAGGTAGGCTCTGGAGGGGCATAAATAAATAACACACATGGCAACAGTATTTTTAAAGCTGTAGCTTACAAATGAACATAGCTTGATTTTAAAGTGCACTTATCCTTTAAACTTTGTACAGACGTACAATCTTCCTGCAGATCCATGACCCCCAAGCGCGGCCAAGCACATGATGATTAGACGTTTTGGCCGATAGTCCCATGTGTGTATGCATTTAGATGGGGGTCGTTTGTCAATCCGCTATGGCAGTTTAATGAACGACCCCCCACTGAACACATACACACCTGCGACTATCGGCTGACACGAATGAGTCATGGCCGGGGGTCCCGGGTCTGTAGGAACATAGTATGTCTGTACAAAGCTTTAACCATTTTGTATGTGTACAGAGGATATTTAGTGATCCACTGGTGATGGGGATACCCAGATCAGGTACTTTGTAATGCTTTACAGAAGAGAGAAAGCATCATAGTAGGAGATGCAGACTAGTCATGGAGTATGGTGTGGGTAGTAAACAGAATTCAAAAAAGTAAGCATCCTGTAAGCACTGGCATATTATAAAGGGTACCCATCTGCATATATCTACATTTTTGGAACCACCACTGGTTTCCTATAGTAAGGGATGTTCCTTGTGAAGCCAGCTGGTAAAATCAACAGATAGATCAGAGAAAGAAAGTTGCAGGACATTCCATGGTCCTTAGAGGCAGTTGCTTACATTATGCACAATGCCAGTGTTGAGAACAGAACATGTTTCTATTACCCAATTGACTCACTAGAAGGGGACACTACATGTGTGATAGGCAATCTGCTGTGTATGCATTATGGTGTCCCTGTGGGCTCCTCTATGTGGGTGGGTGAAATCACATCTTTCACAATATTGGTTTTAGTGTTAGATCTAAATACTGTAGATTGACAGTACCAAAGCATTGTGTGGAGGCTGAAGATGTTGATTTACGGTTTATGGTGCTAGAAATGGTATCACTCCCACTTAGACGGAGTGAGGTTAAAAAAGAGGTTTGGTGGGTGAAGAAACTCAACTTTTTTCTAGGTGTAGAAACCTTTTCTGATTTATTCTTGAGGGTGTCTCCACTTTATATACTCACCTCTGATTTTATATATATGTTTTTTTTTACAAAAAATTTTACACAATTGCCTGGGTTCTCCTGGAAGATTCACCTATTTACTCCATAGTACAGTGAACTCCAAGGACATGTGAAAAAACAAACAGAGAAATTTAATAAAAGTTCTTATCATTAAAAATGGTGCTAATTTTTCCCCAGCCAATCACATATTATTTAACATTTGAAAGCTAACATCTAATTGGTTTGGGCAAAATTAGCACCATTTTTAACGACAAGAACTTTTATTGAATAACCCTGAAAGTGTATTAAACCATGGACACACACACACACACACACACACACATATATATATATATTCATATATCTATATATATATATATAAAAGCATGTATACCTTGCCTTACTGTATTAAATTAGGAAGGAAATTGTATTAAACAGGAAAAACATAGCTTTCCCATGAATGCATTCCAATCTGAATTTCAAAAATGTACACTGATAATTAATGGAGCCTGAAACAATGCATACAGACACATGCAAAATGTATTTTATTATTCCTTTATATCTGTTTTTCCAGTTCAATTATTTTCCAAAAAATAAAGAAAAAATGCAATGTACAGAAACGCACCAAAATACATAAAAATGCATTGGAAAGCATGTTTTTGTGTATGTGTGTGTGTGTGTGGGGGGGGGGGGGTAATGCGTTTTGCTTTGGGAGTGGGAATGTAGCCTTAAATCTAAGAATTAGACTTTCCTTAGAGCCAATATCTTACCCTTTAATTTTATTACCGTAACTTTTTTTTATAGGGGAAGGAATGAAATTGTTTAGAGAATGAGGAGATTATATACCTGAACATTCTGTCTATAAAACTGCAATAGCCTGGGTACTATAAACAACAGTATTGTGTGCTTCTCCTCTGTTGTGTTGGTGTTTCTCCTAGCAGGAGGCAGATGGAGATGATTGGACCTTCCCCTCATTCTTTTCTGCCTGTGTTCTGCTTTCTCCAGCTGTTCTCCCCCCTTTCTTCCTATTTTTAGATAGCAATGACCATTCTGCAGTGCAGCTGCTGTGTACCAGTTTTCTTTGACTCTATTCATCTCCAAAAAATGAAGAATAGAAGATGATGTCCTGAGTGTCACACAACTACAAAAATCCAGCACGTCACTCTGAACACCTCTAACCTCTTGTTTTAAGAAACACACACATGTGTGTCCTGTATGCATGATAAGCAGGGAAGCATGCACTTTCAAAGTAACAACAGCCTATTTTTAAAAAATTAGATAGATAGATGATAGATAGATAGATAGATAGATAGATAGATAGATAGATAGATAGATAGATAGATAGATAGATAATAGATAGATAGATAGATAGATAGATAGATAGATAGATAGATAGATAATAGATATATAGTAGATAGATAGATGGATAGATAGATAGGCAGGTGATAGATTTCTATAAAGAATTAGAAATATGCAAAAGAGGCAATTATAATTTATCAGGATAAGCTATGTTATTTACCGTGAGTATTAAAGCACTAGGTAAACACTCGGCAGCTAAATTGCAACATTCGCCACCCAAAGTAAAACAGAATGTAAATAATTGTTTATTTATAAAAGTGAATATAGGAAGGGTGTAAAATTAGCTTCATCCTGGCAAGTTCCATTGGCCCTGTCAGGAAACTTATAAAAAATGTATGCTAGATTTAAAAAAAAAAATTGTGCTAGTACTTGGAGCAAAATGCAATGGCCATTTAATCGGCGGATAAAAGTCCCTGCTACCCGGCACAGCTTACCTGACCAATGTGGCATGGATAGCCGTAACATGCTCTGTACAAGTGCGTTAAAAGGAGTAAAAAATAAATATGTAAATAAATCCTCTGGTGCCCCTTTGTGGTATATATTGAAGTAATTCAAGAAAAATGGATATTTCTCTATTGTGTTCTATAGAACTGATCTTTTGTATATTAAGACAATTCCTACTCCAGAATTACTGGGCGCTTAGTCCTGCAACACTGGCTTGGAATTTGTGTCAGTGCTGCCAGCTGGGTTATGTTAGTACCCAGACACTTTGGTAATTTTGCTTTATTAATAGCCAATGCATAAGAGTAAAATTGAATATACAATACAGTAAATGCAGTATATATATATATATATTAATATAGTTTAGTTTGCACTGTTTGAATATGTTGTTGGCAAATGATTTACAAATTTTGATTATACAACCTAAACAAATAAACATTAACACTGATTATTTGGTATCTTAATCCATAGACTGTCCATTCGACCGCCCGGGTCGCCCCAGCTGCATCCCTCCGCTCACCGTCAGAGTTCTAAGACAGTAAAGAATCAGGATTCCATCCAGGGTGTCCATATTTTTGTGATTTTTTTTTATGTTATCTTAAGTAAAGGGAGATCTTCATTAATCAATAATCCAGGTTTTCATTTTTGGAGTTTTATGTAAAGAGCCAGGGATAAACTATTGTCTTCAGGTGTAAAATATAGCTGCCTGCAAGAATTAAAGTTCATGGTTAGACCATATGTCTGCCCCCTACTCCAAACAGGACATGGATGGGGAGGGCTGGGTGGGATGAGCGGAGAGCCTGCTAGGTAGATGGGTCACCTCCAGCCAGAAGGCTGCAACCTTTCATAGCCACAAAGATGTTCAAAATCTATATCCAATTTTGGTCATTGGACAGTTGGTCGTTCCATTTTGGCCAAAGAGTCGAGTTTGTCTGGGTGTGTAGTATATTTGGTGAAGAATTTTAAATTTTATTAATTTATTGTTAATAGATGATGAGGCTTGTAGTAGTGAATTCATATCTCCTAACCATTGTCAGCATCTAGATTGCCAAAAAGCAGGCCATTAGATTGTATATGAGATATGTTCGGCTGTGATTTGGCTTGTATAGACAGTTGTACAGTCTAGACATCAGACCGTGGGTCCAGGGTACGCTATTCCGATTATTGGGGGTTTGTTAATCGTTGGAATGGGGTGCTGGAGAGGATCAGGTCTCGTTTGTATCAGTTGTCCCAGAGTAGTTATACCATGGCCTCCCATTGTTATATTTCGGGAGTCCTTTAAGTTCTAGGATGGATTTATTGTTCCAGAGTGGTGTATGTTCGTAATACCCATTTATATTGATAGTTTATTTGTGAGGTGCCAAATCCTACATGATTGTCAGTATAGTGGGGTTCCAGCTCCGGTGATATGTAATTTAGGTGCATCTATGTATGCCATATAGGGGCTAGAGAGATATGCAGCCATCATCAAATCAGATGCCCTGGGAGGGAGGACGGGAGTGTCCAGCATTGCAGGTGTCCCAGTTGTGATGCCCCAATACAGCGTTATTTGGTAAAACCTCCCACAGATTTGGGTGCCTGAAGCTTGGTAAGGCTGAGTCTGGACTTCTTATTGTTCCAAATAAAAGACAGTATTATGCTATTAAGTTTTTTAAAAAAGAGAGAAGAAGATAAATAAGGGAGTGTTGAATAGTGGTAACCTAGTGCATTGTTGTAGTGCCATGTTAAATGTGTTGTTTTAATGCTTGTTGAGTAGTGCATTTCTTATTGTTGTGATGTAAGTTAACATATGATACAGTGGAGTACAGTTGTCCCCGTATATAGGCATTGAGGGCATCCCAGACCAGGCTTGGACTAGCTGTAGGGGTGTCAGGTTAGTTGTACAGTCATACGACTTTTGGGGAGGAGTCCCCTGGCTGTTTTTATTTGATTGCCACTGGGGGTCTCTAGATAAAGGAGAAAACAGAGAGGGAGACGAGAATGATGGAGATTTAAAAGAGGAGAGCATTTATAGGTTAATGCAACAGAGCATTGAGTGGTCCTCCAATATGTAGAGGGCCCACCTCGGAGGTTCTGTCATCATCTGCGACCCCTTGCATTCCTCCAAACTTTCCGCTCAGACACATTAAACATACATGTGTTAGGTAATGTTTTTTAGGGAGGGAGTTCAATATGTATTTAGGGTGTAATATTTACCCAACTTTGTAGGGTAACGAACAATAGCAATAACATGTCAACATCCTATCTCTGTAAAAAGGGTGAAAATAAGATACACGTGTATACATATTGATTCATTAGTGGCCGGCTCCACCGTATTAACCCCAATAATAGGAGGAACTGAAAGGGAGGGGGGGCAGAGTAGAGGGCAGAGGGACCGAGCCCCATATTGGGTTCTGCATAGTATAGTATTGTAGTGTATGTTAGCATAGAAAGACAGAGGAGTGCTGCCCGAGGTTTTGCATCAGAGCGAAAGCTCCAAGTGGTCCATCAGGATATGGTGGTTCCACCTAGGGAGCCGTTCATCATTTGCGACCCTGTGCTTCCTCCAGAATCTCCAATTAGTTACAGTACACGGGTGTGGGTAGTCATGCTGTTCATTGGGGGGGGACCAGTATCAACAAAACAATTATATGTTATACAAGTAGGTGTATCCTATAGGTGTATCCTTAATAAAGAATTATATTTAAAGGTATCAAATTAATAGTGTCTTAAGTTCTAGGGTAGTTAATCTGCAGACTGGGAAGTCAACATGAGTTGGGCAGCAAGCTTTGTATTATGGTTTAGGTGGAGCTTAGATACCATACTGGCTGTATACATGCAGCATTGTAATTGCCCAATCATGCAAATATTAAGCCACATTTCTGCTATACCAATACATCTTGCATTTGTAAATATGCATTTAGATTTGAATGTAATTTATTTCCACCCTCTGAAGTACCTGCCTCTATGCTCTTCCCTCCCTCTCTCTCCCCCCTCCATCAACTTATTAGCTCCCTGGTGCATACCCCTATCTACTATTGGTATACCCTCTCCCCAGACCTGTTTAAAATCTCCTCCAACCCTATAGCCATCTTCTCCACAAAACAGCTGCACCAGCATCTTTGAGGTACACTCCATCCCTACAACCTGTAGCCAACAAAAGTGATTTCTCTAAAAACCCAGCCTAACTCCTGTACCAACCTCTTAATCATGCAGTATATCCCTAGCATAGGACGTGGCTGCAGTGTTATATCTGAAAATATTACCCTGGGGGTCAATACTTTTTACTTGGCCCCTAACGTTGAAAGTCATTTTTAAAGAACTCTTCCTCCTCTCTACCATTCACACCAATGTGAACCAACAGCCCCACCCAATAATCTGTCTCCACAATAACAACATGTCAAACCCTAGCACTAGGTAGGCAACCCATTGTTATCATGTAGGTTCTTGGCAGCAGATAACCCTATACACCTTACTAATAGTCCCCAAACACTACCACATCCCTAGCTTTTTGGCCTAAGTTCTCCCTCCATTGAATTAGAGTTGGTGGTCCCCCGGGTGCTCAAGGAATTTTGTTTTAGGGTTGTTTCTAGTTTTTAGTAATGCTCTTATAAAGTCTATGTTTTTTTATCTTGTGTGGGGGGTGTCTGGTTTACACTCTAAGGTAACTTGCCTCATTGCCTAGTCATTTGGGCACGCTATATGCAATGGGAGGCCTGGGGCTTTGAACCCCGAGTACTACCTGGGTTTCTTTCTCTATATTTTTTGTGTGCTCAAGAAATCAGTAGCTTTGTTTGTGTTACTCTGAGCTGTCCTTCTCCGCTTCTTCACCTAAAACGGCAAATCTGTTGGGATGAACTTGCTGGGAAGACACAACCCTACTCTTTCATCTCCTACTTCCCCTGGTGACCCTTAAAAATCTACCTTCCTTTCCCCCCTCCCCTATCTGCCTCATCTCCACCCTCCAGTTTATAGCCCCTGCCATACTTGCACTCCCCAAGGTTTGCCAAGATCTGGCAAGTGTTGGAACAAGTGTCCATACCCCTGGAGGAGGAGGGGATAGACATAGATTGTTATTACAATCAGAATTAAGGGTGGATAATAGATTGGATCTATGGAGCCAACTGATTTGTTTAGTATCAATGTTACTTGTGGTTTGATAGATGATGATATGTCCTTCTTATGGTTGCATTTTGAAGGACCTTCTTCATTCTGTGATGTTGCGGATTGATACATACATAATTACTACAAGGGTGCGGTAAAATATAATGTTTGGGACAGACTGACAATGTATAGTAGTGTCTACTTGTATTATGTATGTATATGAACCATGTTATTTTTCACATCTGGCCCCTAGAGGGAGTTGATGATGTCTATGTATATATGGGTGTTGGGGTGATATTTCTGTAATTGCCCCTGAGGAAATACCACACTGGTGTGAATACAGTTCTTATTTGTCTATTGGAATATAAGCCCTACATGGGATGCCTATTGGAATATGAGATTCTGCACCTAATATTCCAAAGGGCAACTGCTCCAAGATGCCCTATATGTGCAGGATGCAGTTGCATGGTCCCAACAAAACTATCCATCCTAGACAACAATACACAACAGATAAAAAGCAATTTTTTTTTAAACCCTTTCTTGTTCTAAACACTTTCTTTCTCAGGATTTATGTGAGATATTATCAATAGATAGCATGTGGTATTCAGTTTTATATTTTGAAAATAATATGTTAATTGACATGTCATCAGGAAAACTCAGCAGGAGGTGTGCCATATTGTGATCAATCACAGTGGTGGCTGATGAAGACCCAATCATGTAGACACATTGAACAGACACATATCCTATATACATATTTTTTTTATTATTACTAATCACATGGGAAAAATAGGAGCTATTCATATAGATGTTGAATCCTTTATGACATCAAGAGTGTCTAGTTTTCAGTAAGATTATGGAAATGTTCAAATAGAGAGAAAAAAATTCTGCTTTTAATCAAGTAATTGCTACTATCTACTTGTTGTGGAAATTGCTGTAGTGGATCAATAATAGGCAGTCGATGTAGTTTTTTTACTATGTTCTTTTATTGAAACTTAAATGGTTTGTCTATTGCATTTTACATAGCTATTAGCTTTATGGTTTATTAGGATGAAAAAAATGTAATTGTTCATTAAGTTCACCATTTTCAAACAAATCCAGCAGCACCTATGCAACATTAAGAAAAAAGTCACCTATGGATAGAGCCCCCAAAGAAACATCTAATCTTGGCAAATCCAGCTTTATTAGCATAACACAATTCCTCCATTTTTCTTACCAGTTGAGATACTAAAATATTACCCCCTGGCACCATCTATAGAAAGTTACCACCCCTTGTTACTCACACGGTGCTACATTAATGGAGATAGTTTGTTATCCTGTATATAAAGCTCATCTAAAATGCAGGTTTTTTTCCTCCCCCACCTTTTGATTAATATGCTATAACTATGGGCCCATTTACCCAGTAAGCAAACATGAATTTTCCTTCCAGTATTTAATTTGTGCATTTAACACAGTGCAAATCTATTACCAGCATTAGCTGGCGTTAAATAGTCATGCTAAAACTAGTGCAAAGCCTGGCATGTGCAGCTGCTGCAATGAATGGTTAAAGTGGTACTAACAGATATTGAATTGATTTAACTCCAAATGCCATGGCTCTGGGTTATGAGCCGTATTTGTTTCAGGTGAGTTATGTGTTGTAACACAAACAGCCTAAACACTTGGCCTTAATATTAAGGATCTGCATTAAGTATTTAATATGTGAAGTAGTAACTGTGTATGCCTCTACAACAATATGGACAAGGCTGCAAGAAACTTGCAGGTTTGAATTTCACCGGGTAGGTAATCATTCTGTTATATCACATAGATGTAAGTTATGGTACAATTCAGCATAGAAGTAATACTTAACTTTACAGCCAGGATTTAGATTCAGCCTGTAGTTCCATGCAGTACACAAGGAATTCTGGTGCTTGCTACACACATACAGTGATATCAGACTACATATCTTTTGTGTATGTCCGTAATACCCAAGCCATACATCTCCGGGTTCTGGCTTCTTCTCTCTCCCTCGTCTCTCTGCCCTTTGTCCGACTCTGACAACAACTTGCTTCTTAACACCTATAACTCTGTCCTGAATAATGCTATTGATTCCCTTGCAATCCGCAACCACTGTCTCTTAAATCCTCGCCCCTGGCTCATTCACAAACCGTTTTATATGTAGGTGCACATGCGCTGCTGAGCGGATGTGGAAAAAGTCTCATACGCAGGCTGACTTTCTCCATTAGAGGTTTATGCTACAATGCCTC